>OY282587.1:36282043-36865865 GCA_958298965.1 Chrysolina haemoptera | reverse complement strand
GAGTATGGTAAATTGCAGACATTCATCGACTTCACTGAAATAAAACTAGGTCTGTGTGTTATAAAATTTTCATGAAAGATAAATGTACTACACGCCCATCGCATGTATGAATCTTACGGTATTTGTATTCCTGAAAATCAATTTTGGGTTCTTGAACTCATATCAAAAAGATGGGTTGGAGATGCTCACTTTTCTGATCATGGTAAGATTTCGTTAAAAATGTATATGAAGTAGTTTCTAGAATTGGCAAACAAAAATTCAACGACAACAATAAAACATTGCCCTTCATTCATTCTGTCCATGTCATTTATCTATGAAAGCTGGAGGCAAGCTGTAGTCTCAAACAATCAAAAATTGTATAAATATCCCCTTTACTACACCAACTAATTTCTCTCCTAAGTTTTTGATTTTTAGATATTTGGTGTTAAATGAACCAAATTCGTGCAATAGACCCCACCATAACTTCCGACCTGGTATAAACTCATACAGTGCAGCATTTTTG
Organism: Chrysolina haemoptera; assembly: GCA_958298965.1. NCBI lineage: Eukaryota > Metazoa > Arthropoda > Insecta > Coleoptera > Chrysomelidae > Chrysolina > Chrysolina haemoptera. Next base: position 36,865,363 of record OY282587.1, on the reverse strand, counting down.
AGCAACAACAAATCAACAATCGGTAGCCATCTTAGTGACGTCAATTTAAATCAATAAATTTTTACAACAATTTAATAAGCTTCAAACCCAATACAAATACCGTTTTGAATGAAATCAGATGCATGATAATCACAAATCTCGTCCGTCATTTTAGAGCTGCTATTTTTTTCAACGCACACTCAATAATGCATTATCACCGGAATTTATGAACACTGGCCAAAATTTAAAATCAATCAGACTACTGAAACTGGGTCAAACCTAACTCACAAAATTTGACTCATACAGTGACCGCCAAAAAGTATGTACCATATGGGAAAAAAGTTTAACATTAGAGTATTGAAAAAAGAACTCTTGGGAAAAGTTTGTGCATGTCCGATAACCTAAAAATCGATTTTGACACCTGTCAAGTGATCGGTGGCAAATTGAAAAAAAATACTATGAGTAGGAGATTTGAGCCGGTTCTGGGCCTCCCCCCACCACTATGACGTCATCAGTGACCTTGACCTATGACCTATGACCTCGACCTATGACCTTGACCCATGACCTTGACCTATGACCTTGACCTATGACCTCGACCTATGACCTCGACCTAGGACTTGACCTAGGACTTGGGCTTGCCCTTAGCCTTGACCATGATGTATATTGTTGGGAGGTGTTCAGGGTTTGTGTTTGTCCTAGAGATTGTGATGACTTGATTTTTTTTCATACACGGACAAGTACCTTTTGCCAAGTACTTAATATATTTTTCTTACCTCAATGTCTTTCATGTATACTTACTCTGCCATTGTGTATGATCTAATGTGTGGAGTACGCATAAAAATCTAAACCGAAGTATAGAGACGTCTGCACGCCACGGATATCCAGTCAGATATGTGAACTGGCGTCACACACCCATACACTGCGGTGACTCATCGACTACTCTCCGTCCTCTCTTCATTGATATGGTGGGGATGGTTCTGCTGTGACGTTGTATGAATAGTCGAAGCGGATAGAATTTGTTCACCCTCTCTCCCACTCATCGATATTACATATAAAGGAGGTGGGAATGATTGTGAAATCAGTATTTTGTTGAGTTTTGTGCTGAGAAGACGACATAGATAAAATGTATTCCTGTGGTTGTGGTAAATCGTTCACTCGTAGTGATAATCTCCGTCGGCATCAACTTCAAAGTTGCCAAGGTGGCCCTTCTGTGAAAAGGATTAAGTTAGATGTGGCTGCATCGACACCAATGTACACATGCAATTGTTGTAATGTGACAATTCCCACATCCCAAGTTAATTCTCACAAAAGAACTCTCCAACACAGGAACAATGCATGTGTGCAAGTGAGTGATGGCATACAGATTATAAGGAATGCTTTCAAGTGTAGAATTGTGAGTTATAGAGTGGAAAGTACCAATGTTTACACTGAATATATGCCATTCTTCAATGAGATCAGGGAGAAGGTTATTGGATTACTTGAAGAGGCAATAAAGGTTCACAAGATCTTTAAAGTGAATATGGAAGTATTTGGCAGCTACATTGTTCAAACACGGGATTTGAGTGACACGAAGTCATTCAATTCACAGAATAAAATTGTGGATCAGTCTACGGATTTGGGTGCATTATTCGATGGATTCCGTGATGTCATTATTGCTCAGACTACGGAATTTGAAGAACGTGATTCAGGTATTTATTTAAAGTTTCATTTCTATTTATATGAATAATAAATTATTGTTATGTTTCAGGATGGAGTTGTGAAAAAATTAAGTTCCTCGAAGTGAACATCAACAAGTATAGTCCACTCAGCGGATGTTCGTATGTGAAGCTGCCCGAGTTCATTGAGACAAGAAAAGGCGTTGTGAATATTCGTAATGAAGATCAACATTGTTTTGCATGGGCCATCACATCTGCATTGTTTCCTGCGAATGGTAGAGTGTCAGAAGTTTCCTCATACCCCCACTACGCCAATGTCTTGAATGTAACAGGTATGGATTTTCCAGTTAAACTTCAAGCTATAAAAAAGTTTGAGGACATGAATGATATTTCAATTAATGTGTATGGGTTAGAGTCAAAACTTGATAAGGGTAAAATGAAATATGAAGTGGTTGGTCCGTTGCGTTACTCACAGAGAAGACTTAGAAGACATGTTAATTTGTTACTTATAACAGATGATTCTGGCAATAGTCATTATTGTTGGATTAAAGACCTTTCTAGGTTAGTTTCAAGTCAACTATCTGCGCATGAGCATAAAAAATATTTTTGTGATGGATGTTTATTGTATTTCTCTCACGAGCGATTACTGTTACGTCATCAGTTGCATGACTGTAATCACTTGAGTACTACAACACCATCAGTCAATTTCAGAATCAACAAATATGGTAAAATGTTACCGGGTAATGCACTTATGTTTGAAAATTTTGAGAAACAAATGAAGGTGCCATTTGTAGTTTATGCTGATTTTGAATCAGTTCTCAAACCCATTCAAACTAGTCAACCCAACCCTAAACACTCATTCTCGAATAAAACATACAAACACGAACCTTATTCATTTGCTTATTCGATAAAATGTTCATACAATGATAAATTATCGAAATTTGTTACATATAGGGGTGAGGATGCAGCCGAGAAATTTGTTACAAAACTTGAAGATGATTTGAGAAATATTTATCACAATTATTTGAGGTATCCAATTCCTATGGCTGCACAAACCCCCGCGGAAGAAGCAGAGTTTTCTTCTACACAATTTTGTGGAATATGTGATAAACCATTCACGGGTGGTGATGTGAAAGTGAGAGACCATTGCCACCTCACTGGAAAAAAAAGATCACCTGCCGCACATTCCGTATGTAACTTAAATTTCAAATTGCCAAATTTTGTTCCAATCATTTTCCATAATCTGAGTGGGTATGATTGTCATTTGTTCATAAAAGAACTGTATAGAAACAAAGACAAAGTGGATGTTATTCCACAAACTAAGGAAAAATACATTTCTTTCACTAAGCATCTATTCACTCACACATACACTGACAAAGACGGAAAAGAAAAAAAGAATTTTTTGAAAATGAGATTTATAGATAGTTTCAAATTCATGTCGAATTCTTTGCAGAACTTAGGTGCTAACTTAACATCCGATCAGTGTATTGAGATGCATAAACATTTTCCACAAATTGACAAATTCAATTTGATGAGACAGAAAGGTGTTTTTCCATATAACTTTGTTGATCATATTGACAAGTTGAATTATCCAACTCTACCCACTAAAAATCAGTTTTATGACAATCTTAACGGAGAGCATATATCAGATAAGGATTATATGAGAGCGAAACTTGTTTGGCATTTATTCGAGTGTAAGAGTTTAGGGGAATACTCGGATTTATATTTGAAGTCCGATGTTCTTCTATTATGCGACATATTTGAGAATTTTCGAAATATATGCTTAGATAAATATAAATTAGATCCAGCACAGTATTATACAGCGCCCGGATTATCGTGGGATGCAATGCTGAAGTATACGAATATTGAATTGGAATTATTGACAGACATTGACATGATTAATTTTTTCAAAAAAGGAATACGGGGCGGAATAAGTCAGTGTAGTGAAAGGAAGCATATAGCTAATAATAAATTTTTACCCGATTATAACCCAGATGAACCTTCATCATACATATCATATTTAGATGCAACTAACCTATATGGTCACAGTATGTCACAACCATTACCCACCAACGATTTTGCATGGCTAACACCCGATGAAATAATCAATTTGGATGTAATGGGAGTGGCATCTGATAGTCCATACGGTTATGTTCTTGAAGTAGATGTTCATTATCCCCAAGAGTTACATGACAAACATGCTGATCTTCCCTTTCTCGTTGAAAGTTTAATACCACCACACTCGAAATCAAAAATTCCTAAATTAATTCCAAATTTAAATGACAAAAGAAAATATATTGTACATTATAAAAACTTACAGCAGGCTGTGGCCAATGGTCTTATTATTATGAACACACATAGAGTGTTGAGATTCAAGCAGTCATGTTGGATGAAACCTTATATTGATTTGAACACTGAAATGCGAAATCGATCTAACAACAAAGCTGAAAAAGATTTCTATAAACTCATGAATAATGCAGTTTATGGGAAAACAATGGAAAACGTTGATAACAGAATTGATGTTAGACTGGTTACGCATTGGGAAAGTATCAAGAGGAAAATTGGTGCTAGCGCCCTAATATCACGTCCAAATTTCAAAAGCTGTTCAATTTTTTCAGAAAATTTTGTTGCTATTCAATTGGGCAAAGTTAATGTATTGTACGATAAACCGCTATATTTGGGATTTTGTATTCTAGAATTATCCAAAACAGTCATGTACAACTTTTTCTATGGATGTATTAAACGTCATTATGCAGAAAATGCCACCTTACTCTACACTGACACGGATTCTTTAATTTTGAAAGTAAATACCGATAATTTTTATGATTTCATGACCAACAATATATGCGAGTTTGATACTTCCAATTACAACGTAGGAAACCAATTCAATATTCCTATTACAAAGTCAATTCTGGGTAATTTCAAAGATGAATTTCCGAATGATCCCATAATTAGCTTTTATGGTACCGGTGCCAAAGCATATTATGTTCAGTCTGTAGGTAGTGAATTCAAAAAAGCAAAAGGTGTCAAAAGATCCGTCATAAAGAATGAATTGACATGTGAAGATTATAAGAAAATTGTCGAACAGGGTGGTCTAATATTCAGGAAGATGAACTCGTTCAGAAGCATATTGCATGACATGTATACTGAATTGAAGAACAAAGTTGCATTGTCATACCATGATGATAAACGGTTCATCATTCCCAATACGACACACACTCTTCCTTGGGGTCATAGCGATATAGAATTCTACCAGAATGATCCAGTAGAGAATATTCGTTGGGTTTCCAATATTATTCAATCTTTTTCCCAAGAGAGTCCTTTGGATCAATTACTTCATTTATTAACAGCTGAATTGAACAAATGAAATATCATTTCAAATGGAAAATTCACCACCATACTTATTTATTTGTATTTGAGATGTAATTACGCTTATTATATAAAAGTCAAATTATACTAGTCAATTTTAGTTAATGTCTTGTCCAGTTACCAAATATATAAAAATATATAAATATACACGTTATTCTGATTTCCTATTGTTTCATTTAAGAGAATAAATATCTACACAGAGATATATAGATTTTAATTGTCTTGAAATCATCAGTATGAAAGATATCAAGGTGGAAGAAAGATGTCCAAAGCTATTGATAAATTCGGCCGTAGACGAAAATGGGGTACTGTCAAAGTTCGAGTTCTTCAAGGTTCCCAAGGTCCTCAAGGTATGGGATTCAAGCTTTCGCCTGACGACCAATATGATATGCAAGGTAAAAGACTGAAAAATGCTGGTGAACCGATAGACGAGAGTGATTGTGTAACTCAATTATATCTCAATGAACAAATTACGGAGACGAAGGCACTTGTCCTTAAGAGGCATCTTGGAAGACTGATACTATAATCTGAGCTGGCATTGAATTTATACTAGTTCGGGGGTGGCAGTGTAGGGTGGGAGAAAAGAGTGGGGGTTTGAAGGCTGAGAGAAATCAGGTGATGGGAGAAATACACATCATATTATTTTATAAAATATGTAAATAAAATATAAATAAAATATGTATATAAATAAAATATAAATAAAATATGTAAAAACATAATTCAGATGAATTGAAGAAAAATGCCCCATCCTCCGCATTGTTCAATGTGCACCAGACCATTAAATGTGCACTCCTATTTCACTTCATCTTTTTTTCTATTTTTATTCTAAATCTACATATACAAAACTTATATCTACTTACAAATAACTTAACCTTAACCTTAACATATCTAAAAATTAAAATTAGCAAATTGCTCCAGGTTGCTTCGGAGCCGTGCCACCAAAGCCACCCCCTGCGCCTTGGCGTCTTCCAGCCTGGTGACTAGCTGGACCTCCCGGAGACTTTGCTGCCGATCGCGGGCCATCAGCTCTGCCTGCTGGCGCTCAAGCTCTTCCAGCTGGCGGTTGAGTTCTGCCCGCGCCAGCTGACTGTCATCATAGTCCCGCTGGGCCTCCTCTATCTCACGCTTTGCCCGTTGCACACTCATCTCCAGCTCAGGTACGATAGGTGCTGGAGGGTGGACTTCTTCAGCAGTGGGTTGTGGAGGGGCAACTTCAACGACAGGTGGTAAAGGTGCTTCTATAACCGGTGTCACAACAGTTGAGGATGTCTTCTTGGACACCCTTCTTCTGCTGTTGTGTGCGTGCTTCCTCGATGATGATTTCTTCGGTGGTTTTGGAGGCAGGAAATCATCATCGCTGTCAGCAATTTGGATTATAGGCAAACCTTCCATCGACGAATTTGCTCCTGCGTCACGGGATCTCTTGGAAGCAACTCCGTTAATGAACCCACCTTGCCGTCTGCGTTGGTCCATCGTCAGCGACTGCATTTCGGGGACCTCTCTCCTGATGACGTCCATAACGTCATTGAAGTGCTCTTCGTCTGGCATTTGAGGTGCGGCGCCATCCACCCTGATGTTACTCAGGATCGTTATTGCTGCAAGACCAGTTAATGCGGGAGAATCCATAGCTAAACATACAAAAAAAAATTAAACGGGTTCATGATTACAAGATTGTTAACTTACTCTCAAATTATTACAGCTTGCTATAGTCTGCTAATTCAGTTGGCTGGTGGTTGATCTGGCGGGTGATCTTGTGGATGATGTGGTAGCTGATGTCAGTTCAGAAGAGTGACTGAAGATTATTCGGAGGAAGTTCTTGTTTTAAACACTCAGACCTCCACCCCACTCCTCTTCTTCTTCTCCGACCTCCTACTCCAATCCCCACTCCGACCACCCACTCCTCTTCTTCTTCTCCGACCTCCTACTCCAATCCCCACTCCGACCACCCACTCCTCTTCTTCTTCTCCGACCTCCTACTCCAGTCCCCACTTCGACCACCTACTCCGACCTTCCACTTCAATCCCCACTATGTCTTAAGCCACACCTCTTTCTTTAGCCAGTATCCCTCAGACCAGAAAACCCCACCCCATCATAACCCCACCCCTATTTCAGCTCTGTTATTTGTTACAATGTACACATCCACCTACGGGACAGAGCAGATATAGGGGTGAGTGACAAGAATAACAATTATGAGTGGGAACATTTGCATACTCGAGTGTATCATGTGAATTAACATGCTGATACCACTCACCATTATTATTCATGCCGCAATACCGTACAAAACAAATATCACATAGGAAGCGTTTTTCATTATCACAAGTTTTGATAGTAACAAATGAAAAGCTGCAACAGTACAAATTTGTTGCAACGTCTTCTAACACCTCTGTCATATTTATCTGATGGGCATTGCTCACGATCGTTTCGGGGACATCCTCACAGTCTGGTACAATTCCATCGTCTACTTCTGGTTCTTCTCCGTCATCTTCTAGGAACTCTTCTTCGACGAAGTCATCCCCAGCGGGTATGTCTTGGCGGCCATCTTCAAAATCTACCAGGTCATGGAATTCGCCATTGTCACCATTCTCACCCACTACAACTTCATCTTCTTGTTCCCAAACAAACTCGTCACCTGCCAACACATCAACTTGATTGTTGGCATCTAATTGGGAGAGGGCTTCCAATGCAAAACCAACTTGATCAACCATAATTGCTTTACAAACACAGTTTCTAACAGAAAATACAAAAGTCGAATGAAATGTTAGGATTTTGGACCGATTTTATATGTTACAATCGTGAGTGGGGGTTACCACCTCCACTAAACCAACACTTCATCTCCTGAGAATAGCAATTCCTCCATTAACCTAGATTTCCTCGTCATCTAATTAGTGACGCAAATGCAAACAACGAGGATACAAAAATACTGAAGATATTTAGGAAAAAATATTTGATTTTCGAATTAAACCACAGAAACATGACAAAAATATATCTTCAAATTTTTTTCTATTAGAATTCATCCTTTCAAATCTTTTATCAAGTATGACATTTTTCGATAAAATCCATTATAACGTGGATACAAAAATATTAGAGATTCTAAAAAGAAATGTTTGACTTTCGAATTAAAGTGCAGAAACATGACAAAAAAAATATTTTCAAATATTTTTTCTAGTTGAATTTACTCTTTCAAATCTTTTATCAAGTATGACAAATTTCGATAAAATCCATTATATCGCGGATACAATACATTACAGCAATTCCAATATGCACTGATTCAACCCCGCATGGAAACGCCAATGATACCTGCCGTCTACAATAGCTTTAATATTTTAGTAACTGACCGGTGAGGGTGAATTTTACCTGAGATGACCGTAAATTCATTTCATTTGGGTAAATTTTTATTTCATAGCGTCTCTTTGCGATAGTTCAGTTGTGTTTTATCTGTAATGGCGTTAGTAACAAAATCTCAATCAGAAAGTGAAGCGGCGGTTAAGGCACTGTTGGACATGGAAAATATAGTGCCGACTATCATATCACCCATTAGAGAAAACGAAATTGTGGAACAATCGCCTGTGAAAAGTGCAAGGAAGCGTAGTAGGCCGATATCGAAAATAGACAAATTCAAAGAAATCGTCAAAAAAGCTAGCCCATATGCCCGGAATGCATGGAGAAAACCGAACTTTTCATTACAACCGAGTGTTAGGGAAGAATATAGAGTGGAGGACTTTAGCGACGACGACGAACCAACAGAACAACAGACAGACAAACCAAAAGACACAAAAAACACTACAGACTCAGGGAGTTCTTCTACAGACACAGATACTTCATCTACAGATACAGACACAAAACAGACAGACAACAAACAACAAAGGTCTACAGAAACGGAGAATTTTGTCAAGGAAAGCAAGCGTATGTTTGCTTTACTGGAGAAACTTGATTTATCGACTGATACAGACAATGAAAATTTGAAAAAACTGAACAGTACATGTGATAGGTATGAAAAGAAATTTCGGGAAGCTCAGATACAACGTGACCAACTGAAAAATAAGATAGGAAAGCGTGAAGAAGCAATAGAATTCAGGAAGCAGATGATGGAAAACTATGCAATTTTTTTTTCAGGAAATGATTAATATGCAATTTTTTTTCAGGAAATGATTAGTTGATGAAAGTTCTGAAAGGAGTGCATATATATTAATTGGTCGATGTACACAGTGAAGGGCGATGTAGAGGGGCCCTTCACGGACTTTCATTGATTAATTATTTGAAATAAAAAATCTATTTTAAGCTGGGATCGGAACAAAATTCTAGAAATGAAAAATAAAAATGGAAATATTCATTGATTAATTATTTGAAATAAAAAATCTAATTTAAGCTGGGATCCGAAATGCAAAAAAAAATTATAATCGAATAGAAAAGAGAGGTTCATTGATTAAAAAACGATAAATAAAAAAAACTATTTTAGGCTGGGATTCGAACCTGTACAGCGCAAAATTCTAGATATGAAAAATAAAAATGGAATTATGCAAAAAAAATATAATCGAACAGAAAAGATAGGTTTTTTTTTTGATGGGCGAGTTCAAGGTCACAAAACCAAAAAAAGCCCGAGAAATAAATCTCTTAATATCACCCTCCACCCACCTCCTAGGTGATATAGAGAGATTTCTTTCTCGGGGCACACTGCAAACTCACCACTGAGCTACGCAGCCTCCGAAAGAATTAGTCAAATTTCTTCTATATGAATGTTTTAAATCAAACCCCTGAAATGTATGCGACTAAATATACATGCTCCTACAATTCCGTAAAACTGAAGAGTTGGTCCATCTAGTGCCAAATAGCACAACACATATAAACTATACCAACTGAGCTAATGCGATCTCCGAAGGAATTCGTTATAGCTACCTCTAAAGACCTTTATTTAACCCCTCATGATAAATTCCCCCAAAGAAAATACGACTTTTTGTGATAGAAGTGCAAGTAAAAGGAACGTATGTGAAATATCTTGCAGTTTACAGGCTTGTAAATTGTACATGCTTCAAAAACTCTGCATGGGCAATTTACAAGCATATATTTTTGACCCTTGCTTGTGTTTATAAACTGCTAACAGTTCACATACGTTCCTATTCAAAAGAGATATTTTCTTTAGTTCAGAAGTATTAACTTTGTTAATACTGGAGGAATTTAACATGAAGGGTCAAAAACCCTGGGTGGGCACCCATGTATCTGAATCTTGGCGTATCCACCAGCCATTGAAGTGCAGAATGTTTTGATTAGGGGCAATGCATTGAACCGCTTTTCAGATATTTTGCTGCGATTTTTTTTATATATTTTTTTGGAAATATATGATCATTGCGAAAGTTTTTCATCATAGAACTTTTTTGAAATTCCCACTTATGAGTGAGATATGATTTTTTTAAATATTGATATCGAGATTTTGTTGTAAAATTTATTTCAAGTATAACCTACAATTTTATATTTTTTCTTGGAAGATATGATCATTTTTAATGTTTTTGACCAACAAACTTTTTCTTTATTATCATTCATTAGTGAGATATAATTTTTAAAAATAAGTAGGAGTAGGAGATCTGAGCCGGTTCTGGACCTACCCCCACCATCATAACTTTCAACCAGCAAATTATTTCGCGGTTCGATTCGCGGCCGCGAATTTAATCGCAGTTCGATTCGCGGCCGCGAATTTAATCGCGTTTTGATTCGCGCTCGCGAATCAAAACAGCGGTCAAGGTCTCGAATCCGCGGATTCGTCCGTAGGTCTATTATTTTGAATTTTTCACTTTCTTGATGTCCAACACTTCTTTTTCCTATGAAGTTTGTGAAGGTAACTCCTGGGAGGGAGGGATATCTACTCCCTCTCCTTCTATGGTGGTTTGTTGTCATGTTCATTGTGCGCATGTACCAGTCGACTTGTTTGAATAAAACTTAGAGTCGCATTAACATCAGCACCATTTCTGTCCACATCCCATTGATATCACACATTCCTACGAGCTAAATATGAACTCATTACCAAATTTGTCTGCTGAAGAAGAAGCAATGCCATGTATTGCAACAAATGATGACTTTGGTTTTGAAGATATTCCGGTATATCACTTGTCATCCCAAGAAGGTTTCATCGATGAATATAACATTGATGATTATCTGAAGATGGGAGATATACCGGAACCTTCAGAAAGTGTTGATCCAACCCTTTCACAATTGTCACTACCAAAATGCCCGTCACTTCTCTCTCCTCTTAGTGTCGATACGAAAGCGAAACCATCTAGGAGAAAGTGTGCATCTACTGCTTCAAATCCCAAGAAAACAAGTAAGGGTGTACGGAAACCCCGTAAGAAGAAAGTAGATGACACCTTCAAGAATGTGATAGGTGATTTGGAAGATGTATCGCTTCATTCTTTTGGTCCACTGCAGCGTTGTGGAGACATGCTTAAGAAAGCGAAATGCAGCATCGTAAAATCGAGAGCTATCATCGTCAAATGCGATGACGATGTTCGAAGAGGTAGCATGGACGACGAGGTGGTTCTTCAGAAGCTCGATGCAAAGATTGTATCATCGAAGGCTGAACTGATCAAAATGTGTGAAGATGCAGATAAACTCCGTTTCAAAATCACACAGAAGAATCAGTCCGCCCTTTGTTTGAAAATGCAAGCTGAGATTGAGCTTCAGGAGACCACTAAACTTTTTGATATGGTAGCATCTGTACGTGATAAGTGGCGAAAAGAGTTTGATCACGCATTCCAATCTGATAGTGATTAGCTCTGAGGATTATGAAATGTTATCAATGTTGTGAGTTGAAATGAAAAACTTTTTCAAAAATCTATGAAGTGGGGAGGAGTATGCAGATTATTTCGGTTTTGGCATACACTGGGCGTTGCGTTTGGTTGGGGCAACGTTCACCACTTCATGATTTATTCATTTTGAAAAAAAACTCAAAAATAGTTCTATATTTTCTATAGTTTATTAATAATCTTACAGCTTAGTGAGAATAATAAGTAATACAATTTCATTCAAATATTAAACCATAGCACTTTTGTGTAACCATGAATTCTTTCCGCTTGGAAGGCCTAACCACTTAATGTATAGTTTATTTCCTTTCCTCCTCAACACTTTTTCAACTAGGTATACGTCAGGATTTTGCGTTTTCAATAATTCTTCTCCATAAAAACATCCTCTAATCGGGCTCCCATCCATGTCTTCAAGAATATAAGTTATGGGGTATGTTTGGTTAATTTTAACAATTTTGAATAGTTCTGTTGTGTAATTGGCAGTGTAACCCTTTTCGAAAATATTCTTGTACTTGCTTATACGTACAATATCATTCATTCGAAATTTGGAAATACTTTGTTTTCTTCGAGGGATTACTTTGGAACTTTTGAATTTCAGTTTTGTTGCTGGCATAACATCGATTGGTTTCATACCAATTGTACGATGCACCTTATTGTTATATTTGCTTGTTATGATTGGAAGAATATTCAACCATTTGTTGTGTCCCATCGCTGAAAATTCTCTATAAAGCCACGTCTTTATTGTTCGAATTACTCTTTCAGCTATGGCCGCCTTCATGGTGCTGAATGTTGAATAATGGTTGATCTTATATTTTCGCATCAAAAATGAAAAAGAACTATTGAAAAATTCTGATCCTTGATCGCTTTGTAGATGTTTCGGGGAATAGTTGGCTTCTTTCAGCACATCTTCCATTGCATTGGTTACAGCACTACCTGTTTTATTTTTAATCGGCTTCGTCCATAGATATTTCGAGTAGCAATCAATGACCACAAGAACATATCGATATCCTTTGTTATGTTTAGCATAAGGTTGTAATTCGGCAAGATCTATTTGCCACAGATCTGCAAAACCTTTGACGGTGGTGGTTCTTCTGATGAAATTACGTCTTGCCGGCTTATGTAACTCATTGACAACTTGTCGTTTGACATCACTTATTTCATTATCCATCTCCTCGCAATCACTTATTTGTTTTCATTCAGACAAACAATTTGACAATGTTACGGCATCATATAATGAGAACAAACTGATCATTTTTGCTGATGTATTAGATTATTATACCTTCCTCACGTAATTCTTCAATTATGGAAATTATTTCATTATCATGTCCAGTGTGTCCAGCTGACTTTGAAGATATCAATAGCCGCAAACGAGCGACTAACTCCTTGGGTGAATTCCAGTAAACATAATTCGCAGGTTTGGGATCATACATTTTCTGCATTTTCATTCGATGGAACCCTTCACCTTTTTTTGTCCTACTTCTGGTCGTCTGATAATGTGATAAGTTTAGTATAGGTTTAATAACTTCACGGAATTTTTTAGATTTCGGGTGTTTGAAACCATTTCGCAGTAGATGTTGTTTGTAAGGTGCATTTGTTAGCCTCAATATTTTAGCATATGTATGACGAACTTCATCATCATCATCAACTTCAGGTGGGTTTTTCAAAAAAATCATGTTGTATAACTCCAGACTACTTGGGAATTCATGTGTTCGTGTTTTATTTTTGTTCCAAAATAATATATTTCCATCACTGAAACGTACATTGTGACTCCCCATTTTCAGTTTTTGTGTAGTAGGATCTAACCGTATGCCAAATATTCTGTCATAAGCTGCATTCTTAGTTTTGACATTTTCCAAATGTCTTTTCAAAACATCTCCAGTATTGTCTTCAAAATTATCAAATACGGACTTTTCATCTTTTCCGAATTCTTTGATGGTATCTGTCTCACTGTCAACAGATGATAATTCACTACTATATGATGAATTATTTCCCACTGAAGTACTCCTAACTTTTATTGGAGTAGACTGAGAATTCACTTGCTTCATCGAAAACGTCGGCTGTGGTGGCTGTGGTTTCGTGGTAGCAGCAGCTGAAGAAAGAACATTTAATGGCTTCATTATGGGATCATAGAGTTTTTCAAGCGCCATTCGATTTTCAATAAGTCCACTCTTGATAGAGTTAAATTTCTGCCGTACAGCTTCTGTTGTCTCAACAAGTTGGCGTTTCAAATTCAATTCATTGTTTTTATCTTCAACTACTTTATCATTTTTTGTCTTCATTTTGCTTCACAAGAGAGAGAATACACTGAAGTAACCTCTATGCAATTCAGCGATCGATTGAATGCGTATTGTATTATCATGGATATATAAAACTATCGAACCCCATGCGATATCTACCTTCATGCATTTTTCTATCCTTATCAATGACCAAAAATCCATATTGATCCTCCCAACATTTAACACACATCAATTGGAATTGCTTAAATGTTACATCGGGTGACACGTGATCCGAATAAATATGGTGTAGATTCGTTTCATCTTGCTTGAACATTACGATAAAGTTGGTATTATCTCGCACTAACTGTTTGGGCACTCGTGAATATGTTTGAGCAAGATAAAAACAGTCAACATCTTTATGACGTCCCATACAGAAATATGATCTTATAATATCCTGTTTTTCACATATTACATCATCGAAAATGAAAACAGAATTTGGTTTGGCATCGGATGGTTCCACTATTTCTGCATTATTACTGAATGTATAAAATCCCAACCCCTTGATGGGTTCCAATACATTTCGTAGGAATTGATATTTGGGTTGATTGAGTGATTTCGAATAGAGATAAACATTTGTGAATCGCAGTCCTTGTGGATGTGTTAAAAGAGAGATCATGGCATTCGTCTTTCCACAATTCGATGGTCCGATAATGAGTCCTCGAACAGATGATGGAAGTAGTGGACCATGCCGCAACACTTTCTGTCCATTCAATCCACAACCGAATTTTTCATCTAGATTATCTACAGCAAACTTTTCTTTCTGCTTCACAATGCGCATCGTACCGTGGTTGGAGACTATGTAAGCGATGATATGCTGTGAACATTTCATTTAAATGAGTACCATCAAACGATACGGATGTGTTCGTAGTGGATGCAGAAAAAGCGGTCGTGGATTCGTTAATAATTTAATAAACAAATTGCCGTTCGAATTACATTTACCCGGAGGATATCAGTATTGTGGACCCGGTACAAAATTGGAAAAACGTTTAGCCCGCAAAGATCCTGGAATCAATAAATTGGATATTGCATGCAAACAACACGATATTCAATATTTGAATCATCTAACTGATCTCACAGCGAGACATAGAGCAGACAAAGAACTCGAATACGCAGCTTGGAACAGGGTTAAATCGAAGGACGCTGGTATTAAGGAAAGAATAGCTGCCCTACTCGTTACCAACATTATGAAATCAAAGAGACGTTTCGGTATGGGTTGTAGTAGTACTACTGTGAAGACAAAGAAGAGGAATCAACCGAAGAAAAAGAAGAGAAATCAACCGAAGAAGAAGAAAAATAATCTCATAAAAATCGCCTTTGGTTCTGGGGTGGTTCATAAAGTGCGGAATGTACTGAAAAAAGCTGGGGGTGAGCAATTTGTGACGAATAATTTGAAAAAAGCCACCGTAGTGGCATTGCATGCAGCACGTAAATACCTCAAAGCTGCCGGTGGAAAGAAAACGATCCGCACGCCTCGCATAATTCCAATACCTAAAGTCGGAGGGATTCTACCATTGATACCAATTTTTGCTGGATTGTCTGCGCTCGGAAGTTTAGCTGGTGCTGTTGCAGGCATCACCAGAGCTGTGAATTCAGCAAAAGCAAGCAGAACCGCCCTGATCGAAGCGAATCGTCATAATAGGAAAATGGAAAGTGTGGCATTGGGTAAAAGTGGTAGTGGTATATACCTTAAACCTTACCGTAAAGGACTCGGACTCTATTTGAAACCATACAATCCAAAAAACTAGTTGATTCCCTACCTCGAAAACCTCTCACCGACATCGATCTCACTTATTATGCCAAGAAAATGAAAATTCCATACTTTCGCGGTATTTTCATGCGTGATACATTACCCACTAGAGGTCCACGACACCGCGAGACCGCCATTGTCAATTTAGATGGAATAAGAGGATCGGGAACACATTGGGTGGCATACAGCAAATGTGGGAAAGACATTACATACTTTGATAGTTTTGGAAATCTACCCCCACCAATAGAGTTGATTCAATACTTCCAGAAATGTTCGAAAGTGAAAATTCTATATAACTATGATCGCCAGCAGAAGTTCAACACAGTTTTCTGCGGTCACTTGTGCCTGAAGTTTCTCTCTGAATTATTATAGAATGGATAAAACTCCAGCAATGACTCGAGAGGCTATTAGGACGATGGGATTATCACTCAAAATGTATTCAAAATATCGGACCTTGACAAGAATGGATCGAGTGATGCTTGCAAATATGCCGAAGGAAGTGATACTCGCATGCGCTGCACATGAGATTGCTTCTGTTTGGGAAAAGTTACCTAAAAGTCTACAAGATGATGTTGATATAATGAAATATAGATATTGCAATGACCACCACAATCTTGACGGCGAAAGCGTTTCAGATTCTGATGTGAATGATGGTCCTATACCTCGAAAAATATTCTGCTGTTATTGCAATATAAAGGATATGAATATTGGTGCTAATAAAAATGAAATGGATATTGATGAACCATCTCCGAAAAAGCGTAGGTTGTCCCGAGTGTGTTGTAGACAACAATAAATTGAAGTGAAATCCATAAAATGTATCAGTCATGTCACGGAAGTTCGAACTACAAGCTGTCGGGACGAGTGTCTTGAGTGCAGACTTTTTCCCACCCGTTGAATTGGATAGAAACAGTCGTTATGGATTGGGACTTTTAGGATTCTATGGATGCAACACAGTAAATAATATAACTGAAAAAAACAATGTGATCAGTTTTAGAATCAGTGATATAAGTTCACCAATACTTCAGAAGTACACAATTGAAATTCCATGTGGTGCCTATGAAATAGATGAGATCAATGCAGTTATTCAGAAACATATCATGTTTCGATTGTTTCATGGGAAAAATCAAAACGATACCAATGCAGATGATATATTCTACCTACATGCCAATAATAATACTTTCAAATGTGAGATGCGATCAAAATATGAAATTGATCTAACTCATCCGAATTCCATAGCAAAGATGATGGGTTTTAATTTTGATAGATTTCAACCGAATCAGATACACGAATCCTCACATCCGATAAATATAACAACTGTGAGACTAATCCGCTTAGATTGCAACATTATATCTGGTTCATACATAAACAATGAAGAATCCCACATTCTTTTTTCATTCGATATCGATGTGGAGCCTGGATTCAATCTCACAAAAGAACCACACAAGATTATATATATGCCCATCAGTCCAGAAGGTCGTCAGTTGATTCACAACATCACAGTGCGTATTTTGGATCATAATAATAATCTCATTGATTTTGGAAGTGCAGAAGAGATTGTTATAATTTTGGAATTGAAAAAAATCTAATAACTATTATGGGTTTTTGTTATAATAGACAGAATCGACAAGGATTTGAAAACATTCCACAAATAGCTAAAAAGGAAGGTTCGAATAGAAAAAGGCTCATTCCAAAAGTGTACGCTAAACAGTTAGCACACCACACTGCTCTCTCGCTGAGAGATCTCAAATTTTTGAAATCAATTGGACTGAAAGTAAGGAACAATGGTGCTCGAAACAAATAGTGAAAAGTTGAATATATTTGACGAGCCGATGCTCGATCATTCCCTCACAAGTTTACATGAGCATACATATAAACCATATGGATCACCATTGTTTAGGAATTCAGATGAAATTCGAATTGCAATCAATAATCAAGACGTTATACTTGACATTGCTGAGAGTTTCATTTATATAGAGGGTAAATTCACACCTAAAGATGAAACAAAATTATGTTATCTCTCGAATAATGCAATCGCCTTCCTTTTTGATGAAATTCGCTACGAAATGGGTGGTGAACAAGTTGCTGTGGTCAGGAAGCCGGGGATAACATCTACAATGAAGAATATGATATCATTTGGACAATCGCATGCTAACACTTTATTGACAACTGGATGGGGACTTTCGGAAACTAAACAGGATATCTTGGATACAACTAGTCACGTATTCAGTGGTAAATTACCACTGAAATATTTGATGGGTTTCGCTGAAGATTACAACAAAAGTATCTTGAATGCCAAACAAGAAATGATTTTAATAATCGCTCGATCCTTCAAGAACTCATATATTGGTGAGGTTGATGCTGATTTGGAAATCAATAAAATTGAGTGGAAAATAAGACACATAGTGCCAGAAGATAAGCACAAGCTCAAACTTTTAAATAGAATCAACAAAAGCGGTCTGAATGCTAAAATCAAGTTGGCTTATCGCATGTGGGATCTCTATGAACTTCCATCACTACGTGGCACGTCTTCAGACATATGGGCTATCAAGACAACCAACGCCCTTGAAACACCTCGTTACATCATCATTGGATTCCAAAGCACTACCACTTCTGAAGACAGGACAAAGGACATCACTAAATTCACAACTGCTGATATCAATAACATTCGTGTGTACTTGAACTCTGAAGTATACCCATATGAACGTTGGAATTTGGATTTCGATAAAAAACTCGATACTTCGGCTTATTATGCCTATGAGAACTTTCAACGAAGTTATTATGATAAAGATATGAGTGAACCTCTCATGGACATTGGTCAATTTCGACAAAATCCACTATTCATCATTGATTGTTCACATCAGCCGAATGCCACAAAATCATCAACTATTGATATTAAGCTCGAGTTTGAAACTAGGAAAGTCAACTTCCCAGCCAACACCAAAGTATATGCACTCATTCTGCATGATACATTTTTGACATACAATGCATTGGATGGTTCAGTTCACTGCAGATATTGATGAAGACACACACACACACATTTTTTTCATTTTTCTTTCTTTATTCATGTAAAAGAGAAATAGGTAAATAAAACATGTGTAAAAAATTTTTATGTTTTTTTATTCAAATATCATTAGCTTAGAATTCAAATAGTCTTAGGTATGTACAAACAATCTAATATAACTTCTTCTTCATCTTCATCATAATTTTCTCCTTCTTCGATTTCACTATCATCATCATCCAGTTGGTACTTTTTGATGATGTCTTCAGGTAGGTATGGTAGGAGGCGGTGGAGAAATCTTTTCAGCTCACATTCAATCATTGCGTCGCAGAGGTGATGTAGATCGAAAGAACCATCTGTATATTTCTCGCAGAGATCCACACCCTTTTTGTAGTTCTCGTAATCACGCATACAGTGTTGGATCCTTTCTTCATCATAGCATACGCTCAGGTCATAAATGGTGGCGTGGTGAGCATCCTCGCTCAAAGCACGCAACTCAGAAGTTAACCTTTCAACGGCGGAAGAGATGTCTATGGCTTCGGTCCAGTGTTGACTTGCATACATCATCCACATTTTTCAAAAATGAAGCTATGATCAAAGAGAAATTATTGAAATAAGAATGCTACAAAAATAATCAGTACTACTCACATTAGACTTTTGATGATGTCTCCACCGAAGAGTGTGTTTAACAATGTATGAAAAGTTTTTATATTTTCCTTACAATTATCACCTATAATATAAAAGAATCAGAATTAGAAGATATGACAAGTGGAAATTATATATTACAATTATTCAGTGAGATCAAATTTGACCAACGATCTCGTTTTCATGCCGGCAAAGCTTTGTGGACTCTGACCCAAATATGCTACTGTATATTTACCACCTGATGAATTGATGCATGCTACATCATCATCGGTAAATTGTTCTGAAACGCGTTTTGGCAGCCATGTTTTGAATAATGTATCATTGCTTACATCAAGTAGTATCAATAAAATGGATTTACCAAACCGGGTAGAACAAACTGACATCGTCTTAATTGGGTAAGCTTCATTCAGTGGCAAAGATGATATTACTTTTTGCTCTAACACTTCCATCTCTTGTTTAATTATAGAATTGATTTTTTGTAAATCTACTTTTGGAACTGACATGATGATAATATATATGGAAAATATAAATAATTTTCAATAGAAAAACACACTCACTGATCTCTCTCACTGTGTAGGCACTGAATAACTTCACTACTCTTGCTGACTGCTCGACTGCTAGGTATACAACTTCTGATTTCATATCACCATACCAACTTCTTTTATAATAGATAGTGAACCACCCCCCACCACAGACTTATGAAACATGTATGATACAAAGCCCCCACCATGCGCGAGTTTGCATCGCATCGATAGAGGGCGGAGAGTAAATAGTAGTCGATGAGTCACCGCAGCGTATGGGTGTGTGACGTCAGCGCGGATCCAACCCACCCTATCGAGAGCGAGGGTGGATGCGCATAGCGTCACGCGACCCCTCCTCCCACCACCATCGCAAGGTATACATCACTGGAGAGTAATCAGAGTTCACATATCTGACTGGATCTCCGTGGTGTGCAGACGTGTTGTACCCTCTCTATACTTCGGTATAGATTTGTATGTGTACTCCACACATAAGGGTCATACACAATGGCAGAGTAAGTATACATGAAGGACATGGAAGACATTGAGGTAAGAAAAATAAATTAAGTACTTGGAAAAAGTACTTGTCCGTGTATGAAAAAAAAATCCAAGTCATTATAATCTCAATGTCAAACACAAACCCTGAACACCTCCCAACAATATACATCATGGTCAAGGCTAAGGGCAAGCCCAAGTCCTAGGTCAAGTCCTAGGTCGAGGTCATAGGTCGAGGTCATAGGTCAAGGTCATAGGTCAAGGTCATGGGTCAAGGTCATAGGTCGAGGTCATAGGTCATAGGTCAAGGTCACTGATGACGTCATAGTGGTGGGGGGAGGCCCAGAACCGGCTCAAATCTCCTACTATTTGTATTTTTCATAAACTCTCAGTAATCTTCAGGAGCGATCCTTAACACGGTCGATAATTCCACCACATTTGTTCTCTCGAATAAACGGATTTATAATCGATAATATTTGATAGTGTATGAACAATGTAGTAGCACTGTTATTTAGTTAAACTAATTAATCAGAAATGTATATTATAAATTGAATGTAAAAGCTCACATATTTCAAAGTTGCATGGTCTTTTCATCAATCAAGTAATTTTTCAGAGCAACATAAGCTTGATCCTTCATGCAGTAGGGGAATATGATTTGTCACTACGCTTCCTTGAGAAAGCGTTATCTCTCAATATCAAATACTATGGAGCCAAATCTCTCAAAGTTGCTGTAAGCTATCATCTTGTAGCTAGGACACAAAGTTGTATGGGCAATTTCAGATCAGCATTGAATCATGAAAAAGAAGCGTACGCTATTTACAAACAGCAGGTGAGCATACAATAATAAATTACTTCAACAGTATTTATTTTCGTTGCATCTTATAGCTTGGGGAAAATCACGAGAAAACCAAAGAATCTTCGGAATGTTTGAAGCATCTGACACAACAAGCAGTCGTTCTTCAGAAGAAGATGAATGAAATTTATACCGGTAAAAATGGAGCAACACTGCCACCTATTCAAATCCAGCCTCCCTCAATGGGGTCTGTTTTGGACATGCTTAATGTTATAAATGGAATATTATTCGTTCAGATAAGGTGAAGATTGCTTCTTTTAGTGTTATATAAAAAAATATAATTTTTTTTTTCAGTCAAGAGGATATTGAGAATTTCAAGGCTGAAATTGAGAAACGACAAAATGAAGAATCTGAAGAACAGGAGGATAAATCTCTTCCAGAAATAACTAATTTATAGGTCGTTCCAATTGTAGAAGATAATCGTATACTTCAAAAAAAGTAGAGAATTCGTTAGACTTTTCATTTCTTCCTGAAATATTTCGGCAACGTGCATTTTCTCCACTAGTCATATCAACACTAATACTGTTTTTGTATATACTTATTCTACATTCAAAATCAATTTTGTTGAACATGTTCATATAGAACTTATTACTTTTAATAATACCCAAAAAATATTGATTTGATATAATTGATAATCTTTATTAAAGATAATGTCTAGTTTTGTTCCATTTATTATGGAACGGTTTATATATTTCATATAACTAGATATCAATATGTTCCCATAATTTCTAAAGATTTCCTGTAAAGTAAAAAAGTTGAAGCATGTGTGAAATGATATGTTTTAAATGGGAGGTGTTGAAACTACTGAATCAGTAAATTAAGCAAGTCATTAGTAAAAAGTTCAAGACTACATATGAAGTGGTTCTCCTTTACATTTGAATTATCATGATCTCTTAATTTTTGGTGAGAACTAATAATAACTATAAAATAACCATCAGTAGTTGAAACATGGTAGATGCAGTTGCTAACTCCATTGCAATATAAACAAAAAAGTGCTGGTTGCTGTATGAAAAAATTTTGTATTGTTTTTTAAATATATTAGAAGTTTTTTATTATAACAAATGTCTTTGTAATCGAATTTTTTTTATTAAAAGAAGTTGGTTACATCTTGGTTATTTTCAATTCATAAATGTGGTACCCTATTACCTACATTCTTAGAACAAGTTAAAGCTTTTTGTTCAAAATAAATCCTGGAAAAAATTCAATTGAGTACAATCATCCAATATGTCAAAAGCACTTATTTTTTCTATTTCTATTTACTTGTCAATACCCACCTGGAATAAAATAATTCAAGAAAAATAATCACAATTTCTAACACAACCCAGACACCTCTACTCCTAGATGTATTTATATCTCCCAAGCAACTAAATCAAACTGTCCTATTTAAGAACCAACAACAAGCAAAAAATAACTTCAATAATAAAAATAATTATAATAAATCACATATTTGTTCAATATATTAGACAACGCTATATCGGATCATCAATCGATTTTCTATAACTTTGAGGCAACCACTGAGGAAAAACAGTGAATTCACATATATCAGGAGGAATTTTAATGAAAATGATTGGGCCTAGCCTATTTATCCATGCTCACATACGTACATTTTAAACCCGCCATGTTATTAATTTGTCAAGTAAATAATTCACGTAGGTAACTTATAGTTGGTTTTCATTACACATCTATGCAGTGTTTTAATATTTACAAAAATGATCAAAGATCATAAATCCATAGTTGATAACTAGGTACTTCAATTATATTAATGTTTATTTTTGCAAAACTAAATATTTCAACAATGAATGGCAAGTAAATCTAATTGGAGCCATGGTATGTATGGGGCCTTCCAGGTACTGAAAAAAAGTAAATACATTAAATAAATCATACAAAAAAGACAGATACACTACCTCTTTGATTGTTTTATGACTAGCATCCTTTTCAAACAAGTGTCTGGTTGGTCCAGTAGACTGAACTAAACTCAATTTACTAACTGGAATTGTCATACTAAACATGGATGTATCATTTTCTGCTATATTTTCTGCTATACCAGGAATATATCCAGAGCTACCAATAGAATATAGTTCCTGAAACAAACAATACATGTTTTCGGTTTTTTTTTTTCAGATTTAGAATCGTAAAATGTTCTCAAGGTATTTGGAACGGTACGGTATGCGCCAAAAGTTTTCCATTCACGGCCTATTAGACATAAGTCGATCATTAAAGTAAATTTGGTGTTCTGACTGTACGATTTTCCCACCATTTAAACCATTCAATCTCGTACCGGAGTCGCTAGGCAACTCTGCTCTGTCACTAGTGTCAGTGTCAGTAACTTTAATAGTCCTGGCACTCAGCTTGAAAGTGATTGAAAACTGATAAATTGTTTTCCTACGAGCGTGCGGAAAAGTAACGATTTTTCGTTTTGAAAGTTTTACTTTTCCGTGCGATTTAAAATCGTTCGGAAAAGTTACTTTTTCGCAAGATTTTTACTTTTCCGTAACTTTTCCGCACGATTTTTGTATTTTTGAAAATGATGACATTTAGGACTAACTAAATGATCTATGTAACAATTATTAGTCATATTGTAGCATTATTATAAAAACTTGTTTATTAAAAACCTTGTTTTTTCATAAATAAGATGGACAAAAACACTCGTAGGAAAAATATTGTACCTAACTCTTACGGAAAATGTCTTTTCCGCACTTGTTAAGTAAATAACTATAACGCGATACCTTCAATCAATTTTGTTCACAACGCATATTTCATCAACAAAAAAAAGGGTATTTGAACAAAGGTTAGATATTTTTCACAAGTTTTACAGATTTCTCCGAATTTGATTTCGCCAGTTTTTGCAACTTTTTTTTATAAGAGGGGTGTGGCGAGCCCACCGACAGACATAGTTTTCGTCGTGTTATTTGACAGATAATTTTAACTATTTTTACGGTTTTTTTCGATTTCTAATTTGCGAGTTTTCCCAATTTTTTTCGTGACAGGAAAGGGAAGGAAAGGAAATTGTTGATGAATTTACTGATTGCCTTCGCGTTCTCTCTAGCTTTCGATGGAACAGGGAGAGTGATTTTTTTTTTTAACCAAATCATTGGACGATCAGATGCTTTCACTACTTTTACGGATTTTTCTAATTTTCATTTCGCGAGTTTTTCAACTTTTTTCAAGAAAAGGGAAGGGGGACGAGCCCCCCCTACCAAATTTTTTTTTCTCCGTGATCAATTTCGTCAAAAAACTTTCGAAACCCTCCCTACTCATTCTGTATCTAGCTTTCGGGGAGCAGGGGAGTATAATTTTTTGACATTATGTCATCGGAACTGAAACGTAAATGTTCAACTCCGTGAGATATTATGATTTCCGACGTGAATGCTATCGGGTCAAACTAGAAAGTGAGGTGAAATATACTTCGAAAACCAAATGAGTTATCACAGAAAATTATTCCACTACTTCGTCTTAATTCTGGTCTAAACTTTTCCAAAATTTACTTTCACCCTACCATCCGGATTTGAATCACATTGAATTTATTTGGGCTACTGTCGAAAACAACGTGTCACAAAAGAATGTAACTTTAAAGTTGGAAGATGTGAGGAAACTGGCGGAGCACGATGAATGGCAAAAGCGTTGCCGACATGTAGTAGATATAGAACGGAAATATTAGGAAAATAAAAAATTCACAGACGTTCAAACAGAGGTAAACTCAGTGATTATAAATTTAAATGACAATAGCAGCCCAAGCACAAGCAGCAGTGAAGATGAAGAAAATTTGTATTCAGAAAGTGACTGATTAAAGTTAATTTTTTGATAAGTGTATCATTATATAACATTTTAATGAACTGCACTACTACCTATAATACTAAATAAAATATGAAAAGAAATTACAAAGAAGTCATGTTCCATTTGATACCCTAATTAAAACTAATTATAGGAACAACACTGGCCGGCAAGGGGCTTATCTTAATCCAATAGAAATTTAGTCAGTCGTGGCGAGTACAGTAATTGTATAACATACATTTTTTAAAGGGTTTCCGCATAAAGTTCTGGTATGTAAATAAAATGATAATAATATATAAATTGTAAATAAATGTAAAAGTAGCTAAATAACGAAACACAATATAATAACACAGACCAACACAAACAAACAGATTTTATATGTATAAGTAGATAAGTAGGGTAACATTGTTATTCTAAAATGTTTCAGCATAAAATTCTTGTAAATTATAGTAAGTATTCTGTATTAGCAAGTTTTCAAAGGATTTTCAGAAATTTTTCGTAACTTTCCAAGCAAATATTTTTCAAGCATTCAGAGCTGTTTTGGAGATTTTCCTTGAATAATTTTGAATGATTTCTACAAGTTAAAATCATTAGAACAATCATTCGTAATATGAGTTGAATTCGTAATAAAAATGAGTTGTATTTAAAAAAATAAGATGATGAAGGTTCCTCAGAAAAATCTTTCTAAAAATCTGTGAATGCCATTTTGTTATGTATATCTACAGAAATAATGTCAATGGGAAAAAAATTACCAAGTTTTGCAAACTCCATATAGAAGATATATAATTGCTCCAATTGTCTCTAATTCATTGAATCCTACCATCCTTACATTGACCACACATTGTATACCTAAAGATGAGTTCAAGATCCTCAACATTTTTTTATCACGCAGAATGCCCTTAATTAACACTTCGGTTGTATTAAAGTCAAGGAAAGGCATTTTTGTTTCATATCATTCTAAAACATTGTTATAATTCAGATAATTGAAGTTATGGTCAATTGTGATCTCAAAGTTTTCTCAAAGTAGGTATCTTGAGATTCCGCTTTTTATGTAGCAGAATCATTTATCAGGTAATTTTCCTGAATTGTTTTATATTTCAAACCACTTATGGAATCCGACCAGTTAAATAAGCATTTAAAGATGTTTAATGATTCGAGTGTTGATAGATTTTTCGTTTCTTGATGAGAGAATTTAATGAGTGGAAGCTTGGAGAGTAAAAATGATAAACAGTTGTATTTAAAAACCCCAGCAGTGACTTTTGGGGTTTTCGTGGTGTTTTCACTTAACAGAGAATTTTTAAAACATCCTCATCAACTCCTCAAATGTTGGATTTTGGAATATAGTGCCTAAAGACTGTACTCTTATGAATTGGTTTGTTTTAGTAGATATTTTTCTTTTTGAATCTCAACTAAAATTTTCATTTTTAAAATGACACTGCAAAATACTCTCACAGTCTACAACAAGCTCACAAATTCCAACAACAGCTTTCAATTACATTTTGTTTTGACATGGCCATTGAAAATAAATGTATTCACAAGTGATCTAGACTATATATTACAACCAGTATAAATTTGTTATCAAATGAAGTAAATTTGTACTCACCCCATTTGAAGTAACATAATGAATATATGCTCTTTCATACCACTCTAATCGTGAGTCATTGCTATATTCACTAGGAATTATATTCGATGCAACTATTTTATCAGCTTTCCTCAGTAAATGTTTACTTGAATAAACTGGAATATTTGATACAGGTGAAAATATAAACACTGAAAAAAATTCAAAAAAAGTTAGCAATTAAAAAATATTATTCAGCTTCCTTTTTTAATAACAAATGTAAAACCACGTAAGACCATTCTGAAGTTAATATTGGGGGTATTCATATTTTAGAGATAAAGATCATCATACTTTTTAATAACAAGTTAGGATAAATGTTTAGATAACTGGTAATGAAAAACACAATAGGGAAGAAGGAAAATTTGTTAACTGAGAGAGAGAGAGAGAGAGAGAATAAATGCTTTATTGTCCAAAGACACAAGATGTTGTTGACAAAGTGAGAGCCTAAAACTAACCTTAAACTAAAGTAAAAATGCACACAAAAATAGATGAAATGAAAAAAAAAAAACTTCACTGATACAGTATTAAAATGTCTTATGAAACAATATAAAATAAAAGTTAGCACATGAGAAACACCTAAAAAAAGTTTGAGTCAAAATGCATCATCATAAAACTCTTGTAAACTATAACAGGGTGTATCCAACAGGAGTACTTTTAGTCCCTTTCTGAAATTTTCTATGGAACTCATTTCTTTAATATCTTTTGGTAGGTGATTGAACATCTTACTGCCTCCGTAAATCATTGAATCTTTAATTAGTAACCAGCTTGATGGGTGGCGTGATGTGTATCAAGTTTAAAAAGTTGAATAATGATAGTTGAGAAAAAACGGAAGTTTTAATTAAATTATAATCCCGGGTGAGTTTTCTGTTAGATACTTGCCAATAAAATTACTTTGGCACATTATTTTGTAGGGGCCTTGGGTTTACATCCATAACTTGATTATATACCATTAAAATTTGCAATACTTTAATACGATTTAAAAAATTTAAATGATTTTGAATATGTTAGGATAGGTTTAAATGTAAGCCCACTGTGGCTCACCCTATGTTTATATTTCTCCAAGTTTATATAATCTCTTAACGAAATTGATGAGTACATAAGTAGAATAATGTGGAAGGTTTTCTGGCACTACTATTGTATTGCCACATATGAAAAATCCGATTCTGTCTGTGCATAAAATACATTTAGCCGTTTCATCATCCTAGATGCATAGTCCGTACTCTGCATCCTGTGAAAAGCTGTTTTTATGTATGTTTTATTGAGAACTGATAGCTTTTATATTTTTATATGTTTATATTGTAATTTATATTGTAATGGGGTTATCCCATATAAAAAAAAAATTAAAGTTTAAAGTTTTCGGTAGCCATTGAGCAAAACTACTATAACTCTGAGATGTGCTCTACTGAATTTAGATATTTTGTCAGTATACTGATGTTTCCTTGAGCATGCAATGAATGCTTTGGAATGGGCTTGGTTAGTTTGTTACTGACAGAATAACCTTTTGTTCACTGCTATTTTTCAGTAGGTAGTTAAACCTCAATGTTCGCCATTTTTTACTATTTTCACAAAATGCCTTCACTTATTCACTCTACAACACATTTCACATTAATATCTGAAAAACCGGCAACACAAGTATGATACTGTTGAAAATTATGTACAGTGCTACTATAGCCATCAGGCAATGGATGCAGCAAAAACTCAATTCAGTTGAGAAAATATTCTCTAATTAGAATACAATTTGTGTTATGTAGCCAGGTATTATGAAAAGTATTCTTGGTCAATGGCTGCGTATACCAAGCTGGTGGCAGTAAACAAATTAATGGTAAACATTTTATACTATAAGTGCTATAAAACTAAATTATCAACAGTTTCGTGATAAATATATTTCATATGATCCACATACATTCAATTGATCTTTCAGATGAAAATTGAAAAAGGTAACTAACCTTCCTTGTCACATGTTATTATAGCCATATAATCCAATACGGGGTTAGCCATCAATATGTCTACTTTTAAGGGGTGCACCCAGGTTATTGTGCGGGTTAGTATATTCCAAACACTGAGCTGACTGGCACTTGCTGTAACTAAAAGATGACAGTGGTTCCCATATCCAAACTGAATTTTCTTGATTATCTCTTTATCGGTTAGAGTCATCATCAATTCAAAGGAATCTGGTTTCCAAACAGTCAATATTTGATTAAAACCAGTAGCCATTAATGATCCATCTTCAGAAAATGATAATGATGAACATGGCAGATTTCTGAAGTGTCCTATTCTATTGCTGTTCCAGGCAAAAGATTTCTCTGAAAAAGCGAATATGAAATAAACATTCAAATTTTTCTACATTTCTTACTATGAACTGTCGAGTAATCAACAATCTGCCAAACTTTAAAGTTTTTGTCATTTCCAACTGTAACACAACTTAAATTTGCATCTGAATCTACAGGTTTAAACTGCATGCTATTGATGGAATCATAGTGGGGAAATTCAACAGATGTGTTTAACTGGAACCTGTAAAAAAACTATATAGTATTCACTAGTATTCAGATGATCACTCAATTAGGTTCTTTTCATGTGTATTCTAAGCTGATAATTTCAATCATATAGTAGTTCCACTATAATGATTTAACCTTCTATAATAAATATCCAATTTCAATTAAAGCGCCATTTAAATGTCGCCAAACCAGTCAAATATACTTTAGTGTTTATAAGTATTTGCATTTCATAGGACATGTACAAATATAGAAATTGTCAGTAATAATATCCCGACAAAATGCAGAATTTTCAAAAAATACTATCACCTTGCTTGCACGAAAACTGTGTTGCTTAGAAACACCACGAGAGCTTGCTTGAGCGGTGTTTTGTACAGTAACACAGTTTGAGGCCTGGCAAGGTGAAAGAATTTTTAAAATGCTTCATGCTTAATGGTATCCAGAACTTGAAGCTCAAGTATTCTTATGGGCCTGATGGTATATCACCTGTATTATTAATGCAAAATTTTTACTATTTAAATAAAATTATATTTATCAGTTAGTGATGTTTTAGACAGCCAAATTCTCAGAACAAATTACATATTATACAGTGACCGGCAGAATAGTCAATTATTTTATCAATAAATTATGACAAAAATCGATATGCTTAATCGCTTCTGCATCAAATGAAACCCCCAAAGACGTTGTATAGTGCCGTCCATCTTTTCGTGTTTGGAGGGAAATTTGAAAAAATTATAATTTTTTCTCAAAATACACTTATTTGAGAAAATATCGAAAAATGTCATTCGGAAAAGATGTTCAGAATGACATTTTATAGCTGTGTAGAAATTTTGATAAAAAAATTAAAATAGATTTTTTGTAACAAAAAAAAATCTGTTTGGAAAGTGGAAAAGTACATTTCTAACGAATAAACACATTAGTAAAGCCAACACCTAAAATTTCAAATTTAGTTTTTTAAAGATTCGCAAGCTATTTCTATTTTATTTGGAGAAAATTTGAAATATGTATGTGAATTTGCCATGTGTTAAGCTGCTTCATAAGAGGTCACATCACAAATTATAGTTACAACACACCAATGTCCAGATGCATGAGATGGTGTGATAAGTACAATATCGATCTTCTTGTTAACTCACTGAGGGAATTCAAAAAATATTTTTGAGATATAAGGTTAGATTAATATTGTTATCTTCTATGTAATATGTAGCTTTTCAGGTTATAGAATAGTTCATTGTTCTGTAATTGTAATTATTTTGTAAATAATGGTGAATCCGTAAATAAATAAATAAATAAAATAAATAAATAAATATCCACATCCATATGTCGTCACTTTGGAGACATATCGAATATCTCTTTCCCAGGGCTCATTCATCCAACAAACGGTAAAGCTTTGGAACTCACTGCCTAGGGAAGAGTTTCCTGAGACATACAGCCTGCAGAAATTCAAGAACACAAATTCATTCCTACTTTTCCTAGGATCTCAAGATGTTCTATGAATATTACAGGATTTTATAGGATGGTTAATAAGTAATTATTTTTTCTACGACAGTGTTACAAATGAGTGAAAAAATGGACAGTTCGTAAAAAATATCAACTGAGCGTTCAGTAATTTTTAACACACTGTTTATACATTTATGCATTCTTGAAAAATACAGTATTTTGGTCAAATTTTACTTATAAGCAATTTTTGATCTCTTATAGTTGACTGAGCCTATGTATAGGTAAAAACTAACAACTCATTTTTAACTTACGCTTGCTTTAGTTCATCGAACTGCCAAAATTTCAATCTTATTTCCTTATTACGTTCATCTTTTCTTTCTTCAACGGTTGCTAACCAAGACCCAGTTTTACTTATTGCCACTTTTGTTATTTCAGAATTGATCATTACACATTCCCTTTCATTAGTAACCTTGTTTTTTCCAACTATGTCAATCTGAAAAATAAAAAAACGAACTGAGAAATACCTACTTACATGAAATTAAAAGAAATTTACATCAAAGAGTAACATAGAACAGATAGTCACAAAACAAAAAGTACTGACAATGAAGAAGATGGAAGTATATTATATATAATTCCTTTATTTAGTTATATAAACTAATACAAATAATCATTTAAATACACATAAAAAATTTTTGTCATATAAATTATAATAATAGACATGACACATTAAAATCAGTTGAAGAGAAGGGAGAAACATAAGTATACCTGTGCAGGATATTGAAATAAAATTAAGAAGAAAAATAATTTTTCAAGCTCCAGCATTAGGAGAGCTAAGAAAAATTTTTAAATTCCGTTTGAACTTGTTTAAGGAATTTGAGGATTTGATTTCTAGGGGCAGCTGATTGAATCTCTTCAGGCCTTTGAAAAACATGGATGTATGTATGACTCTTTGCCACCAGTGAAATGAGGAAATCATTTCATCAGAATTGTAATTAACGATATTTCTTAAATAACTTGGAGCAGTACCTGATTTTATTTTGAATATGAATATTAGTGTATTATACCCAAAGAAGTCATCTATTGACAACCACTGCATTTCCTTTAACATATGCCCAATGGATGTTCTCTTTGAGCATGTGAGTATGAATCTGGACATTTCATTTTGATTGAGTAGGTAAAGTATTGTCGAACAGTAGGTAAAATGAGGTAATATTAGAGTGTTGAACAGAATAGTTTTGGCCCATCTTGTCAGAAAAGTAGAACATCTATATAAGTAGTTGATTTTATATGAAATGATTTTGATTAAATTGTTTGCATGTTCTTTAAATTTGAGCTGTCTATCTATAATTACTCCTAAATATTTAAATTTCTGTACCATTTCAATTGACTCGTCACTTATATTTCTAGTATTTATTTCACTAATATTTAGCTGACTCTCGCAAAACAATCTGTAATTATTTTCGTTCCTAATTATCATAAATTTGGTTTTTTGTGTGTTTATCTTCAATTGGTTAAAGGAACACCAATTGTTGATATTTTCTAAAGTACTGTTGAGTGTTGTTACCACTCTTCAGTATCTAAGTATGCAAAATATATGAGGGTATCACCAGCAAATAGATGTATGGAACAATGTCCAGCTGCACTCACTATATCGTCAACATATAAAAGAAATAACAGTGGACCTAAAACACTACCCTGTGGAACCCCTATGTCATTTTCGAATTCAAGAGACATCATTTTATTCATTGTTAATTTTTGTTTCCTATTAGAGAGTTAATAGTGTAGTCAGTCAGTCACACCTGAAAATTATCAAAAATATTGCTGGGGTGCTTCGGTGTGTTCACCACATTCAAATTAAGACTGTACATATCAAGTATGCATCACAGATGAAAAAGATGAAAAAACACAAAAAATATAAAAACAACTTTCTCACACTGCTCTAGGTTTGCCTAATGAAGTTATGAATAATAAAGAATCAAGAATAATAATTAATGGTGGAAATAGGTGTACATATAGGTGTGATACAGAATAGAGGTGAAGAGAAAGAGTTTTTCGATTTAATTCACAAGAGGTCCACCATCCTCCGACAGCTGTTTCGTGGTTTCCCACTCGTCAGGGAGGCACTGAAATATTTGTGCACAAACACAACAAAGAATAAAATGAAAAGTAGCTTATGATATCTACAGTCAAATAGCGGAAACTTGATTGTTATTGGATTCTAGGGTTCGTTCCAAATTAAGTTTCCGCTATTTGACTGTAGATGTCATAAGCTACGTTTCGTTTTATATATTATATATACCAAATTTCATGGATAAATCTCTATTTCCAGTGCCAACTATTCTTATTTTTCAAGGTGAAAAATAAAAAAGAATTCGTGACATTTTCAAATGATTCATATATAAATTATGTTTTAATGCGTAATCAATAAAAAAGTTATAGGGGTTAGTTTAGGTTAGGTTTAAATGTGAGTGAGCCCATATCAGGCTCTCCACTGCGGCCAATGGCCTATTGTGGCTCACAAGTTATAGGGGAATGAAATTTGAGAAATATGCCATTTATCAAGCCACCATTTTAACTACACCACTGGATTCAGGGAGTCTTGAAATGTCATTGACAATAATTTCATCGAAAACTGTTGATAAATAAAAAAATTAGAAATTATGAGATAAATTGGCATTCCATTAACACATATTTTTCAAATTTTATTATCTTATTTATGAACAGATTTCGATGAATTTTTGACCAGTAATATATCGAGACCTACTGAATACAGTGGTGTATTCCGAATTTTGATAAAAGTTCTGAAATTGAATTGGTGGGTTGAATAAACTTTTCTATTGATGACGCATTCCAACGTAATTTACATATGAACCATTTGAAAATGTCGCTAGTCCAGTGGTGTATTCAGAATTTTTCTGAAAAAATCGCTAGTATTTGTTTTTAGATTTTAACCTTGAAAAATAAGATCAGTTGACCCTGGAAATTGAGATTTATTCAAGAAATTAGGTGGAACTTTTTGAATGTCTACCTAACGAAAAAAAAATCATTCCAATCAGTTGAAAAATGTAAGTTTTATAAGGGTGCTTCCATCTTAAAAGGGTCACACTGTATATATTACTTTACTTACACTGAACATGAGTGACATATCATCTGGTGAATAAAACTGGATCTGTCCTTGATTGCCATTCATTACTAGAGCTCGAGTTCTAGGATCATAATTAATACCACTATAGTTATGTTTTCCCAAAACTAAATGTTGAATCAAAGTAATCTGATTCATTGCGGGATCTAATATCCGTACTGCGTTATCTCTAGTCGCTACAGCAACATATAAATTATCATTGGCAACCGCAACATGTTGTATTTCTGCAGCCATACGAGGAAGGAACTTTTTATCATTAGCATTCTCAAACTGCCATTTTACCAAGACACATTCTTCACCTCCACTATAAAAATAGCTTCCAGACGTTGAGAAGCTCACAGTCTGAACAGGTAACGTATGCCAATGGAACACCGTTTGTGTTTTTTCTTTTGAGAATAAATTCCGCCACACTACTACACGACCCATGGTATCTCCAGTAAGAACTATATTTTCAATTGGGTGGCAGGCCAGGCAAGTAAACGTTTTGGTGGCTTGTATGGAATGCCTGGAAAACAAATCAATATAAATTCAAACTATTTAAATGTAGTCATTTAAATGTACATACCTAAACAATTCACCGGTCACTCTAATGAAACAGACTTCATTGCCTTGTGCTACAGAGAAATATTTTTTACTAAACCCTATGGAATAATTACTTTCGGGTTTTACAGTGAATTTGTAATTCTTGATTTTTTTTTCATTTATATCAACCAAGGCAAAACAAATCTGTTGTTTCTTCTGGTAAGACACTATTGCTTTATAATCTTTTTCATCTGTGGAGATGATATTGAAAGATCCAACTTTTCTGATTGCAATTTGCTGAAAATGAAATATTGCGAATTGAGAATACTTATTAGTTAATAAATAATAAATCAATGGAAAAATTATTAATCAACACACTTAGAAGTGTATTTCCATTGTAGGAAACTTTATGATAAAGGCTAGTTCATGTAAACGTAAGGTAAGGTAACGCAATAATGTAAGGTAAAGTAATGAAAATGTATGGTTCACAAAAACCTAAGGAAGAATATATGTTTGGCAAATGATTTTTATTTTTGAAATCTTCATTCGATTTGTCATAAATATGAGGGAATTGTTCGAATAAACTTGTGAAATAAGTATCATTCATAATTTTCCACATTTTCACACTCTTCCATTTTCAGGCTGTCTAAATGATAACTGAAGCAAATGGTATACCAACACCAATTCAGATTTTCTGGTGTTTATAATTTACACCAGTCCTCTCCACTCGGAATGCATCGTTTTTTAAAGCCCTCTAGCTAGAGGTAAGAACGCAATGCAGAAAGTTGAAAGTTGTTCAACTTTTGTGTTACCTTACGTTTCATAGCTTACCTTGCGTTTCATCATGAACGTGTCTACACAATTCTAATAGTTTGAATTTCTTCTGTTCTTGCGTTACCTTACATAGCTATGAAATGTGATATTTTCTCAAACAAGTGTATTTTGAGAAATAATTTTTAAATTTTTTAAATTGCCCGCCAAACACGAAGAGATGAACGGCACTGTACAACGTCTTTTGGGATTTCTGTTAATGCAGAAGCGATTACACATATCAATATTTGTTAAAATTTATTAATGAAAAAATTTCCCATATGATGCGTACTTTCTGCCAGTCACTGTATATCTCAAAATTATTAAAATGAAATTGAAAGTAACAAAAATTAATGCTATGATCATTACTAGTGAATTCAAATTAGTTACATCAGTTAAAACAGAGTTAAGTCCCTAGTAAAATAATCTTCTATATACAGCCATAGGCACTGAAAGTGTTGAAAATATACAGTTGGTTCCCAAAACCCTAGCAACCAAATGAAATATGTAACAAGGCAAGCATCAGAAAACAAAATGCCTCTTCCTATGCCGAAATCTACTTTGACAAAGGAATCTCTGATCTATGAAAGCAAAAAAATCTTTAATCATATACCGCCCGAAATAAGAAATGAGAAAGTGTATTATAAATTCAGAAAAATAATGAAAGAAGTTCTACTCAAAAAAGCATATTATAGTCTTGAGGAATTTTACAGTGAAACTCTTTTATGATTTTATTTTTCA
Source organism: Chrysolina haemoptera (assembly GCA_958298965.1). Classification (NCBI taxonomy): domain Eukaryota; kingdom Metazoa; phylum Arthropoda; class Insecta; order Coleoptera; family Chrysomelidae; genus Chrysolina; species Chrysolina haemoptera. Next base: position 36,829,507 of record OY282587.1, on the reverse strand, counting down.
TGTGATGTTGATCTTTACGGCGTACCTATCTCTTATATTTTTTTTGTTTTTTTTGACATTTTATCTGTTACTTTTTGTTTACCCACTGATTTTATAATTGACATGTGTTAGTTTTTAACTAAAACTATGTGATTGTTTTATTTTTACTCATTTAAATACTTATATATATATAAGCATGCTTTGTCAATAAGAACCTGATTTCTTGGACAATAAAGTACATTTCTCTCTCTCTCTATAGAAGATGCAACCCTCTTAACAAGATTGTTTCATTTCCAAAGATAATTGTAAATAAGTATGAAGGCCTGAGCAGCACTAATTCCTGGAAAATAGATCTTGGGAGATATGATATTGAAGGGATAGTCAATGAGTGGTCCAATGATTACTTGACAAACAGAAAACAAAGAGTACATATCAATGAATATTTTTCGTCATATCAAGTAAATAATACAGGAGTACAACAAGGAAGGGTCCCTTCTTATTCATATTGTTCAATATCAATCTGTTTATTGACTGTGAGTTTATCAACCTATTCGCATATGACACTTATGTGGCCTGCAGTTGAAATATATCACAAAATTAACAAAATGAAATTGAATGTACCAAAAGTTAAAGCTTTGATCATTACTAGTAAATTCACATTCAATAAAATAAATACAAGCAATATAAATTTCATATTAGAGAATGCACATATCAAAATAGTTACATCGGGTAAATATCTAAGTTCTCAATTGGATAATTGCTTGATGAGCATTATGGACGTATAAAAAACAAAAAAAATATTTTTCTTCTCTAGAAGAGAACTGAAAATCACAATAGTACACACTTTGAATACTGTGCTTCCATTTCATTCACCTTCAACTTAAATAACTGAAATAACTTCAACTTATTTTCCATCATCTATTGTTTTTGATTGTTTATTTTTAAGTGTATATGTATCTGTAATGACACCAAATATTAGTGTTGTAATAATTATATAATTTATAAATGTACAAAGTTCTTAACATGTTAATTTATTATATGATAATGAAATTTTTATGTTCATAGTCTATCTACATTCTAGTTTATATTTTAAATTTCAAATTTTTAACGTATGACCTTGCTATTTGTATTTGTCTATATTTGTATTTTCTATATTTCATTGTGCTAGAGTTATTATTTCCACTCTTACTTATGTATATTAGGTTTCCTATTTCGAAATAATAATAATAAAAAATAAATAAAATGCAGCAATTGCAAAAAATATAGAATCTAGGACCGAGAATAATTTTGAAGTATAGTAGGTCTACTCTAATTTCTATTTTCTACGATGTTATCCACCTTACAGTGGCATTCAGTATCTGAAAGATTGTACTATTATTCTACGATTTTGATTTTGAAATTCAACTCGAAACAACAACAATCTTCATACAATTCGTACAAACTTCAGACGTTCAATGAGCACTATTATGTTAGTCTTCATTCAATTCATTGAAATCCATTTCACCATTTGTTTGTTGAATTACTAAAATATTCATAAGTAGCTCATTTGTGTTAATTTATGTATAATTGCGAGGGGGAAACAACTAGTCATTTTTTGTACACCTAATGATTAATTACTTTTAATGAAAAATAATGAAAAAAGTTTTAGGGGCCAGGTTATTCTCTGAAAAGTTATTGAAGGGGCATGATATACTATTTGACTATTTATATTATTCATGTAAACGTTTCCAAATCTTATATCTGTAATGGCCAAACGGTCCATTAAGAAGTCTCTGAAAATAGTGGTCTTTGGATAATTTTTGAAGAAGAAATACTCTCAACATTTTTGTTGAATGCATTATAAATGCCAAATCTCTCTAACACATGTTTTTGTCAAACCAAGATACCCTGAAGCACAAAGTCCAGATCATTTTCTCCTTGAATAGGAACACCCAAAGGGACCACGAAATCACTGGTAAGTAGGGATAATAGTTACAGTCTAAAACCCATTTGAAAGCTGTGCAAGTAAGAAGTGGAAGCAGAAAAAGAAGATGAAGGAAAAAGTTCTTCAATTGGAGAATGTTCCACAGTATCTAGGATTCGCTGCATGTAGTTTACTCAAATTCAAAACAGTTTTATTTTCCTATAGACTGCAAAAGTATAGAAATGAGTCAAGAAAGTCTTTCACCACAGAATGGTGTCAATTAATATATAAGTATAAATATGAATAAATATATAAGTACAAAAACATGAGAAAATGGAGATATCAATACAAAATTTCACAATACATTTATAATAATTGGTGTACCGCAGCTTATATGGGTTGTGGAGTATTCAATAAGTGAATAATAGCAATGTTCATTGAGGAAGTATTTCAACTGTTTTTTGGGATTTTGAATTATTTGGTAGTGAATTATATATTCTTGAACTCAATACATTTTGTGTATTATTGTGTTAATTAATATATGGTATTTGGAGACCATTTTTCGATCTTATATTCCTGTTATGAATATCACTCATTATATAAGGAATAATTTTTTCTGAAGACTGAGAAGAATGAGATGTGAAAATACATATTCTCATTATGGCGAGTTGGCTTCTGCAGTAGGCCGATTCATAAACTTGATGTTTCACTTGGCGTTGCTGTTGGCTTTTAGTCTCCAATTCAATATACTGAAATAAAATGCATGAAATCATGCATAAACACAGTTGACCTTTCTAAATTCCGTCGGTGTAAACGTCAAGCCCAATGGCGAACGGTGAACAGAACATCAAATTCACGAATAGGCCTTAAAACTGAGTTTCTAGATAGAACAAAGTTGATCTCAATATACTAGCATATGGGTGATTATGTGTTTGAACTGAAATTTAGTAGTGTCTTTGGAAATGAACCACATCTTTTGAAAGAGGTAAACTCTGTCTAGTACTCTTACCTTTTCAGATATTTTGAAATGAGTCAATGTTTTCCATGTTAATACTTTACCATTCTCAGAACAAGCTGTTAAGCAATGATAGGAGTCATAAAAATGACAACTGTATCCAATAATGTGATCCATCATTCCCTTATATTCATATGTAAGTTTTCCAGTTCTTGTGTTATATTCGAGAATGGAATTTTTGGAACATAAAAAAATACTCCTAAAGGTAAATAAATGAATGAATACATTGCAAGTTTGAAACTCAATTACTAATACTCACTCTCCATCGCTGGAAAAAATTGGAGGCAGTTTAATTAAAGAACTGCCTCCTTTGAAATTAACAGCAACATCCATAACGGCTCAGTAAACATTCACCAAATATTAGGGTTACCCTTAGACGTTAGACGGCCTAAGAGATAGTCGAGAAACTAAAAATAAAGGGGTTACCTTGTTACCTATGAGTATTGAGGTTAGTTTTAGTTAAGTTGGTAACGCAAGAATAAGAAGAAGAAGAAAACAAAGTAAGATCAAAAGCACCCAAGACCTCAGAGCAATATGTTTATATTTGCTCTGAGCCCAAGACCATCTATGTCGATGCCCAAGACACCCAACAACTATAGACAGAACCAGCACCCGGATTCCGAACTCTCGATTCGAGTCGAAACGATATATTCATCTTCTTTCTCTACATGCTATTAGTTGAAGAAGTATATATCGTCTATGCAGGGGTGAAATTATGAACACTCTATAAGAAAGTAGGCGAGGGAGTCGACGGGTGGTGAAATATTATGGATATGGACATCAGTTTGTTTACATTTACAGTAAGAAGGTCCATAATACAAACAATGACAACTTGATCCGAATGAAATGAGCGGGTATACACGAAACTATCCGATTGAATACGGCACTCGTTTGTAAACAAACAGTTATGTGGCCGTCAAGACAAGGATGGAAAAGGCATCTCTATGATCTTTCATTACTCTGAGGTACTGACGGTAGACGACGTAGACAGACGACAGTAACGTAGATTACGGTAAACTCGGTCGGTAACGACAAAGCAGTGTTCACTCTCACTGTTCTATGTTGATAACTCCGGTAAAACTGTAATGCGATATACATCATATACATAGATATAGCAAAATCAAAACAACTTTCTAAGATTTTGAGCTCTAGGTTCGTCTTGGGTAGAAGTACGGATTTATTAAATTCTGTTTTTAGTTCGCATTTTGGAAGTTGAATTTATATATCTAACCTTTCTGAAGTACACTTCTCCGCGATTTTGTTTGCTATCGTATTGTAATGAGTAAATTAGAAGAGAAAATATTAGATGCATTGGATGCAGTTGGGTAAGTTATATTTTCTAGTGTAATAATTGTTTTGGAGGTATTCATTCTGACACAAATTGGAGTACATGTTAACAGTCACAGCACTTCTACATCTACAATTCTCATTTCTGCAATGATCCTAATTTGGTTTGTTTTTCATTATTGAAATTTTCCTCTCTAGTTAACATGAAAATCAAACACTTTGGTAAGCATCAATAAAACAGTATTTTTTTTTAGATATTCTGGGCCACTACTGCACAAACCTCAATTTCCATTAGCAATAGAGGGAGGACCAAAAAGTATAGAATATACAAAAGTTATAAATTTTATAACAAATGAAATTCGTACCTTGCAAGGTATTGACGAAGAGGTCAATGCTGTATCATGTCCAGAGGATTCAGTAGCCTTTATAATGGAAGTAACCTCATTCCTGAAGGAATTAAGTATGAAACTTGATCATATAATATTTAATCTCCTGAGTCTACGTGTTAGAAATGTTATTGGAGTTGCTCATGAAGTCAACTAGGAACTAGGAATTGATTGAAAGTTTGATTTTGTATAGGAAAGTTGTTTCTTGACATGATTTTTTGGGTAATTTTCACATCCACATTCAAAAAGTAGCAGAGGTAGAAGGATGTGAATATGGGTGCATATGGTTGTACTTTATATTGAAACTTTTACATGTTCTCTTTTTTGAATCAACAAACTCTCATTTCTCTCCCTTTCTGTATTAAGATAGTCGTGGAATGTCATGCATTCTTACTTCTATGTGTATGCTGAATTGATGACACTTGAAATGCTCAAAATTGGCAAATACATTTGAAAATAGTGGAGTGATTGTTAAATATATCAAGATAAGTTTTTTAAAAAATTCGTGATTTTTTTTTGTGGAAATCAAGAAACCAATAAAATGTACATTTCTGTATTATTTCACTAAAAGATAAATTGAAATCGTTCACAACCTAAGATATAGCAAGAATTTATACAGCGTTGTTGAGGAGTACAGCTGGAAATATGATTTTGGCGGCACTGTACCAAAAACAAGCAAAATGAGATATTGCTGCTGTTTACTTTTCGAATCAGGTCAACGTTATAGCACCAGAGTAAAATTCATTCATGATTACAGAAGCGGAATGAGGGTTTGATAACATTAAACAAGCTCAGCATTATATAATAGAGTAGGATTGAATATGTTGTTGGATATTTGGATTCACAGGTGAGAAAGTAGGACTGCTTTTTATAATATGTCAAAAGGAGCCAGAGCCATTCACTTTCAGATTTTTGTCACATCATAGGTGTGTATGTGTTCATATGATCGTTCTGAAATGAGAGTCCACATTAGTAATGAAGGTTTATTAAAGTCATCAAGTGTACAGTGATTTCTCGGTGGATTCCCAGCAAAAATTTATAAAATTGAAATAACAAAACAGGACTAGAGCCATTTTGAAAAAAATTCTAAAATGTCAACTGAGGAATGAGACGTCAGTTTCACGTAATGGTGACATCATTTATACTTGATAATCATAATAATAGTGAGAAATAATTAATCAATACTTACATCATGATTTATCATTATCTTATTTGTAATAAATTCAATTGCATTTGTTAAAAATATGTTGCAGTAGTTCAGTATTGAACCTTTTCAAGGTTGAAGCAGATTTGAAAAATACGAATTTAGACTGTTCTGGTATTAGTTCTGTGTACATGTATGTCAAGATTATGTCTAGTGTAATATTGGTGAATATCATAGTTGAAATAAATAGAAAATGTGGTAGAAAGTGATATGGTAGATAACTTTAGATGTTGTTTTTCAATACATCAGCGTTAGATAAAGTACAGAAGTTTCTTGATAACATTCCATCATCTGTTCAATTTATTAATTGTAGCAATATTAATGTTTATTTTGGTAAGAACTTAAATCCAATTGCATATATTAGGTAAAGTACAACGTACAACTCGTAATTACAAAACTCACTTGCTTCGCTCACTTAATTATAATAACTGTCGGGAATAGTAATATTCTTTATAACATTGGTGTATAGTATACTATTATTTGTGTATACCCCAAGGAGGCCACCCTGTGAATTAAACCATGTTCCTAAAGTGTTTTCAGTATATTGCGCTGATTCATTATATTGCACTGATCTTTGAGTTGTTCTTAATTTTGTGAGGTTTTCGTATAAAAAATATTTGTTAGTTAAAGATGTGTGAATTTTTATTCAATGTTGCATGGGCATTTTAAAGAAAAGTTCATCAATGGTAGCAAAGCATTCTAATGGTAGACACAGGATACATCATGTGGTTTCATAGGAATTTTACTCAAAGATTGTAATCTTTACAGATTGCCCCTACAAATCACTCACCCATGGCCATGTATCTGATCGTTTAGAGAATGTATCAGATAGACTTTTATTGTTAGATTACTTGTTGACAGAGTTAATGGGAGCACGTATTCTAGCAGAGAAGAGGCCAGGGAAAAAAATTGAATTGAAACTTGTAAGCAACGGAATCAATGGAACTACCATTTCATTAATAATTTTCTTTGTAGCAAGAAACTCCTGAAGGGAAAGATATGAGGTTAATATTACAAACTTTACGTTTCCCAAAACCTCCAGCAAATATATCAATTACCACTCTGTTTCAAAAGCTTGGACCTACGATACCCATAGTTTTGAATAAGGCTGGGGCTGATATAGTTGGCCAAGGAATATTCAGTGGTTTTCTATCTGAAAAACAATGGGGAATTCTGAATGGTGTTCAAAATGACTTGAATAAAGAATATAAAATCAGACGTGAAATGTTGCTTACTCGACTGGACGTTACTATACAATCTTTCCAGGTATATTGAGTTGTTTAATATTCTCGTTAATTCCGTATTTGTTTCTAAATTATTGCTCACCCAATGAAGAAATTACTGAATCATACTGTCAATTTTGTAGCATTTTCAAAATTTGTAACTTAAACTTATTTTACAGTGGTCAGACAGAACAAGAGGAAAAGATGATTTATTTGAAAAAATTTACCATGAAAATAGAAAACTTCTAAAAGTTGATCCTGATGTAGATTTATCTGATCTAATAGCGGCAAGAACTGATATTGCGATTATTGAAAAAACAAGCAATTCTTCTGTGAGGAAAAATACAAGAACCCAGATCAATAAAGTGATAATCGGACAGGTTGGTATTTCTTGTGTAATGATAATGTCTTGTTTCTAAATTACTTTAAATTAATCTAATTATTTCCATGAAATCATCACATGAGAGAGTTACTGAACTGGCTGTCTGTGGCAACTTTCTTCAAACAATGGTATTGGAACAAATAATAATATTAATAATAATAATACTCATATACACTCGTAGAGTGTACCCAAAGGCATAGCCTGTACTGGTAAAGGACGGCTATTATTATTTGCCGTGGAGCTCCGGGGCGACCTAATGATTTTTGATGGAGTATTAACTTTTTCAACTGTAGGAAAACCTACAGCACCACCTCAGGTGGTAACATTAAAACTACAATTTCGAAAAAATCCATTGAAAGTTAAAATCTTACATATGTGTGTACATTTTTATCCGCTTTTTTAACAGAATTATACATATTACAGAAAAATGTGTTTAATCAAAGTACACTTTATTGATAGTGGTATTAGTCAGGGAGTAGGTGTATTAGTTGCAAATTATTGGGTATTAGTTGGGAAGTTGGTGTATTAGTTGAAAATTATTGGGTATTAGTCAAAATATTTCGTTAAATAATAAAGATAAGGCACTCAAAATAGTACTTGAGCAAAAATCTTAGATTCAATTAGATTAGGTTCAATATTTCCATTACTTTTATTACTTGGGTATTACAGGAATTATTTGGGCATTAGTGGCATCAGTTCGGGATATTACTCATGAATTCCTTAGGTATTAGTTAGGATTTTTGGGAATTGGTATACACAATTTCCTCAGCGGTTTCCCCCTCGCTTTATTGTCAGAAGAATTACATTCTCGTAGACAAAGCTCAGGAACACAATAAAACATGTAAGAAGTCAAATATATCATACAGCCTAGTATCTGAACAATAAATTAGTGGTAACCAAAATTTAACCTTGCTAAAGGACCCCGCACATTTCTTATGGGAAATCTTTCCGTGAATTTGGCTGAATTTTTGGTATATTGCAGTTCTGATGAGCTGATCAAAAATGTTCAAAGCCACAAAGCTCAAAAATGGACAGTTTTCGAGATATGGAGCTTTGAAATAGTTATTTACCTAACAAGTGCGGAAAGTAGTACTTTTCCGCACGCAACGGCAGTTGCACGAACGACGCGGAGCGGAGTTTGGGCGGAAAAGACATTTTCCATAAGAGTTAGGTACAATATTTTTCCTACGAGTGTTTTTGACCATCTCATTATGAAAAAACAAGTTTTTTAATAAACTAGTTTTTATAATAATGCTACAAAATGACTTATAAGAGAGAATAGTTACATAGATCATTTAGTTAGTCCTAAATATCCTCATTTTGAACAATACAAAAATCGTGCGGAAAAGTAAAAATAGTGCGGAAAAGTAACTTTTCCGCACGATTTTAAATCGTACGGAAAAGTACAACTTTCAAAACGAAAAATCTTGCGGAAAAGTTACTTTTCCGCACGCTCGTAGGAAAATGATTTTTTTTCATTTTTTGGGGTAATTGCTCATCCATCGGAGAGCTCTCATTTCTTGTTGGGATGAATTTCCACATTCAATTCCTAGAACCCGACTGAGAAATGGTTTTCCTAAGTTATATCAGGCACTGTTATCAAAAATTTTTCATACACTGCTCCACAGTGCTTATGGAATGAGGTACAAATTCCAAGATCTTCCATACACCTTCCCATGCTCAGGTGACACTAGAATAATTTATATTTTCGGATAATGACATATTTCAGGTATTTTTTGAAGAGAAACGATAATAACCGACTCCAAATATATCTGAAGTCCAATAATATCTAATATGCTTTCCAAAATGTTCATAACGAGGCCCAGCGATCTGTAATGAGGAAAAATTAAAAAATCTTAACCATATATCCTCAGGGATAACAATTTTTATCATTATTGATGTCATTTACATATTATATGTGATTTGTTTCTCACAAATCTCGATAATCTAACAATGGGGTGCTAAGACATTTTCCTCAGAATGGCTCGAAAGGGATAATAACTCCTCACAGCCAAACGAATCCGTGAAAATGTCTGCATCTTTGATACGTGATAGAACTTTCGAGGTAGAATGGGGTAGTTCAGGTGTTGGAAGCAAACTATGAATGGAACTTTCGATATTTACACCTAAATTCTTGAAAACAATATCTTTTTTATAAATGTTACATTAAAGTTTACAAATATAAATAACTGCTTATTCATGTAATTGTTTGCAAAATGAATAAGTGGATGAATTGAAAACAATATATTAGTAAGAATAACATTCATAATAATAACAATAATAATAATAAAAAACATCTTCAGATGTAAATCTGAGTGATTGAATTTTGTTGCTACAGGGGATAATCCTCCACGATTCACTGTTGCGTTAATAATTAACAGTGCTGCTCCTAAGGTGGCGTGTGGAGTTAGTAACAAGGCCTATCCAGAACACCATAGCACTCGATGCCAACACACCAAGAAAAAAAAACATCGACGAAAACAAAGTAAAAGTAGCCATTGGAAATACAGCCAATTGGAAATCGCCAGGTTTTGACGGCATAACCAAGTTTTGGCTGAAAAAGCTTCATGCAGCACATAAGAATTAACAACAGAATGATTAACAACAACCTAAGCATTCTGGATTGACTGACGAAGGAAAGAACATATCTAATACCAAAAAATGAAAACACAGAACTAGCTAAGAACTACAGACCGATTACCTGCGTCAATAATATCTACAGATAGTTTATTATTGTTATTATTATTATCATTATCATTTTCAATGTTACTCCTTTGATTTGATTGATCCTCTTATTCATTTTGAAAAAAATCATATGAATAGATAGTCGTTTATATATGTAGGAACTTTATAAAAAGAGTTAATATTTTCAAGAATTCAGGTGTAAATATCAAAAGTTCTATCCATAATTTTCTTCCAACACCTAGACTTTCCCATTCTATCTGGAAAGTACTATCAGGTGTCAAAGATATAGACATTTTCACGGATTCGTTTGGCTATCATCCATTTCGAGCCATTCTGGGGAAAATGTCTTGGCACCCCATTGTCAGATTATCGAGATTTGTGAGAAATAAATGACATCATATGTGAAAGATATTAATAGTGATCACAATTGTTATCTCTGAGGATATATAATTAAGATTTCTCCGTTTTCCCTCATTACAGCTCGCTGAGCCTCGTTATGAACATTTTGGAAACATATTCGATATTATTGGATATTAGATATATTTGGAATCAAATATAACGGCCTCTCTTCAAAAAATACCCGAAATATGACATTTTCCGAAAATATAAATTATTCTAGCGTTATCTTGTAACATGCAAAGATGTATAGAAGATCTTGGAATTTGTAACTCATTCCATAGGCAATTTAGAGCAGTGTATGAAAAATTTTCGAAAACTGTGCCTAATATAACTGAGGAAGACCATTTTTCACTCAGTTTCTAGGCACCGAATAGTCGGATTCCATCCCAACAAGATATAAGAGCTCTCCGATGGATGAGCTATACCCCAAAAAATTGAAAAAATCCATTTTCAAAGCTCCATATCTCGAAAACTGTCCATTTTTGAGCTTTGTGGCTGTGAACACCTTTGATCAGATCATCAAGATCTACTACATACCAAAAATTCAGCAAAATTCACAGAAAGCCATTTCCCATAAGAAATGTGGGGGGTACTTTAAATTTATTGCAGTATGTGTTCTGAAATTTTATTTTATGTTACTGTAGGTGCCGGACCGAGGTGGAAGAACATCCGAGATAGCACCACCTCCTCCAGAAATGCCGTCTTGGCAACAGAGGTCATCTGGTCCAGCTGGAGGCGGTCGTGGAGGAGGAAATTTCAGTAGGGGAGGAGGAAACTTTAATAGAGGAGGAGGAAATAATTATTCGCGGGGTGGTGGAAATAATTATTCATCACGCGGTAATCATGCGTCCAGTGGGGGCAGTTATTCTTCGAACCGGGATAGTTTTTCATCAAGTGGAGGAAACTACCAATCAAATCAGTCTCGAGGAGGCTATAATAATTCTAGCTTTGGAAACAACAAAAGCTATGACAGTGCAGGTAGTTATAATGTTGGAAATAAATATGGAGGAAATGAATCTAGTGGGTATAGCAGAGGAAGCCATGATAGTTATAACAATTCCGGTAGTCGAGGTAACTACGGAAAAAGTTATGGTGGCGATAAATTGCATGACAGTGGAAATGCCACCATAAATAACAGGGGATATGATAACAATAGCAGGAGAGATAGTGGAGGTAGTTATAGCTCTCAGGATTTTCAACAGACTAAAAGAGCTAAAACTTATGATTCTTTTCAAGCAAGTAAATCAACCTATGCTGATCAGTATGTCCAAGAAAGTCAGCATAATCAACAATACTCTTCTTCGAGAGGTGGAAATACTGGCCGTTCTAATTATCAGAGAGGTAGAGGTGGAAGTAGTTACAGATAGGTCATTTTTTCCATCCATAAATGTGTGGTCTATAAAATAAGATAATAACTAATTTACCTTTCAGGAATACTTTATGAAATATGTGATGAGTAATTAATTAAATCAAAGTACTATGTAATAAACTGTCTGAAAAATTTTACGTTTTCTCACATTCTTTTCACGTATCAGTCTAAGAGCCCGAGAATATCAGACCTTTCATTTTATAAAAGATGAAAGTTTGTCAGAGCGTGCTCCCAACACAGGTACGATGGGCTACTATGAAGTTTGGGTGTTGGTTTTGGCGGATAACAGCAAACTTTAATTAATAATAATAATAATAATAATAATAAATTTATTTATTCCTTCGATCATTTACATGATATGGAGTAAGTCAGTCAAAGTTCCTAGTTATTATAAATGTATAAATACAATACAAAAGCGCATACCTAGAAAAATAACAGTTTGAATATAAATATTTATCCGTTTCAAAAATGTAAAATTTAAAAATTCATCTACACTGTAGAACGTCTGTTCCAAAAGGATTTCCTTAACTGTTCTCTTAAATTGGTTAGTGGGAAGTTGTTTGATGTGTTGGGGGAGATGGTTAAAAAGTTTTATTCCCATGAGCTTGGGACATCTTTCAGTTTTTGCCCTATTATGTCTAGGTACTTCTAGCATGGTAAATGTACTCACGTTAAAGTATGGAAGGTGAATTTTATGTATGTTACTTGGGATCTCCAGAAAGGTATATGTACAGGGTGATGTATATTGCGGCCTGCTCATAACCAATGTTACCAGCATAATAATTCTAAAGTACAATATCGTTGGCTACACAACAATTACCTACCATGTTAATCTCTCTTATGTCAGGTAAGTGACTGAACATCTTGCAACCATTGTGAATAATAGTCCTTTACTAATGTGTAGAGTTTGATTTATCGTATTGAATTTATTCAACACATTCGCTGCACCGGTAACATGTAGAACAAAGACCAACTGAATCAGGAATTGTATATAGGGTGTTTCCTAACTACGGTACGAAACTGCGGAGGTTGATTCGTTAGGTCGTTTTAAGAAAAAAAGTTCCTATGAACATAGTTCGGAGTTGCTTCGTTTCTGAGATACAGGACGTTGATGTTAAAAACAAACGGTATTAATAAAATATCATGAATACCCTCGAACCGATTTGGTTGAAATTTGGTACAGTTATTTGAACTAATAAGGCACTTATTTAGCCCTAACTATATTGAAATCATTAGAGCCAGTGGCGTCTCAGTGGGCACCACAGCCAACAATATTGTAAAAAAAGTATGCCGCTGACTTTTTTTGTAGGTTTTTATTTTTTTTAGATTAGACAACGTTTTGCTATCATCTATTTTTTTCATATCTAGCTTAGTTTTTGGACAATAAAATAAATTTCAAGAACGAAGACGTTTAGAGAAAAAGTCAAAATTTCGAGGAAAAGTCGAGTTTTTGACTTTTATGTTGTTTACATAACTCTAGTAACATGTAATTAAAATGAGAGTCTACCACTCCAATGACATTGCGTTCATATACAGTGAGTTTCAAAAGTTTGCACCATTCGAGAACTTTTTTATTATGGATTTCAGAATAATTCCATATGATTTATCAAAAATTTTCAAAGTGTCACAGCAAAATAAATATTTCCATCATTTCCATGCTTGCTAAGTGAAATTGCTTGTGAAGAGTCTTCCCAATTCTTCCGACCTCCCTGATGATCTTGGAAGATTTTCGTCAATAACAATTTATTGGAGGTTAGCGCAAGAGGTGCTTTTTCTTTGATCAATGAATCGAACGATTTCTGTGAGTGATATTTAACATTCTCCCTATCATTTATTAATAGCAATTTTAATTGAAAACTGGATAATTAAAAAATTAAATACCGGAGAAGTAGTTGTTTTTGTTAGATATTAGAAAAAATCACATTTTTCAATTTTTAATGGAGAATGTTTCCCTTCTCAAAGAGAATATGGCATCATATGAGTTTTTTTTTTTTGGAATTTCTACTGATTAGGGAATATATCTTGTGCTTAACGAGAATTATGTTATTCTGATGTTTACGTTTTCACTTAGTTTGGCTGGTGTGGATATGAGAAAAAAAACCATGTATATTACTCTCAATTACATACCAAAGATAAATACATATCAATTTTATATCTTGAATGTACCTACTAAAAACTTCGGTTAACTTTTCCAGGAACTAGGTATAAACAAGTCAGGCATTAAACAGAATCTTTTAGGCAACACAAAGGACAAAGTAAAGTAGAATATGGAAGAATGAAAAAATCAGCAGTTGCTCATCATGTTTGGTAACAAAACCATTCCACAAACTTTAGTTCATCAAGATTAATTGAGCAAGTTAAAAAACAAGTTAGATGCCTATGAAAGCCTGGAAATACGTTAACATGATGGTGGAAACTAGTCAAGATGTCAAGATGTTAAAAATAGTGGTTTGGTGTTGAGATAAAATATGGTTCTTCATTTTTGTGTAATTGTTACTCACCTAACCACTATAGAATAGCAACTGATGATAGATGATAAGTAATATTTATTTACTGCAGACATTTTTTCTAACAGTCTTCTGTTCAAAATTTTTGCTATAATTATATGGAAAAGATGAAATTGAAATCTGATAATTTCGGATTTTAGTCCAATATTCGGATAATTCTTACTTTCTGCCTTGGTTATCCAACCTGACCTGTACTGTTGAGAATCATCAATAGCTAGATAGGACAACCTATCCTATACTGATGGAGTACCTGAAAACTAGTCTACAGGTGGTCGTCACATCCCAGCAATATCATACAGGACTCTGATGCCTGAAGAAATGAATTATTCAGCATGAATAATTCTTTATTTCAAACCAAACATTAAATGAAAAAGTCAGCAATATTGAAGGTTTATTAAAAGTTTTTGTTAGGGTATATTAATATTGAGGAATCTCATGATGTTTCCATCATTTTTCCTCGCGTTATTATTAGATTTTAAAAAGCGATTTTTTTTTGTTATGGATTCATTAAGTTTTTTTACTTGTGAACAGTTTATTTGTTGATGTAATTGACGTGCTGTGTGATAGTCAGTATGAAACATAATTTCCTCAAATTTAATTCTTTTTTTACATTCAGTGCAGTATTCACTATTATTTTCATTCAAATCTTCATATTTTCGCAAAAAATTTAACATTGGCTTTATTGGACTTGCTTTTCTTTTGATACCATGATTCCCTCCACTCTGGAGTTCTGTTTGTTTACGATTGCTACCATCTTCTAATTCACCATGATTCTCTCCACTCTGAAGATCTGTTTGTTCATTATGGCTGCAATCGTTTAATTCAACTTGTTTCTGGTAGTCCAAACCACACTCACTATCATCTGAAAATGACACATTAGAAATTGAGTAAGAGTATTAGTCATTTTTGTTGTTATTACTTGAGGCATTTTGATGTTCCCCATGAGAGACAAAATTTTGAAATGGAACATCTTTTTCATTTTCTGGATGAATATCATCACTGAAAAATTCTCCAAGTGATTTGTCCACACTCGATATTTGTTTCTTATCTAACTCTGTATTAACTTCTCTATTAGTTTCACTTTTATTTTCATTATTGGATATGTTGGACATGGTAGAACAAGAATCATAAACACTTCTGTTACATTCAAAATATTCATTAAAAAACGATTCTGCTTTCGTCTTTTCCTTGATATTGGATAAGTTACCTTTTAATTCTCTCACTTTTGTGAAAAGTGTACAGTTATCATCAGTTATTTTATTATGTTCACAATCATCTTTTGAATTGATATGGGTATCCTTAGTTTTTTTCTGGCAATTATCTGAAGATAAAATGCATTCATCATTTACAAAAATTTGGCTGTTTGTACCTGTGAAATTGACTGGAGGTGTTGCTATAACGCTCGAATTGGGTCTTTTTCCAAATATATTTTCATTCATTTCTGTAGAATTTTTGAAAAAATATTTTATATTAGAATTTTTATGAATATTCTGAAAGTTTCCTGCACTTAATCCAAGATACGTAATATTATTGTATGTTCCATCTGACTTTAAGCAGAATTTTTGAATGACGTTTAAACAGTCTTGCTCTATTTTGGTCTGTTCATAAGAATTCAATGCATTAGTTCTTGAACTGCTAACATTTTTATCTCCAATGGATTGTGCAAAACTAACAACAATCTGCTTTGCCCTTCTAGTATTTTCTTTCATATCTTTTTCCAATCTTTCAGATATCTCTATTGCCAATTCATTCACCCACCTCTCAACACTTCCTGATGATACTAAACAATTTTTACCAGGAAATCTTTTGCAACAACTGATTGATTTGGGTATGAGTCTAGTTCTGACTGGTTCCAAATCTATACCTCGTGCGATATTGTATAGCCACTTCCTACAAATAAAACATTTGAAAAAATGCTTCGGTTCCTTTTTTTTTCTACTCACCCAGTTTTTTCTTCAAACTTCTGTATTAATTCTTTTTCAGTGAACTGCATCAATTGTCCCATGTTTGAAATTTGTAATTTTTCTGATATGCTTTTTCCTAATTTTCCTCCCAAACTTTTGATTTTCTCTAATGGCAAATCTTTGAAAAATTTAATTACAGACTCATGTGGTAAAATAGTCTGAGCATTTGGTTTGTTTATTCCGCATGCAAGTTTTGCTAGTATTTTATTGTGGGCTATACCAGCAGAACATCTATATCCTAAAATGTAATGTTCGATTTAACAAAGAAAATCAATGACAGAGTTAAAATATTCAATATTCATAGTGTAGCCCCCAGAACTACGGTAACAAATATTTTTCTATCTACTTTGTATACTCTTAAGTAAGTACTTTCAGAAATGCAAGGATACAAAGAATGTAATTATAAAAATAATAATAAATAAATAAATTATTGAACTATGAGCAGTTTATAATTCAAAAGGCAATGGAGGGAGGTCCTACACAAGGGCGTCTCCCGGATCTGATCTAGGGGGGGCAGTTGTGAGATTGGGGTGAGTAGCAAGGTGATGACGACTCCTTTTTCTATTATTTTTTATTTTTGAGCTTCTAGGGGTGGCAGCAGCCCCCCCTGCCCCTCGCCCTTGACAGCCTTTGAATTTACACAGGTATATAAACAAAACAAAAGGTCTAGTACAATGTGATGTAACATGTAGTCAGTTCAATGTTACAATAATAATAATAATAATAAATATACTTTATTGTCATTAAGAAAAAAAATCTTTTGGACAAAGCAGTTGTGATATAAAAAACATACAAATTGTAACACATCTAATAATAAAATGTTTAAATTGTCTGTTATCTTTAGTTATTCCTGAATTATTATTATTTATTTTTTTCGAATACATGTCCTTATTCCTGGTTATCAATTTTACTTTGTTTACTAGAGTATTCTGACAATGAAAAATTACGTGAGAAAACGACTGATGAAAGTTTGATGAACAAAAAAAAATTTGATTTTCAGTATCAGATATGATATGGAGCAGTGACAAAGTGAATGACTTTGGGGCTCGAATGCCCAGATCCCTGTCAGAACAGATTTTCTCGATTTGATGTAGTACATTGAATTATCAAATTTTGGTTTATATGGTTTAACATAAATTAGACGAATAATTTCGACATGTTCCAAAGTTCTTGCCTCTCAGCAGTGCAAAGATAGGTCAGATAGAGCCACAATAGGCCATTGGCCGCAGTGGAGAGCCTGATATGGGCTCACTCACATTTAAACCTAACCTAACCTAGGTCAGATAACAATTGAGTCATCTTGTTTCATCCAACGAATATCGTTATCATCTACGAATGAAACCGTAACTTCTAATAGGTCAATAGCAGCGCCTCCCGAAGGCATAGCAAGAAGCACTCCTCGGTAGCACTCACTCCAGGAAGAATAAATGCAGTAAATCAAACAAAGTTCGAAAAGTGTGACAGAATTTCAAATAGATTAAACGGATAATTCCTTTTTTCCTCAATTTGAGAGGAAGACAAAGACTCACAAATTCAATGGAACCTTAACACAAACAGTTGAGGAATGGAAAAAGAAGATTCATACATAATAAAAGCCACCACAATTTTTTGGCCATAATTTCAAGAGACGTGACAATTTCACATGCAGGTTTAAAAGGCTTCAGGTTTTAAAATTGAATAAAGACTCCAAATATATTACCAGTTTTTTCAAGAACTTTTGCTCTAATTTCTTCCACAATTGATGCTCCCATTGCTAACCTACAACTTCCTTCAGAAAATTCGCCACTGTTGGATACATTGTCCAAAAAGTCCTTAACGTCATATCCAACAACATAAGTGTTTGGCAATTTCTCTGTAAAAATGTTTTCAGTAGAATCTTGCAATCTCTTATTCACCTCCTCAGTAATATCCAGATATGCTTCATCCACAGATGCCCTCTCAAGGAACGAAGTAAATTCTTGTAAAACATTTGCAACTTGTTGTCCCGCTTCTCGATACCTGTACAAAACACAGTTAGATATATTTAATTCTCTTTTTATTTATAAATGATGATCCAGATGATCACATAAACATCTTCATAAATCAACATCATCATCATTGGTTATGCATCTCTCACAAACTTGCTTTGCTCTGGTGATATAATAACAGATAACACATTGGGAAAGTTTATCAAGAATAATAAAGGTAAAACACAAAAATCTGAAAAATCAGGAGTTTATAAATTAAATTGTGGATCTTGCTCCAAAGTGAATGTAGCCTAGACAAGTAGACCATTCAAAAGCTGCATACTTGAACACAGTATGAATTATGTGAAGAATAAAACACATTCAAATATTATACCAATCATATTTTGGAGGAAGGTCATGACTTTGATGAAAACTTCAATATTCTTCATGTTGAAAATAAACGTATCAGGCTTAATTAATTAGAAATCTTAGAAATTTATAATTGAAAAATTCAAATTGTTTTCTAAATGATCAATTAGACCTTAATTGTTCCCCTTTGTTAAACTTATTCAATTAATCAAGTAGTAGCTATGTTTTTAGATTTACAGGTACATTGTTATTGTCAATTTTTATGAGTTGTATGAGTTTAGGGGTTAGTAATAATTATAGGTAGACCCTAATTATCTTAAATGATAAGAAGGGTATTTGAGTACTTTTCAAGGAAGAATAATTTAATGTACTACATTCGCTTCAGAAAGATACTGTGTATCAAAACATGTCGAGAAGATAAGAAATCTGTGAAAATTTAATTGTATTTTACCTTAGTGTCATATTTCTGAATTTGTACACAGAAATGGGATTTATCCAGTGTAAAGAAATTAATAAAATATAAACTTCAAAATACATAAAAACTGTTGTTAAGTTTACTGTTTTGGTTTGTTCTTTGATTTTTATTTTACTTTCACAGTACAATAACATTTGGTCCTACGAGCCTTAGTCGGAACCTTGGTCCATTTTACCAGACCTTGAATAAATTACATTCAATGTTTTTTTTACTTTTGGATACATTTTTTTTTTGAAAAACTTTTTTATTGAAAAGAATTGATTTACGATTGTACTAAAGAAGTTGTCCCAAATCGGCCTGGTTTGGTCGGTCTCCGGGTCATAAATTAGTTGACATATTGAATGATAAAATAAATAATTGAAAATAGTTAAAAATAGGATACATTAATTTTGTAATTTGGTCAAGCACCAGTTTTTGAGTAAAAACTTAAATTTATTAAAACTTGCAATATTCTTTATAGCCTCCGGTACTTCATTATAAGCTCTATCAATTGTGTTATTCACAACTTTATTTGTTCGAGTATAACATATAATATATATATATATATATATATATATATATATATATATATAACAACGGTCCAGTTACAGGTTCTTGAGGAATGCCCTTTTTTATATCTAGTAGATTACTTTTAGTCTTATCAATAGTGAGAAATTGCTTTCTGTTAGTCAAATCTGATTTTATTAGCTCATGCATATTGCCCCTTATGCCCATTTGTTTCAATTTATACAGTAACGTTTTGAGGCCCACTACATCAAAGGCTTCTTTTAGATCGATAAAAACTGTGATGATATTTTTCTTCTCATAGAGATTTTTCTTCACATAATTCACACAGTCACTTGTTGCACATAGTGTAATACTATTTCTAATGAAGCCATATTGATATTGATCAGAACCAGCATATTTCTCCAAGAAGTTAATAATAACTCATAAGCCACCATGGCTGCTGCATTAAGAATTGCCTCAATCCTCATTTTTCTAAATTCATTAAATTAATGCCACTTACTTGGTAAGGTCTGCTCTTCCACGAACTTGTGATACAGTGGCAAATAAAATCTCTGGACACTTCTCTTTTGCTTCATAGCACCATAAACCTTTTGTGACTCCTTTTTCTCTGGCTAGGTAGTTAGCTGCTATTATTCTGAAACAGGTGAGCCGATAGATAAATACTGTAGAACTAATATTCTTTTTAACTAAGCCCGTTCAAAGTGGGGAAAAACAATAAAAATTACTAAGCAGTTCTCTAATCATCTGATAACCATTCAACCCCATTTAGCAAAATATTTTTTTTATCCTGCACTTAAAAAGTAGTGTAATCAGGAAATACAAAGGTAGATTGAAATACTCCTGAAACCAAGGCTGTTACTTTACATAAAAATAATATGAAAAGTTTCTACAACCAATTTCGTGACTGAGATATAAGGTGTTGATATAACGAAAAAATATTATACTTTTAATCTATTAACTCAGTGTGACCAAAAAGCAAAAACGTGACATTCATTTTTCAGGATGACATATATGAACTGACAAAACAATATAGTTTTTTACAGTTTTTAAAAACCTGTGATGTTGTTACAGAGGTCAAATAACTTGTTATCACCCATATCTGTTTTTAAAAAAGATCCTGCACCGGTCTTATGGATTTTTGGGTCCTGGTGAAATTGACTCTGCAACTGTATTGTACGTTATTTTTCAGTACCCTGATCAAAAGTTTACATGGGCCCAACTCGATCATATGAGTAGTTTTTAAGCTATAGAACCCTCAAAGGTATGATTTGTATCTATGATGTATATACAGGTACAAGAGAAAGAATTTTTTTCGTGTATATGTGACTAATGTTGAGTTGTCCGTTTTGAGTTGCACCTTTGTAATCAGTTTGTTTGATGAATTATTCAAATTACTTTTATACCGACAACAGGGTGTTCACTGAATTCCTGTTAATAACTTCTTCAATAAAATTTTTAATTTCATTTAGCAAACAGAAAAAACAAACGATATATTTGGGTTGATGCACAATACACAATGAATAAAGAAAAAATAAGAGTTAATTTGATCAAGTATGTGAAACTTGGCTAAATAAAATATTAACGATGATTTTCTTCACATTGTTGGGTACCTATTCATTATTTAGCAGAGCTGGGTAATTACATGTACTTTTAAAGTAATTACAATTACAAATGCCTTTTCAAAAAAGGAACTAATTACCATTACAAAATACTATTTTAAAAAAGGAATTAATAACAGTTACAAAGGATTTACTAATTGCTTTTTCTAATTACTTTCGGATAAAACAAAAAATTGAGGAACCCTAACATTTAAATTTTTTCAATAATTAAAAGCGTTCAACTGAATGGTGAATCCCAGTACAAATGTATCAAAAAATTGATATCAATGAAACAATTTCATTTGAGTGGTTTGAATTAAATTAAACACACAGAAAATACGTTTTGCGTTTCATACAGGAAAACAAAATCATTTTTTTTGCAAAATCAGAAATATTTTCATATTTAAAATTTTTAGATGTAACTTGTCTACTTCATCCCAAAACTCTTATGCGTTATCTAATACAGTGTAGTATTACTAATAACTCACAGTTAAAACATTATATTATTGTTATCGTTTTTATTTGTGCAAAATGTAAACATTATTTTGGATGCATACATTTAAGGTATTTGGAAAGCTAGAACCGTTTTCTTACAAATTCAATGAAAATTTGATAATATTTCTCGACAGTGGTTACATCTCATGTCTCTTTGTACCTTTTTTATCTTAGTTTGTAAGTATATTCATATATATTTTGTGATTGTTCCGTATTCAATTTTATACAAATTATTTACTGTGTTACTATAATTATATTATAATAATTGTAACTACACTTATGTTGTATGTAGGTACCTACATTTTTGACTTGTCATAGCACTAAGGTGCAATAATTTGAAAAATATATATCTTTTTCCTACAAGCGTGCGGAAAAGTTACTTTTCCGCACGATTTTTCGTTTTGAAAGTTGTACTTTTCCGCACGATTTTTACTTTTCCGTACGATTTTTACTTTTCCGCACTAAATGATCTATGTAACTATTCTGTCTTATTAGTCATTTTGTAGCATTATTATAAAAACTTGTTTTTTCGTAAATAAGATGGACAAAAACACTCGTAGGAAAAATATTGTACCTAACTCTTACGGAAAATGTCTTTTCCGCCCTTAACAGCTTGCCCGAACTCCGCTCCGCGTCGTTCGTGCAACTGCCGTCATGTTCGGAAAAGTACTACTTTCCGCACTTGTTAGGTAAATAACTATTATGGTCGACGTATGTCTAATGGGCTGCCGTACCGTTCCAAATACCTCAAGTTCATTTTACTATTTTTCTTTATTTGTATGTATATTATCGATATTCACTATATTTGTCTATTATATTTATTATTTTTTACATTAATTTCACATAATCATAGAAAAGTTTTTAACTTATTTGATCATGTTTCCATGAGACATTTATTACTATTTATTATATTGACATTGTACTTGTTATTTTGAATGACAAAAAATAAATAAATAAAAAAAAACAAACATCTATCTGAGGTTCTCAAAATGGAAAGCTATTTGAAAATATAACTTGTTGAGGGCAATCAGTATTTTTCCAACTCTCTCTAAAATTTTGAAAAAAGCGATTGAAATCATCTCAGGGGCCATTTCCATTGGAAAACTAATACTTCCTGTGGTACAATCGGGTTTCTGAAAGGGTTTCAGCTGCACAACTGCTCTCATGTATGTTACTGATGACATATTCAGAGCACAGGCTCGTGGATTATATACCGCACTAATTCTTCTTACTTCAGAGCCAAGCCTTTGATACAATCAATCATGATTTGTTATTAAATATTTTGCAGTATATTGGACTTTTTGGAGCAGCCGGTACTTTATTCCTATCTAAGAAATAGAGAGCAAAAAGTATGTATTGAGGAACAGCAATCTGATTATAGGAAAATGAAATCGGGTGTACCACGGGGTTCAATTTTGGGATCCTTGCTGTTTACATTTATACATTGTGTCTCATAAACTCTGTTATGCAGATGACAAGCAGATTTACTAGAGCTTTCTCTCAAGTGTAAGAAAACTGCTTGCAACCTTATTAATGAGGAGCTGGAGGCATTCATAAAATTATCATCCGATCACTGTTTTAAAATAAATGCTAGTAAAACTAATATCATCATATTTGGTCCAAAAAACCATTGTGATAGCTGCTTAGATAAAAGAATTAAAATTAATGATAAATTACTTCTGTCCGTGGAAGAAGTTAAAACTCTTGGTATCCTGATAGGTGTTGATCTTAGATTTGAAAAACACGTCAATGGACTTCTACAGAGAGCTTACGCCACACTGAAAAGTATATATGGTAGCAGGCATCTGTTCACATCCTCCATCAAAACCATTTTGTGTGAAACATTAATTTTTTTCGTGGATGCCCGGTATATTACTATCCTTCATAACACCATTTTTTGCAATTGCCCTGGATTTGTACTCAGGTGATGTAAGGTACCCAGATTTAAATATTTACAAATTGTGAACTTTTGTGTGATATAGGTTTGTAACTTGGCAATGGAATTATACTGTGTAATTTCGTCATAATCTTTGAAAAATGTATTAGGGACTACATTTTTTAAGTATGGGTACCGTTTAATGTAAGTTTATGGAAGTGTCTAGGGGCTTGGGTGCCCTAAGTTCATTTCAGTCTTCTTAAAAACTGTAAAAATAGAGTTTTTACGGGTTTTTAAGAAGGCAGAATTGTTCAAAAATTTTATAGCATCCAAGACCTAGGTTCACGAATTTTCGTCTCGCAAGCTTGGATAGCTTGCTCAGGTTAGGTTCGTGTCTTAATTGCGAACAAAAAAATAAGGTAAAAACGTAATTTTTCACAGTTTCTAAGAAAATAAATAGATATTTAAACCAGAATTCCGGGCGCCCGACTCCTAGACTCTCCTACCTAAGAACTAAACCTAAGACTAAGAGTTCATCAATAGGAAAATAACATGAACCTTTATTGAAGTTCATGCTTGGTTTATGCACCCTACTTAAGACTAATAACTATGAACAGTGAATCAATGCAAATGTGCTTAAGTACTAAGCACATTTGCATTGATTCACGTGTTTTCCTATTAATGAACTTTTAGTTCTTAGTCTTAGCCATTAGTTTAATTACTTTTATGACTGCTGCATATAAATCCACCATCATTTCTTTATTTCTTACCCTCCTTCTCTCCAAGTGTTATATTGAACAACAGCGACAGGTTTGTTTTGCAAATTTGGGTGCAACTGTTCTTCTACTTGGCAATAAAAACAGTCAACATCAACGAGAACTACCACCTTATCTATGAATGCCATTTTTTTCTCTCTAGTTATGAGACGACAGGGAGACCACCTTCTCTTAAGTTCTCTTGTGTGGGTGTTGTATTGTTGTATAGTGAATTGCCCTTGGGTGTTCTGTGCTTATGTTATGACTAGGCACTCTAGGGAGTCTAGAGACTGGGAGCACAGAGTACCTCACCTACGTGTCTTTGTATTAACGTCCATTTAAAATTTTCAAGTTTCTGTTGTGTTATAGACGTTGTCGGTGTTTTACTGTTTTATTAGTGCCGGTTTTTCAATGTTCAGTCAAAGTCTATGCTATGTGACTAATGGTTAGAATGTGATTTAGCCTTTATGTGAATAGATGTAACATGTAACGTTCATTCTAACCACTAGTCAAATTTAGCCGTCAGTCAAACTACGCTAACAGGATATTGAAAAACCGGCCCTTAAGGTTGAAATTTTAAAAACCAGTTGACACTGTTGACAGACGACAGTTGACGAGAGGTGGTCATAATTCATATTCAAATTTATATGAAAAAATTCCTTTTTTTATTGTACAAATTTCGCACGTTATCATAAGCATGTAATTAACGGCAGACGTCACAAACATTAGGTCTATGCACGTACTAAGAGGACGGTGGGGTGGGGTGGACACTCAGAATAATGAAAGACATAGAGATGCCCTGCCTATACCTACACAAACACGTTTCGAAGTGAAGATAAGCTATCCTTTTCTATACAATTTGTGTGTGAAAGGGGTGACGGGCAAGGACATTACACACACAGGACTGCTGGATTCCTATCGTGACGTACCTCAGTGGCCCCCTACCTAGTCCATTCCCCCACTCAACAATTTGTTTCTTTCATTCGGAGACCACCGCATTACGTCATTTCAAGGTCATTTCTGATACAAACATGGGAGATAGGAATCCAGCAGTCCTTGGGTGATGGGTGGTAAAACATTATGGACGGTTTGTTTACATCTCAGAGTAATAAAAGACAAATAGCTGTTTTGAAGTGAACATGAACTATCCTTTTCTATAAAATTTGTAGGTGACAGAGGTAACGGGTGGTGGAACGGTATGAACAGTTTTTTTACTCTTAGAGTAAGAAGAAGAAGATCCATATTACAAACGAGGAATGACAACTTGATCAGAATGAAATGAGCGGGCATACACAAAACTACCCGATTGAATACGGACTCAACATGTATAAGGCCCGCCTCGCTTGTAAACAAACAAAGTTATGTTGACTTCAAGACAAGTATGGAAAAGGCCACTCTATTGTCTTTTATTACTCTGAGGTTTACATTTAGACAACTTGATCCAAATAAAATGAGCGGGCATACAAGAAACTACCCGTGTATGAGATTCAGATCACAAGATCCAGGTGTGCTATTCTCGAGTTTGTACGTATGCGATTTCGATATACTGTCTCATACCAATACACTTGGAATATGTATGTTCTTCTGTCTTTTTCGTATACGATTTGAAATCGAACGGTTCGAGAATAGACCCCCTGTATATTTCAATTTGTTATCAACGGTTCTGATCATAGACTTATAATAGTTATGTAGGATATGCATGGATTGGACTGGCTGTCACGTGACTTTTACACACAGGTTCCCTGCAGACATTAGAAAAAGAGGTACTGTGAAGGATGGAATAGTTATGGGTAAAAAGGACATGTCTAGAATCCCAAACGTGGGATCGCAGGAACTATTCTGAAATGCTGTAGCTCAATGAGACCGTTTTCGAAGTATCGAAAACAAGTTCAATCACTACTGCAGGACTATTGCTACGGATATATAATCGAGATTTACAAATTTGTACGCTTATTTGTTAGTCTATATACTCGTACCATAAACATTTTTCAGCGGTGCAAGAAAGATATCATTGCTGTCAGACTGGTGAAAATGGTGAGTGTGCAGGAAAAAAGGTGAGTGCAGGAAAAACGTTGTTGTCGTATCGTGTCATTATCGTGTTGATGTGTCTGCTGTGGTGTTTTGAAAGATTTGTCTCAAGTTATTTTGTGTAGTTATACTATTTCTGAACTGTCTGATAAACTATAAAACATTATTCATTTATTGTTGAATATATAGTTGATTTAATACTATTCCTTTTATAGAGTTTTCCTTGAATAAAATAGTAGTATCATGATTTTTAATAAACATATTATTGTCAAAATAGTAATTTACGTAACTGTCAAGTTTTCCTAAATAAAATAGTAATTTACGTAACAAGTCCGGGAAACACTGTTTTTTTGGACGAGTGGACAAGATTCTAGGACGAGCGTAGCGAGCCCTGGAAGCCTGCGAGTCAAAAAAAAAATGTTTTTTCGGCAACCGTGTAGAATAACAAATTGAGACACATTTATTTTTTATATTTCTTTGTAGAAGAAAATTTCGAACATTTTAATTCTTGTTTGTATTAAATATCGAAATGCGAACAGAAGATAGGTACTTAACAGAAACATTCTAATTTTTAATTATATAAATATTTTTGTTGAAATTCGAGCATTCCCAGACTAGTCCGGAAAGTACGTACTTCCCGGACTAGTCCGGGAAGTGATACTTTCTCAAATAAAAATCGTCTGGGAAGTACGTACTTCCCGGACGGTTGCCGAATAAATAGTATATTGTACAATGAGCATGAAATGGGCCATTTCGTGCAAATTGTACACTATACTTTTTCTACGACCATCTGAATCATAAATAAATCTGTATTATTTTTAACTATTTTTACACTTTTCATCATAAACTTTCCTGTCGTCATGCATGATTTCCATAATACATACAACCTAACCTAAAAAATGAATTGAATCCATTTCATAAAAGAAAAGTTTTTTTGGGGGATTTGAACTCTCACCCCCACTATCCAAAACCTGACCGTTCCCTCACTCATCACTCACTATACAGAAAAGTGGAACAATGCGTGATCGGTCGAGAGTTCGGAACCCGGGGGCAGGTGGTATCACATGACATGGTTGGCGTAGATGGTATAATGGTATTTCAATTTGCTATGCAAAAGACATCGATGTCGGGGTGTCTCCAGAAGCTAAGTATACCTTCAACAAATACGAAATACAATGCAGTTTTACTAGATATATGTATTCAGATTCAATGTGCAACGAAGACACCGAAAATTCAAAAGAGTATCTGAATTTTTCGCAAAGGCTGATTTGAAGAGGACAAAATGATTCATAAATATAGGTACAATATATACATATCAATTATTATCAACTCATTCAGACTCTCTGAATTATTATTTTGTTTATGTTTATTCGTTTTCGGTGAATCATAATTAGTTTAGTTATCATGTTGAAATTT
Organism: Chrysolina haemoptera; assembly: GCA_958298965.1. Taxonomy (NCBI): domain Eukaryota; kingdom Metazoa; phylum Arthropoda; class Insecta; order Coleoptera; family Chrysomelidae; genus Chrysolina; species Chrysolina haemoptera. Next base: position 36,801,739 of record OY282587.1, on the reverse strand, counting down.
TTGGCACTTGATTAACAATGATTTATTCGTTTAGTACTCGGCACCATTACTCGGTTAAAGTACGTTGATTTCTTTACGTCTACGTGGAAGTCCGTAAGATAACGTATACTCTTAAACCATATACGTGCGCTAACGCAAAGAGGCAAAGAACACGAGACCACAGTTTATGACGAGACCGCGCATGCGTAGCTGTCAATTTGTTCGTTTACGTCTACGTTCATAGAACGGTCTACACATCTTTTGATTATACTTAGTTTATTTTAGGTTTAATTTGTACTTTACAATATTATGTTCTACCACTACTCATAAGCAATCGGCACCATTCGGTATCTCTCGGTTAACGTACGTTGATTTCTTTAAGTCTACGTGAAAGTCCGTAAGATTACGTATACTCGTAAACCATATACGTGCGCTAATGCAACGAACACGAGACCGCGCATGCGTAGCTGTCAATTTGTTCGTTTATGTTATAGACCGTCAGCTAGTGACAGATTTAGGTGCCCCATTTTCGCATACAAGCCTCGAATAGGGTTGAAAAGTATATCGATTTGGAGTAAAATGGAAGATATTTTTACGAGTGGCTCCTGGGGATAACACACCGAGAATTCGATTTTTCAGAACAGTGCTTATTTGTTTCCCTTGTGTTTCTATTTACGGTACGAAACTACAGAGGGTGATTCGTTAAGTCGCCTTAAGGAAAAAAGTTCCTATGAACATATGTCCGGAGTTGATTCGTTTCTGAGATAAAAAGGCGTTTGAAAAAAAAATCAATGCTCTGTATCTCAGAAAAGAAGCAACCCTGAAAAATCAGTTCTGAAAAATCGAATTCTCGGTGTTATCCCCAGGAGCCACTCGTAAAAATATCTTCATTTTACTCCAAATCGATATACTTTTCAACCCTATTTGAGGCTTGTATGCGAAAATGGGGCACCTAAATCTGTCACTAGCTGATGGTCTATTAAGTTTACGTCTACGTTCATGGTTGCACTTCATCTCTCTATTGCCGAAGCTGAAATTTGACGCTCATCCGGCTCATCATTTCAAGATAGCGGTCAGATTGAAATTCCATCATGTGATCCTCAAATGCGTATGACGTCTCTACTCATTTTCAACCAAGTTATTACAGTTACTAATCAAATAACACATATGTGTTCTATGGTATGACCGATCAATTTGGATTTGAAAACAAAAACAGTAAATTTTATCAATTTTATTTTCAAGTTATATAACTTCTTCAAAGGTCGATAGAAAATACTAAAGATTTTTGAAAAAATTTTAAATATTCATTGGAATCTCTTTTTCTTTGACTTTAAATTTCTTTGAAGAACTTTCATTGCCCAGTGGAGCTAGAGAAACATTAATTTCAGTATGAATTTTCTTTGCCAAATGATAATCACTATGAAATATAAAATCATCCAATGGAATCCTTTTGACACACTCCGAACAGTATTTGCTATTTTGTTCATCCAGTTTCTCAAACTTTGCAAAGAATGATGATATTGGTTTAGCAGGAATAGCTTTCCTTTTCACGCCTTTATTTATATTTTCCGAAAAATCACATTTAGCCATATTTTCCCCTTCATTACAATCAGAATCTTCACTAAAACTTTTTACTTTTTTATCAAAATTGTTTCTGCTGGGATTAGATGTCATTCCATTTTGGAAAAATTCTGATATTGGTTTTGTTTCCGTTACAAATTTTGTTTTACATTTTTTTGTTTCTTTCGCATTTTCAACAACTTTTTTACTGTTGGGGTTATTTTTATGGGTATACAAATGTGCCTCATTTTTTACCATTTCCAAAGCAAAGTGATAATCCATATGTGCCATCATATCTGAACAAACAATTTTTTTATTACATTTTATACAGATCTCTCTTAAAGGATTCTCATATTCTTGTCGGCATTGTCTTCTGTCATTAGCAGTTTCAGCAAACAATGTATCATTCTCTATTGCTTCATCATTTCCTTCTATTAACTTGTCACCTCTAGGCTCAGGGATAGGGGTAGATATGGAACTTTCATTCGAGCTATCAAAATATTCATTGAAAAATGACCCCATTGTATTTTTTCTTTGAATTTCTAGTTCATTATTATTATGGTTAAGTGAATTGGTGACTTCTAAAACTAGTTCACCACGAGTGTTTTCAGCTCCTTCAAGTGGTTCACTGAGAGGCATTCTAGAAATCGTTTCTGGATAAATATCTTCATAGTAAATGTAATTTTTTGGATCCTCATCTAGTTCATCTGTTGTAGCAGAATAAATTGAAATATTTTCTAGCTGATTCTCTTCATTTGAGTCCTGTCCATTTTGCATATCTTCAATTAAGGTTTTGTTTTCATTTTGATCAAATGGAGTCTGAACTTTTGTGTTGGGAAACATAGCCAAGTTTTCGAGTTCTAGTTTTGCATAATTAACGAGTGAATTTTTTTGACAGAATGGGATATTTTTCCCCATATTTGAAATATCTGGTTCAAATGTTTGTTCTTTGAGGGATATCTCAGATGAATTCACAGTTTTGAAAAATGATGTTATGTTCATAGATCTTTTCATGTCTTGGAAATTTCCAACACTAATTCCAAGAAATGTTATGTTGTACGAACCATCACCTTTTTGACAAAACTTTTGTATAACTTCTACACTATCCTGGGCAATCCTGCTCTGTTCATAACAATTCAGAGGATGTGTGCGTGAACTGCTTACATTCTTTTTCTTTTCTTTTTGTGCAAAACTGATAACCATTTGTTTTGCCCTTCTATTATTCTCTTCCATGTCGTTTACCAGCCTTTCAGAAATTTCAGAAGCTAACTCATTCAGCCAGTGCACTACATTATCATGAGTAGTCAAACAATTTTTTCCTGGAAATCTTTTACAACAACCAATTGATTTTGAAACAAGCCTTGTTGTAACTGGATCTAGGTTGATTCCTCTGGCAATATTGAATAACCACTTTCTACAATAATTCAAAATATTAATATTATATTTTTGTTAATTTAAATGAATAGATTTTTGTACCCATTTTTTTCATCAAATCTCCTTATCAATTCCTTCTCGCTGAATTGCATTAGTTCTCCCATATTGGATATTTGAAGTTCTTCAGATAAAGAATCTCCAAATTTTCCTCCCAAACTCTTGATTTTTTTAATAGATAAATCTTCATATAACTTTGGTACAGAATCTTGGGGTAATAAAGTTTGTTTATTTGGTTTGTGTAATCCACATACAAGCTTTGCTAATATTTTATTGTGTGCAATCCCCGCAGAACATTCATAGCCTGCAATATATGTTTTTATTAAATTTTCTATTTTGATGAGGAATCAACAAACCTGTTTTTTCAAACACTTTTTTCCTTATATCTTCAACAATAACTCCCCCCAGAGCCAATCTATAATTATTTTCCGATAATTCCAAATTATCTAAAAAATTCTCCTTATCAAAACCAACAATAAATGTATTTTGTAGTTTGTCAACAGTTACTAGTCGTTCCGTTACTGCATTCATCTTTTCTTCAACAAGCTTGGTAATATCCAAGTAGGCCTCATCTATGGATGCTCTTTCGAGTAATGATGTGAACGTTTGTAATACTTCTGCAACTCTCTTTCCTGCTTCTCTGTACCTAAATATAAAAAATATTAAGGTTATGTTTAGTGTCTTCATTACAAAAGTAACATAATCTTATTGACATTTTTTGGAAGCCTGAGAAGATGCTCCATACAGAATGTTGGACATCAGACATTTGCAGGCACTTATAAATACTACCCTTGAAGAACATACCATAATCTAAACAGCTGCCCACAAATGCGCGTTAGATGAAAAAGTACTCTCTGTGTTTATTAAAAATTGGAAACGTGGATAGGTACATCCTTACTTGGTTAAATCAGCCTTGCCTCGTACTTGTGGAACTCTAGCTAAAACGATTTCAGGACACTTTTGTTTTGCCTCATCTCCTCTCATATGTCTTGTAACACCCATTTCCCTGGCCGGATAGTTAACTGCAATTATCCTATTTTTTTTTAAATCAAAGTTGAAATTCGGAAAAATTAAAGGTATTCCACCGACTGCATGTGACACAAAAACATTTCTTCTCCACATTAGAAAAAATAGAAATATAGCATGAGGTGCAAGCCGTTAGTCACTCCAGATAAGTAGCAGATATAGAATTGCAATAGAATTATTAGTTTAGTAAGCTTTTAGCTCTTGAGAATTCCAAATTTATTTGCGAAACGCGCGTCGAGCGAGAATAATTGACGTTTTAGTGTTTTGGGTATTTCTATTTCTTGAATGAGATCTTTAACTGATCAAAAACAAAAAATATAAAAAAAAATGAGAAAAGTATATAAAAAAATTGAATGAGAAGTGCATATATAGAAAATCATCATGAAATAATTCAAACTCATGTAATAGTCTAAGATCCGAATTAGGGACGACCCTCATCCATCTGTTTAATGGATGAAGTATTTTATATCAAATTTAGTAGGTAAAAGCTTTTCTTTTTAAAATAACCTAACGAATCACCCCCTGCAGTTACGTACCGTCGTTAGGAAACACCCTGTATAGGCACTATCAACATTTTGAATTTAGGATTCCAGACTTCGTCAATAAGATGTATCTATCTTCAGACAATAAAGTATGTTTGATTGATTGAGAGTAGAACTATAAATCACGGAAAAATCACCATTCATAGCAAGCTAGATGTATAATCGATGCAATAATATGCCCTTCTGCCAAGCAACCGTTTCAAGGCATTTTTAAATTTACTTGCTGACTCACCCGATATAGATCCAACCAAACCCCTTCACTAATCGATTAACTTATAATAAATGATCCCAATCTACTATGCTACATTGAAACTGGTCCTTCAATTGCTTGCTCCAACATAGTTATGTGTAATCTCCAAGTGATAATAGACAAAAAATGGGAGTTATTCTGAAATTAAATTCTTGATGCTATCAATAACTGTTCCTACATCATTCCGAAAAAAACAACAGCAAAAACCCATGGATTGACGAGACATTCATCTACCACTCTCATAAACGAAAGCTCTGGAAGAAGTATCTATCAACCAAGTCCCCTGAAGATTTCGAGACCCAACGTTCTTACCCCTCTGATTTGTCTCAAGACCTAAAAACGGCTAACAAAACTATGAATCAAATCTAGTGGGAAAAAGGTCAAATGTCTCTATAGCAATGATTGGCGATGACAATGAAACTATTTGTGAATCCAAAGCTATAGCTGCTTAAATGCTCGCTAAATATTTCCCGTCAGTTGAAAATACAGCGCTACCCCAAGTCATGGAGATGCCAAAAGTCTTCACTCATGTGCATTTTCCATCTGAAATAGTGGAGGAAAATCTAGGGCTCCATACATTACAATCTTAGTTGTCAATTTTAATCACACAACTAAAATTGTGCAGCCAAGATTGAAGTGTATGAACTAAATTTGTCAATTTTATCAGGCAATCGTCTGGTACTTTGTTGTTTATATAATTGGAGTTACATTTATTATCAAAGCTTCTGATAATAGTCCTAAGTTCTGACATGGATAATAATCTGAATTTAGATATCTTTTTTTTTTTTTTAATTATATGCTTTTATTTCAATCAATATACATACAAAATTCTACAATACAAAGTATGAAAAGTATAAATAATCTCTTAGCCTATATATTCAGACTATAAAGTATTCTAAAGACTAACTACAATTAATAGTATTGAACATTTCACAACAAGCTTGTTCCAAAAGTTGATTAAGCTTCGAGGCTTTATCACATATATGTATATAATCAGTATGTGAAGCATTGTTCCTAATCAGCAGTAATTGCTGGTACCGGAACATATCTATTTTAAATTTAATGGCCGTTAACATATTGCATCATTTCCGCTTTGAACGAGGAGTAACTATCTTTATTTTTTATATAATTTGGCAAAAGGTTGAATGATTGAAGACAAAAGGGATTATTTAAAGCAATGTTCGTTCTCACCTGAGGTAGATAAATTTGGTCTTGACTTCTAGTTTCATGCGAATGTATTTCATTAACTATATTCATATTTGTGTTGCGTTTTTGTTGATTTTTTGTTATTTTGTACATAAATTTACATTGTTCTATTTGTAGAATTTTTTCCAGCGGTAATATTTTAGTTTGATGGTAGATCATTTCTGTATTAGCTCTGTAATCATAGCCAAATAAAGTTTTTACCACCTTATTTTGTAGAGTTTTGATTTTTTTAAATAACGTTTGAGAACATACCCCCCAGTTTGTTATGAGATAACGGAATATAGAAAAAAAATAAGCATTATATATCATAATTTTATTCTGTAGATTCAAGTAGGTCTGACATCTATAAAGTGCTCCAATCATTGGTACAATTTTTTTTGTCATGTGCTCTGCATGTTTGTGCCAATTTAATTTGTCATCGATTACTAATCCCAGATTTTGTATGATCGACCTTTTGAATTGGCTGATCCACAATTCTGATATCTGGGTCCCAACTTTCTTTATTTTTATTTTTGAAGAGCATATACACTGTTTTATTCACATTTATTTGCAACTTGTTAGCTAGTTGTTAGCTAGTTAGCTATATTGTTTCGGATTTCAAATCCATTCAATATAACACAATTTTTATATTCACTCGTAGTCTCAGTATTATCTAATAAATTTATGTTAAAATCACCTATTATTAGTGTTTGTTTCTCATGCTGTAGTATTTCTTCTAGTATTTCCAGGAATTCCTTCACATTGAATGATGGTGGTCTATATAATGCTATAATTTTTACACCATTTACCTGTAGATTCAATCCAATCATGTTGTATTGGCTGTCACCACCAACATTGTTCATCTCAATGAACTTTATGTGTTCTTTAATATATATTGCGACTCCTCTGGCTCTCGTATCTCTACATGCATGTACAGCAGTATATCCATTAATTGCGAATTGGTGTACTTCATTTTTATATAACCAGGTTTCCACAATCACTAATATATCATAATATTTTATTTTCACGAGACATTGTAGTTCCTCCAACTTGTTTCTGAGACTTTGTGCATTTATATATAAAATTCTTAATTGTGATTCCGCTGTTTGTTTACTAGTTTCATTGGATTTTTCTAGTTTTTTAGATCACTGGTGTCTTCGATTAGCTGAACTGGACTGTATTCATCTTTGCGTATATGGATTTTCCCACGATTTATCCATGCAAATCTATAGTTATTTTCTTTCTTATATCTCAGCGCTTCTTTGAATAGGTATTGATTTGCTTTTGTTAAATAATGGTTTAGGTAGATAACGTTGTCTTCTTCGTATCCCAGGTCTTTCGCATTAATCATTTTCTTCTTCCTAGCCCCCAAGAATTCTTCTTTCTCGTTTTCACTGGTGCAGTTAATAGGTGGGAGATTATTGTTGGTCCAGAGGGGAGAATAGGGAATGGTGTTCTTAATTTCTACTATACTTTCAATGAATAAACAATTGAACTTCTCTGCTTTCTCTATATCATGGGTGACTTGACTCTTTGGGATGTTGGAAATAATATTGTATGTGGAAGTGCATCATTTTTCTGTTTGACTAATGTGTTTAGGGTTTTCCACATTTCTTTGGAACAGTTATTGATTTTATCAGTATAATAATTGGTCTTTTTCATTTTCAGTAAATTAACAACTTCATTTCTGCAACTTTTATAAATGACCCATTTGAGTTGTTTCTCAACTTCAGTGGAACATGTTTTAAAGTCTTTATATGCTCTATCTCTACATTTGGTTAACTCTCTAACTTCATTATCATACCAAGGTAGTTGACCTTCTCTCAAGTTAAAAGTTTTCATAGGGGAAGTGATATCAATATTTGTTTCCAAATGTTGTTCAATGTTAAAATATATCACATCAACGTCTGCAGAATTCAGGTCCCAATTACAGTGCAGAAGTAAGTCATTTAATGCATTGAGATGGTATTTGCTAAAGTCCCTGAAGTATTTTGTTTTGTTGCTGCTAAAATCATGAGAAGCTTTAATTGAAATGGTAATGATATTGTGATCAGCTATTTTAGGGGTATCATGAACTGTAGATGAAGCATAAGCTGTATTACTCAGTACATAGTCGATTAAAGTGCTACTGTTATTTGTAATTCTGGTAGAATATTTGACCGTCTGTTCAATTCCCAACATAGTAATGTAGTTTTTGAATTGACTAACATATCTATTATTATTATCTAAAAAATTGAGATTGAAATCCACTACTAATACACATTTACATTTCCGAAGTAGATAACCATAGTGACCTGGGAGTTTTCTTCAACAAAAAACTTTCTGCTACTAACCAAGTACTTACCTTGAGAGGGTTTAACGCCATGCACCCATATGGTAAGAGGATTTGACCGACTCTCCTATGACCAACGACTATATCAGCTCAATCTACCCTCTCTGAGCAACGTACCACAACTGAATACTGCACAATGACTTCTCTGTAGCTTATTTCTACTACAAAATGACAATAGGTTGCTTGAACATTCATTGAAATTGAGACAGGAACCTTTTCAAACAACTGTACGTCAAACTACTTATGGAACAGAATCTTCACAAAGTGGATTATTCTACCTCCAGGGGTCGTGCCAGCCCCAATTATAAACAGTTTCAAGAACCGGTATGACTCTTTCCTACAAACAGCAATTCATTCATGCTTTTGCTTGTTTTCTTCATCTTATAAAAATTGGATTGTATTTGTATGAAAAAATATGTGTCACTGGGCATAATAGGCTATGCTTCTGACCTTGTATCTAAATAAATAAGACTCATGTAGTCCTCGACAACCAAAGTACGACGATTTTCGTAATGGAATTTTCGACTCCATGACCACTGCAGGCTCTACCTGAACCACCCCATTTTTATGGTGGTTCTAATTATAGGGGTCCGTGAATCCAATAATGAACTCACTACTCTCAGATCTTTAAATTATACCAGCTTGCTGTAAGACGAATTTATGAAGCATATACCCCGAGATCTGAGTAATAGTATGGGTTTAATCCCATACAAGGTTTCTTATTTCATTTTCTTTTTCTTTATATTGATCACTGGCTTTATCATGAATTTTGATACATGATATGAGTGTAGGTCATTACAGGCGGTGGATACCAAAAAAGCATGGTTAAAAACAAGTTACATTTTTCTTACCCTCCTCCTCTCCAAGCATTATACTGAACCACTGCTATAGGTTTTCCTTTCAAGCTGGGATCAAGATTTTCTTCCACTTGGCAATAAAAACAATCCATATCAATAAGAACAATTACTCTATTAGTATGAGCCATATGGTGTATTGAGACTTATCTGCTGACTGAAATCCAAATAAAACGTTTCAAAGTTAGTTATAATGAAGCCATGTGTACTAATAACATTTTGTATCTAAATCATGGATTTATGTAATACTGATATTGAAAAGATATAGTAAGCACTCACTTAGAGCCCCAATGAAACTAGGGGCCTGAAAAAATAACAGATCACTAACTATGGAGATGGTATATATATATATATATATATATATATATATATATATATGGAACTAGTCAGCAACGACTACTCTTCCTATATATATATATATATATATATATATATATATATATATATACCGGGTGAAGATGAGAGATGGCGTATCCCTATTTTCGATCGAAATAATCCGATTCAAACCACGAAAATTCAGGAAGAACTAAGTGATTTTTGAGTTAATATAATAATTTTGAATTAATTATGCATTACTTTAGGAAAACCTTGTATATTTTCAGATGTGTGAAATCTAAGAGCTAGTTTTTTTTTTTTTATTTAAGTATACTTTTTTTAGTAGTGATGATTTTTCGCATATGAAACATTCTTTTCCGATTCAATGTTGTCCAAGAAAATGAAATCAGCACTTTGATAACAATACTTTGCCACCACCAGGGTTTGAATATGGCAAATTCACCCTGTAAAACAGACACTCATGCTTATTTGTTTCCTAACAACTGACAACAATGAAAATAATCATTCATTGATTTATTCTGTTGAAATTTTAATATGCAATGCTGAGGAACATTTACACTACTTTGAAAAAAAAACTAATATTTAGATAGAGTTAACCATAATGGGTGCACCATAAGAATACTTCTCAAAAAGTGAATTTTAGATATATTGGAATATGTACTTATAGCAAAACAGAACTGCCGTTACATTTTTCCGGAATATGCCTATATTGTACAAATTTTCCAATAATTCTTATCAAAGATTTTACTGGAGTTATATCCCAAAACCAAACCGCTATTTTCAACACCTTGACACATGTTTCAATCACTGAATGATCATCTTGAAGAGGGAAGATAATGTTTAGCTAGTAAGTAGCTTTAATCATTTGCGAGGTGGTTAAATGTACTTTGCAGAGGGTATATATCTGAAATGGTTAAAAAAAGTCAGGAATACTAATTTTTCTATGACAGTGCTTAAAATGATACGTTTTCGCACAAGTGCGTAAAAAATCACCTATGCCTAGGTAAAGAATTGCTACAATTTGGCAATATAATATAACTGTCGAAGAAAAAATGTTGTATGATACACTTTCGTAAACGTCTTTTTGGTACTCACAAAATTGGGATATATTTTGCTGTGAAAGTGAACGGCTCCAGATCTTCTGTGTGCTTGGACCCTCAGGGCCTCTCTCTCTCTCTCTCTAGTCTCTCATAATTTATTGTCCTCAGCTTCCTTTACGGCGCTATATGGACATCCCCAACTGCGGCAAATCCGTTGCCATCCGGCCTGCAACCGGCGTAGACAGTTAAGGTGTATCGGGGGAATGCAGTAGTCTGGCTCGAAGCCATACTGCATCCCAAGTGTATTTTTCAACATCACATATTATAAATATTTTTTCCTGAATATTGCTGGCACGTCGTAGACGGCGGACATGTGTCACAACATATAACCCATTCATACAAGTGTTCTGGCTAGGCCTTGTTACTAACTGCTTGCGCCACCTATGGAGCAGCATGATTATTTAGTCAACAAGAACAAAGTCTTCTTCTCAGCCTTTTATCTTTAATGTTGATTCTACACATTCACATAATAGTTATTTATGATACAAGTGTTAAAAGTGGCATTTTATTTTGTGAGTGGGGAATATTGCGAAACGAGCGTTAGCGAGTGGAGCAACCCCACGAGCAAAATAAAATCACTTTTAACAAATGTATCATACAAAATTTTTTGTTCAACAGTTACTGCTAGTAAGAAAAAAACAAAAAAAAAATAAGATCCATAAGGATTCGAACACACGATCTTTGGATTACAAGGCTGACTGACAGATACTTCAAATATAATAAACCCCAACGCACTTTATTTATGAATGTCATTATTTGTCAGTGATGAAGGACATTCTACAGTTGGACTAAATACTACTTCGATTGTAACTTCAAAAGGAATTAGTATTATCAATTGCGCAAACGACCAAATACATGTGTGAACTTTTATAAACGATTCCTCTTGAGTAGGTGTTCTGATTATGATATCTGATTGAAGTGTTTCTATTAGAGAGATCTATATTACTGAGTATCCATCATCTCATCTGTCATTTTACTTTTAACACTAGTGTTAAAAGTACTTTTAACACTAGTGTTAAAAGTGATTTTGTGAAAACGTCAGTTTTTAGTTCATGTGTCAATGAATTAAAAACGTCATTTTTAATGTCAGTTGTACAAAAAAGAATTTATACAATGCTTTTTGCCTTTTTATCATGGGTGAGTTCGACTTGCCAACACTATTCGATCGTTTTACTCTAAATGTTCTTCAATCGTTCGGTAGAGTGTCAAAGTAATGTTTTTGTGGTTGTACCCGAACGATTGAAGAACATTTAGTGTAAAAAGTTCGAATAGTGTTGGCAAGTTCGACTCACTATTATGTTGAGAGAGCATTACAATTTCTCCTCTACTCGCTCGAGGAAGGGATATCAACGTGAGCTGCTAATTCGTCGGGTGAGGTAACAGGAGAGGCGCGCGTCTTTCTTATTTATGTGGTATTATCATATCATTGCGTTTCTTGTTGCTCGCGTAGATTTCTGTCTATACCCCAGATGAAAAGTTTCCGATACTAGGTGCTTTCGGTATATATAAGTGCAGATCTGACAGCTCGATAGAAAAACCACGCCAATTAACATATTGAATCGAGCTGTCAAATTTGTCTCAAGTCAAGCCAAGCCTCACTAGTCTCAGTGTTTACTATGCTGTGTCTCAGTCCTAAAAACGTGACCTTGAGAGTTCCCAATTTTCAACTTTTAAGAATGCTTGGGATGAAGACAACGACGTCAGGGACCCAATTTTTGAAATTGTAGGAAAAGAATGAAAAGATTCTCTAGAGAAAATGATGTCAATTCCTCTCAATACGTGATTTAAAATATGTACGAGGAAACGACGTCATAATGACTTCAATGCACAGATCACAGAAACAAAGTTGTTTGTTTGTTGGGTGTCTGTGCGCATGCTCAGTTCCTGAAAAAGTTGGGTTATATTTCTGTCACTTCATGAAACCTAACCTAACCTAACCCCACTTTTCCGCTTCGAGTCTTTCGCAATCACTTTTTAGTAAAAAAAATCACAAATTTTCACAAATTGTTCAAAAATAGGAGAACAGCAAACGAAGAAGCAAATAAAAACTCGTAACAAACAAAAACAAAGCCACGTGCATGTGCACAGTTGCGAATTTGTATAAACTTTAACCTCGGAGTAATACATAGAAATTATAATATATATACTTACTAAGTAAGTATAGGCAAGCTAGATTAGTTGCGCAGGTTAGGTTTGTGGATTAATCGTGAGCAAACAAAACAAAATCATGCATTTCCAAATTAGTTTACCTTTTTTGTCTTTCATTTAAACGTCCCGCCATTACAGTGACCAATCACGTCTCAATAATACTAAACGCATGTGCAGTTTAAGGATTTCAGTTTGACATTAAGGTGCTCGTATTTTTACAAAAAAATTGACAGTTCGAAAGTGACAATTGTCAATTTGAAAGTAACAATAATTGTCAGTTGTAAAGTGACAATTGTCAGTTGTAAAGTGACAATTATCAGTTGTAAAGTGACAATTGTCAGTTTGAAAGTGACAATTGTAGAAAAATAAACTGAAACAGTGACGGGTGGTGAAATGTTATCGACAGTTTGTTAACATTTAGAGTAAGAAGGACCATGATACAAAGAAGAATGACAACTTAATCCGAATAAAATGAGCGGGCATACACGAAACTACCCAAATGAATATGGACTTGACATGTATATAAGGCCCTCGCTTGTAAATGAACAAAGTTATGTTGACTTCAAGACAAAGATGGAGAAGGCTTCTCAGGCTTCTCTATGGTCTTTTATTACTCTGAAACTTTAACCAATTAATGAAATAAACAAAAAACAATGACAAAAACACAGAACACTCTCACAACTCACAACACAAGGCAGCCCATAGAAATATAATAGGTTCGTTCCATTCGTTCGAACAAAAGTCAGAAACAGTACATGATCGTCAGAAGTATGCACAATCAGTAGTTTGCGGCTTACGCAGTTGATCAATTATTCGAGTCTCAGCCTTTAGGCAGAAAGGTAAGGTAGCCTTTTGGCTTATATGCCATTTTCCTCATGTTTCGTAGTGTCTTGTGGTCTCAGCGAGACCTAATATCTGTTTTATGATTTTTTCTTGAACAAAATGGCTCAAGCTGAAGGGTTAGGTAATATTTTGACAATTGACAATTTTTATCGCGATCCAGAAATCGTTCGAACAAAACATGAATCATAAATAGTATACGTCAGAAGCATGCGCAATAAATAAATCAGAAATAGTCAGGAAACCGTCAGGGATTCCTTGTTCGAACAAATCTAATATTATATGTACTATAAGTAGTATATATTATAGGTGTATTCGTTTGCATCGAGGTGTAGCACTTTCCTACACCTCGTGTAATTTATACTTGATGTTATCATTCGTTTGCAACTTAATTCGACACATTCCTTTGTTTGAACTGCACTCAGCTACACTCGATTTAAATTGTGGTGTAAATTACACTACACTACACCTTGATGCAAACGAATAAACCTATAATGGCGACGGTGAATATGAGGTATGGTCCCTACATATATCCTTGACTCTGGTTAGTAATTTGGCAGTCCGTATATACCAAATTTCTGAAAATTCAGTGACTATTTTAATTAATTACATTACACTACACTAAACTTTGATGCAAACGAATAAACCTTATTTGCCTTGATCTCGGATCATATAAAAAGAAGAAGAGGACTATTCTTCAATTCTGTCTTCTGTCTAGTCTAACCTTTGTTTGTCAAAAATGTCAAAACGTAATGTATGTTGTTGTAGGTTGTAGTCTGTAGACAAACAAATATTAGAAAAATAAAGTAGATATGCCTTCGAAAAAGAAAAAGTATAATGCCAGATTTCCTGCAGTAAGTACTGAATTCTATCTTTTTACCAGTAAACATATCCATTTTTTTTAGGGAAGAATAAAAAAAATTATGCAAACAGATGAAGAAGTTGGGAAAGTAGCACAAGCAGTGCCAATTATTATCTATATCCTTTTCAATTGTTTGTCGTTGTGAAAACTAGACTAGATGAACAGTCTAGTGATGTTGAAACGTGAATGTATACAGTAAACTTACAATAATTTAAAACACTTGTCTCTCTTTAGGAGTGTTTTATTTTATTTTAAGTGAACATGCATTTCCATGAATAACCATGATTCTTGACTTAAAAAGATCTGAATTGAGTTTCAGGCTTTATTATTTTGATTGCTGTGAGTTTCATTCAATTTTCAGAAGCAATTTTCTAGCAGCTGATGTTTTATTGGCTTTCGGGAAAATGGTAACCAATATTTTGAAAATGATGAGATAATCCATGTTGCATCTAGAATAACTTAGATTTTGCAAATGCTTTTGTGAGCATATTTCTTAGTGAGCTATGTTGTGTTAAGGCATTTTCACAACAAATAAACAAGTCTGGAATAGGACCCTTTACTCCTCGTTGATGGAAGTGAAATCAACCTTTCAGTTATATGATTAGCTTTTCTAAGAGACATATTATGTCGTTCTTGACGGGCAAAAAGTGGATTAAATTATTTAACAGGTGATTACAGCCACTTCGACAGGGAGTAAGGTATTCAAATTCATATAAGTTTCCTCATAATGTCAATATTATCAAGCCCTGTTTTGAATTTCGAGAAAAAGCCAATTTTTGCCAGGAGTAGGAAATTCTAATTCATATCAGTTCATGTAAAAATTGGTTTGACACACTATTCTAAATTTGGAAAGGAGACAATGGGTAGTAATAGATTCTATTGGGGACTGTTTTATTTGTCCCAAAAATTCCTTATATGGACACGATCTCAACTCAACATTGCTCGCTAAAAAATGTGCACACGACAGCATTTCATCTAGGTATATTCAGAAGCAAATGCTCACTATTGCAAATAAGTAAATCAAGATGCAACATAGACCTCGTTATCACTTTCATGCCATTGAGGTGTCATTTTTCTGATGACCAATCAGCTTTTAGAATGTTTGCTGCCGGAAATTGGATGCTAACTTTACACCAGTGAATCTTTTATAATCCACAACTTATCGATATAGTTAACTTGCATCTGTGAAAAATTATTCTAATGACATTTTTCAGATCAACAGTTACATTTCATGTCTTTTATTTCGAAATGCATAGGAGTTCTTCATGTTTTGTAAAGGAGAACTAACATAATATGCTGCGTTACAAATATTATTTAAAAACAAAGATTATTCTTCCAGGGTCACATCCGAGGGGGTAACAACTAGGCAGAATTTTGTACACCATAATTAAATATCATGTACTGATGGAGTACTGAAAGAGTGGGACTGAGGTACTGAATCAAGTACTGAAGAGATACTTGTGTTAATAATAGGTGTACTGAAATTCTGAAAATTCTGAGATGTACACGTACTGAAAGAAGTTGTTACCGCCTTGGTCACGTTACTATTCTTGCCTAAAACACGTCACTATTTTTGCCTAAAACAGTTGAGGAATTTAGAGATCACCTTCTTTCAAATATTTTATTTAAAAATTTTTTTTTGTGTGTTTGTTCTCCGCAAAAAAAAAATTTCATGTGAGGTGTTCTGATTCACGTACGGAAACTGGGAGTTTCGGTTTTATTAGAGCCTACCTAATGTAAGGACCAATTCAATATTTGTTTTTTTTATTGCTTTTGCTTTCACAAACAATCGCATTTACTGTTTCCCCTCTGTATTGGCTGTTAGGTGTTAAGTTGGTTTTGTTTTTTATTCAATATGCCAAAACCAAAGCTGTTTTTAATTAAATAATAAAATTAAAAAAATTATATATATCGGATATACAGTGCGGCTTTTTATAGTCCCACCCCCTGTTAACTTTTGAACGGTTTGACGTAGAGCGATATAAAAAAAACCGTTTCGAGGGTTTCACCGATACTACCTTTTGAAATATAACGCATTGTGATTGCTCGATAGGTGGCGTGGGGGGGCACAAAAACCAAATTTTTTTAAATGGCATGGGGGTCGAGTGACACATCGTTGAAAAGATAATTGGATTCTCTTTTCAACCATCTAATTTTTTTTAAATTTCGTTGTCAATTAACCAAGCAGGTGTTCGAAATGTCCACCTAATACTTCTTGACAATAAAAAATTCGATTCACAAATTCCTGCCGAACATTATTCAACATGTCTGCAGTTGTACCAGCACAAACCCGTGTTATTCGTTCTTTAAGTTCTTCCAAAGAGTTGGATTGTTGCTCATACACTTTGGATTTGACGTATCCCCACAGAAAGAAGTCACAAGGTGTAAGGTCTGGTGATCGTGCCGGCCATTCGATTGGTCCACGACGTCCAATCCATCTCATAGGGTATGTTACATCCAAATACTCTCGAACTTGACGTTGAAAGTGAGGAGGGGCCCCATCTTGCTGGAAGGTGATGTGTTCCTGAAATTCGTTCTCATTTTCTTCTAATATTCCAAGTATGAGTGGTTCAACCGTATCTCTTAGTAAATCCAGGTACAAATTACCGTTTAAGTTTTCTTCCAGAAATAAGGGACCTACAATATGGTCTCCCAGAATTCCAGCCCACACATTTACTTTCTGTGGGAACTGTGTGTGACCTTCTCGAAAGATATGGGGATTTATATCACTCCAGTATCGCACATTTTGTGTATTCACATTTCCGTTCAAAAAAAAAGGTACTTTCATCTGAAAAACAAATATTCCTAATGTAATTGGGGTTCCTAGCTATCTTTTCCTCCATAATTTCACAAAATTCCATTCTTCGGTCTGGGTCGTCTTCTGTGAGTTGGTGTAACATTACTAATTTGTATGGATGGAACTTGTGTTTCTTCAAATATTTTTTTACTGTAGCTGTTGAGACCCCAATCGTACTTGCTACACGAGAGGTACTTTGTTGCGGATTTACCACCATTTCGGCAATTATCGAAACCTTTGTCTCTTCCGGAATTGATTTTCGACCAGCTCCACCTTTCCTACGAACACTGCCAGTTCTGTTGAATTTTTCAACTAGTTCCCTCAAATATTTTCGAGTTATAGGATGTTCAGGAAATTTTTCATTAAAAATTCTCTCCGCTTCGTGGTAGTTCCGATGGGCCTCACCAAAATTATAAATTGCTTCAATTTTTTCTTCGAAAGGACGTATACGAACCATGATGATATCAAATATTCAAAGTAAATAATAATTATAAGTAGACAAAACTCCTCAGTGAATATGAATACAATAATTCATCAATCCATTGTACTTTTATAGGTAACTAATTAATTATTGGCATTTAAACAAATCCAATAAATAGTCCTTTCGTAGTACCTGTTATTACTTTTGTCATTAAAAATAAATGAAATGGGTATAATTTCGATATCCTACCTAATTAAGCTTTGAAAGGAATTCAAAATGAATAATTATTAATGTTATGAATTGTCTTTATTGACCGTATTTCGTGGTATTGATTGCAATTGTGAATCACTAGAACAATTAAGGTATTTTTCTTCAAACATTATTATTTTAATACCACCCAACATATTTTCCGTCCCATTATTTCACATCAAACCCTTCAAAAGTTATTGAGGTAAGGTAAGGAAACGAATTCAGATCCGCTCTTACACTTGACATTTCAAATGCTTATTGTGAAAAAACGTGTCAACGAAATTTAAAAAAAATTAGATGGTTGAAAAGAGAATCAAATTCTCTTTTCAACGATGTGTCACTCGACCCCCCATGCCATTTAAAAAAAATAGGTTTTTGTGCCCCCCCGCGCCATCTATCGAGCAATCACGATGCGTTATATTTCAAAAAGTAGTATCGGTGAAACCCTCGAAACGGTTTTTTTTTATCTCTCTACGGCAAACCGTTCAAAAGTTAACAGTGGGGGGGGGACTATAAAAAGCCGCACTGTATATCATATGATATGATATTTGTATAAATGTCATGATGTTTTCGAACCCTGGTTAGAGGGGGGCTATTTTGGTCTCTAACAACTGGAGTATTTGTATGGAAAATGTTTATGCTGTCAATGTTGAATTTTATTTTAATATTGATCAGTTTCTCCGTATTTCTTCAAGTAATTGTTTTATTTTTTAATAATTTGATTGCAATATTTCACTTCTCAAGTACCTAGGTCTTATTCGACTGTATCAGAATAGAAATAGCGTTATTTGTGATTTTTATTTCAGATTGAGAAATATCTTTCACCTTTACTAATTATGAGTATTGTTCTTTTGACTTTTTTTGAGGCAGGTATTTGCAATTCAACCACTTTTCCTTAACTTTATATATATATATATACCTAGGACATTGGAACTATTTGTGGAGTCACTTCTAACAAAATCAATGCAAATAACACAGGCCAGAAATGCCAAAACGTTGACTCCTTCACACATGAAACAGTGCATTTTATCAGAAAGTCGTTTTGATTTTTTGAAAGACCTAGTAAAAAACATCCCAGATGCTAGTGTACAAGAGGACAATGAAAACAATGCAATATTTGAGGAAAATTTGGAAACTACAAAAATTTCTGATTCAGTGAAAATGGAAGAATCGGATGATTCTGAAAAACCGAACATGGAAAACGAAATAACAAGAAATTTAATGGAAAACTCATCACCTAAGATAGAAGCAAACCTTCAGAATCAACAAAGCACTTCAACAAGTAGAACACCTGTCATTCAATATGGACCAAAAATTGTTGAAGCTGAAAACACAAAATTAAATTTTTCAGTGAACAGGTTATTGGAACCAAACAATGAACCAAAATTACATATAACTATAGCATCAGAAAATCTCCCTGTACCCCAGCTTGTTCCAGCAAGTAAATCAACAAGCAGTTTGCCACCTCGAGTAGTACCTAGTGGTAATGTACCACCGCTGATACATTTTCCACATTACAGTCAGAATATGTCTGAACATTTGTGTATTGATGAAGATTATGATAACTGAGGGTAAGATATTTTTAGATAAAGAGTCATTATGTGGCTGATATTCTATGCATCATTTACTATTTTATTCTAAAGAAGCAATAGATCAGTTATCCACAAATACTTTACGTTATTTTTTTTTCATTTGGTGCAATTTGAAATCATAAATACTGGTATTATTATTACAAATAATGGAAATAAGAAGTTATAATGTAAAATGGTTGAATTCGTGATGTGACATCAGTATACCTTTCATTAATATTTGATTAAAGGTTTTACATTTGTTTGCAATATTTTATTTGACGTTACAAGGTCAGATCAATAATCAAAATTCACATCAGTAATTTCACAAGTGGTGGTAATATTTTTATAATTTTAACTATATGATCGAATCCTTGTTGCTATAGAAATCTCACGAGTGGACGAAGTCCACGAGTGGGATTCCTTAATAGAAACAAAGAGGAGTGCTAATCTAGTTAAAATTATCTCAAAAAAATTATTATCACCATTGTAATTCGGCTTGATTATTTTTTTACCGGACATTTTATGTGTCATCTTAGCAACCAAGTCAATGGCTAACTTTTTTATGCATTCATTCAAACAAAGATCCAATCAAATAACGTGAAAAAATTATCGCTGTAATTTGCTATCAACAAATTATCAGTGTAATTTTGATGCTGTTGGTCGATTCAAAATGTTTTCTCATGATGATTGGCTGACAGGACCATATAAAAAATAATCAGTTTTATTATATGCAATGCCAAATAAGACTCCATGTCAACAAAGCATGACGTCAGATGTCCATGTCTGTTACTTGATAAGATGTAATAAAAATATAAAGAAAATTATACTTGTATCACGATATACTATTATTTCAGGAAACTGTTCGGAAGAGGTTTCTTTAATTCAGCCTTTTTCTAACTAAAGTTCTGTCCACTACACTAACTTATTTCGAGATTCATATTTTTGAATATTTATAGAGTTATTACACTTTTGGCCTGATTGTCCAGTATTACAAATTTTCAGTGTACACAGTCATAAATACCTATATAAAGGAAATATGGTCATTATCTTATTTGACGTATATTTTATTGATCTTACAACTCTTTCCGGATATAGAATGTTGTGGATCTTTGAAAAATTTCTCAATATTTCATCATATCTTTTACTGATGTTTGCACTCGAAACAATCCAAAAGGTTATCAGCACTATGAAATTTCAATTTATTCACATACCATAATTTACAGAATTAACATAGTTTAATTCTCAAATATGTTCCACTTCCAAAAAACAAACAACCCACCTAAGCATTTAAAATGCTTGTGTTGTGGCTTTGCAATGAGTTTGGAGTGGTTTATTCAATTCATTAAGTTTAGCGGTAGGTAACAGATTTCAAAAATACTAAGGAATATAAAATAAAAGAGATTCAAGATTATGAAAGTAATAACAATAGCAAAGAAAAGAGAAGGCGGTAAGAGAGAATGAGGTGGGAAAACAAGGGATTAGTTCAACAAAAACGAGAAGGTAGAATAGATATATTATCATTAAGTGATGGTTTATTGTCAGTCAGAAAATTTTCAATAAGTTTTTATTTTCATTTATAAATTGTTTCATTGACGTTTTGTATTTTTTCAGAGAGGTGGTAGTTTTTATATTGTATGGCAGGAAATTGTACAATTTAGGTCCATAAAAAAATATATTTCGTTGTGTGTGTGCTTTCCGGAAAATTGGTAATGTCATAGACTTGTTTCCAACAAATCGAGTTTGCTTAGTTTTGGGAGTAACATATTTTTGTTTATTATGAAACATCCAAATCAAAGACTGATAAATATATAATCCTCTTGTATCAAGTGTTTCAACATCCTTATAGAGCTGATCGGTAGAATAAAGTTTATTTTTTTTGAATATTATTTTCAATAAGGAATTCTGAGTTGATTGCAGTTTACTCAGCGAATTATCATACAGACCTCCCCACACTGTTATGCAATACCTAATGACCGATTCAACCAAGGAGTTGTATAATATTAAAAGATTTTTTTTGTTCAGGATATCTCTGATACTATAAAATTTATGGATAAGCTGCCTGATCCTTTTTGTCACATGTGTCACGTGATCATCCCACCGTAGATGCTGATCTAGTATAATGCCGAGATATTTCATATTTGATGTTTTTTCTATAGTTGGGCAAGTGCACCTGTTTGTGTCATTACAATCGTGTATTGTTAGATGGTTAAAGAGGGGTTGTTCGGATTTATAGATCGAAAAAGATAAAAATTTTGTTTTACTTACGTTGAGACTTAAAAGATTATAATTCAGCCATGTTTGTAGATTTCGTAGATCATTTTCTGAGTCAGCTTTTAATTGTTGCCACGAGTCTCCCCTGTATAATAAAGCTGTATCGTCAGCATATGATATTATATTTCCTTTGAAATTTTTTATTGAAGTTATACTATTAATGTATACGAGGAAAAGTATCGGGCCTAATACTGTTCCTTGCGGAACTCCAATTTTGATATCAATTGGTTTACTGAGACAGTCTTCAATTTTGACGATTTGCGATCTCTGCGACAAGTAATCTCTCATCAGATTGAGTACATTACCTCTAACTCCATAATTCTCTAATTTTTTTAGCAACAAATGATGTGATACAGTATCGAATGCCTTGGCCAGATCGAGAAAAATGGCTAGGCATTGTTCTGATCTATCCAAGGCATTGACAGTTTTTTCAATGAAATCTAAAACTGCTTTCTCAGTATTTGAATTGTTTCTAAAGCCAAATTGCCTATCTGTAATAACATCATGTTTGTCAAAAAAAGCTGTTAGTCTATTTTTGACACTTTGTTCAAATAACTTCGCGAAATTATTTATCACAGAGATAGGTCGGTAATTATTCAAGACATTGTTCTCAGCTGACTTATATACTGGGGTAACTAGCGATTCTTTCCATTGCCTTGGAATTTTCCCATTTTTGAAAGAAAGGTTGATAATATGAACCAAAGGAAAAACAATTTCTTTGTGGATAATTTTAATGAGTTTACTAGTGATACCGTCAGGGCCGGGGGCACAGTTATTTTTTAGGTTGGCCATTAGAACAATAATCTCATTACAAGTGATAGGTTGAAGAAAAATTGATGCTAAGATCGATGGATCATTGAGAAAGTTCTCAGGGAGGGTTTCTGTATTTTTAATTTTTTTTGCCATTTCTATTCCAACGTTCGTGAAGTATTCATTGAAAATATCCGTTTTAGTTTTGTTGTTTTCTATCATTTCACCTTTTGAGTTTTTGATAGGTATATTATTGAGTGATTGTTTTTTAGTATTTCTATTTGTTACTTCATTGATGATATCCCATGTTTTTTTTCCATTTCCTTTAGCGTCATTTAATTTATCTTTGTAATATTGATTTTTGGTTTTTTTAATTATTTGATTTAGTTTGTTTCTATATGATGTGTATTTATTTCTTAATTCTTGTGTACTTGTCTTTGTAAGTCTCTGTTTAAGATAATCCCGTTGATAATGCACGTTGAATTTATAAAAACATATCTATTATCAGGATGTAGACACTCACAACTGGCAAAAACAATCAGAAATATACAGTGAGTTTCAAAAAGTTTGCACCATATGGGAAACTTTTTTATTATGCATTTGTCCCAACATTTTATTCTTCATAAAAATTGGTGCATGGCGAAAAACTTGTATGTATTTGGGTAATCAAAATTCTAAATTTCCAAACGGTGTACAGGGAAGAACAAAAATTAGGAATTTTGATCAAGAGTAAACTATCCTTATCTTACCAAGGAAGTTTATTTAAAAAAAATTGTTTAGAATCAAAAACAATATTCAGATTTGGAATTCGCTGACTATTTCCTGAAACTTCGGTGACTTATCTCTCACCAGAGCAACCATACTTTTTCCTCTGTTATTTCGGGAACCGCTTGTCATTTGTCAGACTCATTTTTGAAACTTTGGATCAAAAAGTTAAAATTCGTTTCAAAAAAGGTCTTTGGGTCTGAAAGCAATAGATTTAATTATGTTTTGAAAAATATTTTTGTTTAACAAATTTATTTTACTGGCTACCTGAAAACTCAGAAACCGCTACTTACCGATCTGAAATTTTCGGCGATATACGGACCATACCCAATAAATACGTTAGTTACTTTATAATACCGTAGACAGACAGACAGACAGACTAAAATATCAACGTTTCGTGAAAATTATTTGGATTTTTAATAATTTTTTGGTGCAAATTTGATATTTTACTGTTATATCGTTATTGAGGATTGATATAATGTTATTCATAAATATAACAAATGAAACGAAACCTGTGCTTTCCCTACATTGAAATTTTTTGTGTGATTTAATGAAATCACCTTCATGCATAATTTCCACCCTTTGTTTGCATTCTGAGAGGTAAGACTTGAACTAGCTGAAAAGCATTGCAACAAATGCTACATTTCTCAAGCTTTGAAAGAAAATAATTGTGGTTCAAGCACTCATGGGATTTAGTTAAGTCTATAGAAATACCCATAAAAATTTCACTATTTTCGAAAGACACCATAATTTTCCTGATGTAGGTGTATTGAATAATAGCACTTTGTACAGACCTTCCTTTAATATCCATGTGGATGTGAGTTTATTAGCCATACAGTTTATCAGTGCAAATGATAGTTTCAAATATTTTTGTCAAGGAAGGATTTTGACTGGTCTACATGTAGTTTTCAAATAGCTCACTATCTTTTTTCATGAATTGTGATCAAACAAATTTTAAATTCTTCTGGAAATATTTCGAAATTGAAGGAATTGTTCATTTTATAGCAGATCACTTCAGCTATTGGTGCTATACAAGATTTTACAATTCTGACAGAAATATACGTTTTCCCTCAGGTGTCTTTTATTTAAATTTACTTGCCATATATTAAATGATCATTTTAGGATAGTAGTCTGCGAAACATTGATTGCAAATTGTTTGTAATATTACTAGTTTTGCAATCATTTCTGATTGAATGTTACCATATTTACTAATTTGCTAGTAAATTGAATTTCTATCATAAGTGGAATATTTTTCGATATTTTTCGAAACTGGTGTCCTCCCGGTTTGTATCAAAACAACGCTTTGCTGTGAGATTTAGTAGTTCTTTTAGAAGCTTTTTCAGGAATCTAACCGTTGTACAACGGTTTCAGAGGAAAGTACTTGCTTTCCGTTAGAGATATGATGCCGAAAATCCCCTATTGTATAGATTTATGTGGAAGTCCGGATTGTTTGTCAATACAGTGGTGTTACGAAGATTCGGGACCGGATTACCAAATAATCGGGATAATCAAGACATTTTGAAGTAGGTTTTCAAAATCCGTAACAAAGAAATGAATGAGCTGTATGAAAGTAGAGTCATTCTGTAAAGAAAAAAGTGTAGTATTTTTCACAATAAATGATTCCGACTTAAAACTATCTGGGTCGATCCCATTGTGTAGACAAGAGCTTGACAATAAACAGGAAGAATAAAATATTTTTGTATCGTTTTTTCAAATTATTCTTATTATACTTAGGTCCTCACCAAATATCATATGATATTCATTGAAATTTTATATATCTTCGAACAATTATTTAATGTATGCAAATTGTTTTTTCCGATAGTTTGAACTGATAAACCCACGAAAAATAAATTGCATACTCTTCTCTCGGGTAGATAGCCTCGAAATTATTAACTGAACAAGAAAAAAGGAGGTATTCAAGAATGATTATTTGACGTCTACTTTTCCGCAGGCTGATTTTTGGTGTTTACAATAAAACTTTAATGTTGATTTTCACAAATTTTTAGTTTACAAAACCGCGACATGTTTTATAAAATAAAAAGCTGATATACCATTTCAGGCTTCTATCAACAAAGAGCGTCCAGTCCAGCGTCATGTTTTCATCAGTTCCAGTGATTCCTGTTTCATGTACAACTACTTATATGGGATTTCACATAAAAATTTAGATGATTACCGAACTTTATTTGTAATAACCTTAGCTTCTTAGTTTATGGAGAGCATCAAAAAAGTTTGTCCGAGACAGGAAGTGTTGTTGTACAAAGAAAAAATTATAGAAGTATATCTTTTTCGAATTGTTCGTCATTTTTCTAAAAACAATTTATTTGTGTTTTGACGGGTAGCGAAAAAATAAATAAATCCAAGAAATGGTTAGCAGTGGCGTAGCCAGAAGTTTTCTTTGGGGGGACCCCTTATATAAGAAGTCCAATACATATTCTGTGAATGAAGCTATTTGAATTGCCAAATCATCGAAACTTTCAAATATTTCGGAGGGGAGGGAAAGGCCTCCTGGGTTACGCCACTAATGGCTTGTCAAGTTAGTGACATCACTGAGTTAAACATTTTATCAATGTATATTTAATGAGTTAGACCTCTTTTGATTTAGTTATGTCGGACTTTCTTAAACATAGTCCAAGTTCAAATAGGAACTAAGAATTCTACAGGTTATAGTCAATCTGGAACTTACTGAGTATATACCATGAAAGGGACATATTGAAACAAGTAGCAAGCCTGATGGTTGTATAATATCAAGTATAAATTTCTGTATCTTTGAATTGTTAAAAATATTTCCTAATCAGTTACATTTAGAAATAGTAGAGCAATAATTGTAAAAAAATGATACAAATGCACATCAAATTTATTTCAAATGGGAGTATGATGAATGATCATGTTATGAACTTGTAATTGACAAATATAAATTTTTACAAATTTTTTGTTATTGATTTGTAGAAATATCTAGTATCCAGTCCGTATCCAACTCTCAAGAGGCCATTACACGGCGTGTGGAGTGTCGAGCCTGGCGTGTCAACTGACACTCTACGCGCCGTGAGAATGGTGCGGCGTGCCAAGTTTCAGGCGCAGTGTCACTCCCATGCCATGTAATGACCTCTTTAGATGTATTTTATTTACTCCTGATTTAGTACAAGTGTTGAGTGGAAAACAATAACTACTGAAAGTGATGGTTCATACAGTGAAATGGAATTAATGGTTGACGGGCAATGGCAAAAAGTCAAACGCAAAAGAACATCAAGAGGAAGATTTCAAAGTGAAGCCAAAAGAAATAAGCAGTTATCTCAAGTGGAAATTCAAAATATTATTTTGTGTATATCCACCAGTACACTCAAGAAATATATCAACTACAATCTCAACTACTTCTCTCCTTCAATGAAAGAAGTTAACCACAAAAAATATAAATATCTTTTCAATCTATCAGTAGATACAGGGTTCACCAGAATTTCTTTGTGCAGTATTGTAAAATCTCTCCAGATGCTAATGATGAAATCATTAAAACACAAAAAGGTTTCATCCTTAAAAAAGGTAATGCCATCCTTACAAACCTGAAAGCTACTTTGTAGTTATCTCTAGGGTTGAACAGGAAATCAGTGTATAAAATATTCTGTAAGAGAATCAGTTCCAAACAGACAGGGATGCCCACAAGTTTCATTCATATCATCAGTGGTTCACTCAATACCTTTGAGACACTATTGAAAGATGGGCACCACCCAGTCTATACTAGCAGACCTCCCCCTTCTACACCGAAACCCTGCAATAAATACCTTAACTTTGATCATCCTACAGAATCCTGAAAAACCCAACCTAAATGTCATAATGCAGAGGACCTCATCAACAAAAACAATGTACCTCAGAGTCACCCATAGAAATTATAATATATATACTTACTCTAGAATGCCAATTCAATGGGACGAAAGTAAAGTGTTGTAAAAAGTTCGATGCATTATTTAGTGCGCATGATCAGGACCAGTTTCATTGATACCAGGGTGGGTTTCAGTGAGATTTTTAAATGATTCATGATATTGAGTAAAATCGATTTAATAATACGTTGGTGTCAGGGCAGTCTATGAGACACGAAAAGTTTTGGTGGACATACCTATGTTGTGAAACTGATTATATCCGAGAAATTCATCGAATAAAATAACAATGAAAAAATATATCTTGAGTAGGTAACTATTGGTGAAGTTCTGATTCCCACGGAAAGAAACATCCTGTATTGTTCAGAGAACATCGTGAGAACCAAAGCAAGGTAGGTAGGAATTGATTTTCTGGGAAACAGATGTTCGACATATGGATGTGCTGAGGACTGGAGCTCGACGGGTCAGTCTCGAAGGGACCGCTAACGGTGGAACGATTGATAATATTTCGGAAAGAGCATCGTTCATGGAAATATCTATAAAACACAGGCAGATCGCCAACCTTTCTGCGATGTTCCAGAGGAGTCAGCTAGCTTGTGAGTGAAGTTGTTGGATCACCATGCCATGTCATGACTTTTGCTCTCGTCAAGCTTAAAATGATTTATATAAGCCAAACGTAAAGAAAGGATTAATATTCTCAGTTTTATCAAATATGGGAGTTATTTCTGCTCTATTTATGTTATTTATTATATTTACCATCAACAATTCATATTCAAGTAGGTACTTACTAAAAATAATGGATTCCAGGAATAAATATTTCCTTTATTTCCAAACCATAGAACCAAGCACGTCAACATTGTCAAAATTAAAATTTCACTACAGAAAAACCCTAAAACCAATAACATACATACTACCGATGAATAATTGAAGTAAACAACAGTAATAAGAAAAGCACATCTAAATAAACACAATAACGGTAATGGTTAATTTCACAATAAACACAAATCGCCCAAACCACCAAACTAACCCAGACCGGCTCTGGCAAACTACCTTCCTTCCTCTGCGACAATTGAAAACTGATAACACTGTTGCGCGATCCCAACAAGTCAACGGGAATTTGGGTAGGCTTCACAGTATGTTAGATTATTTTCGACAGAATCTCGACTACAAAGATAAAATTTTCTGAAATTTGTCAACGCTGCAGAGCTTATGGGCATGCGCATTGATGAAAACATTTGGAATTTTACAACACTTTTCAGTGTCCCACGAAGAGGGGATTGGCATTCTAGAGTAAGTAGGTATATATATTATAATTTCTATGGAGTCACCACCAAAATGCACTGCTTGTGGTTCTGAAGAACACCAGTCTTGGTCGTTCAAATACCCTAAAAGACCAACAGCGCCCATTCCAGGAATACCTAAAATAGGTACATATAAAGTCTTTGAATA
This sequence comes from Chrysolina haemoptera, assembly GCA_958298965.1. NCBI lineage: Eukaryota > Metazoa > Arthropoda > Insecta > Coleoptera > Chrysomelidae > Chrysolina > Chrysolina haemoptera. The sequence continues at coordinate 36,773,155 of OY282587.1, read as the reverse complement.
AAAAATCTCATGAAATTCTAGAAGAGAAAAAAAATTCGAAAATTCACAATCACAATACAGTATGTTCATGTCTCAGATCATTAATTTGTTATATTCCAACATCACTAGTTACACTCGTAGAAAACATATCATCCGGAACTACATTGAGATAAAATAGCATTGACTGTGTTTCATTTGTAGAAATAGAAACCAAACAAGACTAAAACCACATGCATAGACTGGACAACCATTCAACTCAATGGAAATCAAATCCACAAGAGCCAAAGGGGGCCGATCTCTTATTCAGGCTAGACCTGGACTTGTTATGTGAAAAGAAAATGTTGTAATTTATTATAGAAGAAACGTTGGTACTTTGAGTAAAAACGACAGAAAGGATGACTTTATTTTTTGGCTTTTTTACAATAACTTATTTTTTCAATAACATGACATATCTATAGTAATTTGTTCAACGGTAAATAGATCAAAATAATAAATATGAAATAATAATTCATCTCAACAGAAAAATCTCCAGCCATCAACAATCAACCGAATGAGTGCATTCATTTCACTATTCCCTTGCTGGACGACAAACTCAATATATTTCTGGTATACATATACCCAACATTAAGAACCAAAGAAAATATATTTACAAAAGCTAGTCTATAATTTTAGTTCGAAAATATGAATAGGACATTCATAAAATCTATTGTGAAATCATCTGCGACTGAAAGACAAACTTTAGTCGCTATTTTCCATCGTTCAAGATAACCTCTTGGGAGGTATTCATGTTGAAAAGGGGAACATTCTCCATGAAAATTGAAAATTGAAAAATGTGATTTATTTTCAATATCTAACAAAAAACAACTACTTCCCCGGCACAAGCCACCCTGGACATTGAACTACATCTGATAGATATTGTGAAAAGACTCTAACTGAAAAGGAAAGAAAAAATCTGAAAGTGAAAATTCGCATTTTCATTCAGATAACTGATTTTTTAAATTCTCTCTAGTTTTCATTGAAAGAATCATTAAATAAATTAGATAAGGAGAATGTTATTAAAAAAAATATCACTCACAGAAATCTATTTCGCTTTGCCAAGCTCTTCAGGAGGATTGATATAGGATTGGAATAAAACAGGCTCTTGGGGATTAAATGCGAGAGAAGCGAACCTTGCTTCAATGAAATGAACGATTTCTGTGAGTGATATTTTTTTAATAACATTCTCCTTATCTAATTTATTTAATAATTCTTTCAATGAAAACTAGAGAGAATTAAAAAAATCAGTTATCTGAATGAAAATGCGAATTTTCACTTTCAGATTTTTTCTTTCCTTTTCAGTTAGAGTCTTTTCACAATATCTATCAGATGTAGTTCAATTGTAGTTCAATGAGATATTGAAAATAAATCACATTTTTTAATTTTCAATTTTCATGGAGAATGTTCCCCTTTTCAACTAGCCTATAATAATATTCCATAATCATCGGTGATCTAAACGTCTGCAACAGAATGAAAAAGAGGCAATTGAGTAATATCCTTAACAACTCTTCATTCAAGTTATGGGATATGGGACACAACATCCGCTTTCATTATGCTGAACAACATTGACTCAACTTGTTAGATGTACTTTCAGATGTCAGATGTACTTTCTATCAAAAAGAAAAATAAAAGTATAACCCCAGACTTATTGCTACAAACCAATAATATTACTTCCAATGAAGGAAATTCTGGAAATAAAATTCCAGGACACATGGAAAAATACATCGGGCATGAGGAAATCGAAACTCCACATCGGAGGCCCTTCTACTAGGAGGACCAAGACTGCTCACACTGAACAGAAAGGAAATCAGACTAGTGACAGGGCTCCTGACGGGACACTGCCATCTCAACAGGCACCTCAACATTTTAGGTTTCACGGATGATACCGAATGCAGGTGGTGCTTGGATGATGAGGAGTCAGCCACAGTGGCAGCAATACGGGAAGCGCACCTCGGGAGCATCGTACTGAACCCGGAGAGTATGAGGGAGGAATCGGTTAGAAGGCTGGCCTCTTTCGCTCGCGAGATAGGCTACCTTCAAAACTGAACCATCTCCCAGCAGTGGTGGGTGCATAACGGGCCCGATTGAGAGGCCTACATGCTTATGGCTCCGTCCGCCCACATACCTTATTCTATCTTCTATCACTTCCAATATTATTGCGGTCGAACTTACTCCACTTTGGCACTCAAAATATCATTTGATTTAGGCAAAAACATTTCAAGTCGGAGGAGATAATAACACGCTACAACTTTCAATATATGGATAAAGTTAATGGAGACTTGTTGACATTCATATACAATCAAGGAAATGAAATTGACAATGAGCATATTATACTGACTACTGTAGAAAGCTCCCCGAATCCATTTTGAAATGAAATAAAATTTCTACTCTCATGAACTCCCTCCATTCATAGCAAGAAAGATTAAAAGAAAAAGACAGATGTAGGTAAAGGTATAGGTACCCAGAATACTAAATTTGTGTGTTCTGTAGACTTGATTGAATCATTTTTTGGATTTCTTTGTTAAAATTATCGATGAAAGTTTTATCAGTCGACACCTCATATCCTTATATGAAAAACATTGTAACTCATATTACCTAAGTTTTCAGGAGAGCAATTTGAAAAAAATTACCTCATATGTATTTATTTGTAACTCTTTTATATTTGGATATGTCTGTCATCTTTAAGAACCTCTCTTCATATTTTTTTCTGTTTTCTACTATACAAGCAACCACGTGAAAATCATTGTAACTCGTAAATACAATATTATTTACATTGAAATCATTCACTGCTATGAATATCTGTAGAATGTAAGTGAGAAGTAATGAAGAAAACACGTGTTATTTTCAACTCTTTTAATAAAATTAAACCTAGAGTTTCACTTACTCAATTATGTGATTTTAAAAACAATGTACTATAATATAAATTCACAACGAAACTTTTTCGCTCTCTTTGGTATATGACGAACTCAAACAGTTTGAATTTTCGTCCGTTCATGGCATTACACGTTAAGAAGTGAGTACCCCGTCTTTCCAATCCCAAACAAATCTCTCGAAGACTTCTGAGGGTTGCTTGTAAGGGTGTAGGCGGTGCAGAGCAGAGCTGTTTGATGGTGTGCTTCTTTTAATTCATGTAGAAATTCATGGTAGGTAAATCATGATCATCTGATACATATGTGACTGATTAACAACACACAACTCATTGTCAAAGTTTTTGAGAAAATATCAGGTTTTTAATGATGTCGATAGTTGAAGTCTAGAAACGCTGGCTGCCGTCACTCATTTGGATAGGTCACAGATGTATAGTTTGAATTCTCATCCGTGCATAACATCACAGGTAGAAAGATAAGGGATGTTACATATTTATTTACAAGTTATATTTATTTAGTTCATCCTGTATACATTTCTTTCCATTAATTTTTAATCAAGATGGATAGAAACCCTTTTTAACCATGTATATCTGTGTCATGTAGAAGTTCACTTGTTGTTTATCAAAAAAAATATATTGGCTTTGACAGAAATTTCAATCTCGTTCTTCGAATCCGGATTAAATCCTAACTATTACAGGTAAATATTAAACAAGGGAAGGTTTTCGTTTCCCCCAGTTCGCACAAGTCTCTATCAGACTTTCGAGGGTTGCTCATGAGGGTAAGACCATTGAAGGAAAGAACATTTTTTTAACTTTATTCGATTTTTGAACTAACTCAGCGGAGTGTCGATGCAACTATATGATTGAAGACATGATTTACTTGAAGAATCTGAAATCAAACAAGAATCTGCATTTCATCTCCGGAATTTGATTATGAGGGTGAAAAAAATCAAAGAGGCATATAAACTATATGTTTCAACTGAAAAGGATTCTGCTCATTCTGATTACCAATTCATACTGGATTATGCGATGATACCTCTATGAGTTAGGACATACCTACTCTGAAATATCAGGCTAAAAAGGTTCGTAATTTTTTTTTTTTTGAAGCTCAGTAATTTTTATCCACAATATCATATTGTATCACAACTTACAATAAATTCATAATGGTGAAAATATAAAATTTTTCCAAAATTAGATTGTATCGGACGTTGCAATGTTTTTCATATAAAACGAATCCAATTATTTGAAATTGTCCCACATTGTAATATGAGTTATTACGTTTTTACAGAAATTGGATAGAAAATTTTGCTAAATTTTATCGGATTCATTCGAGATACAATGATAATTCTTATATCAAAATGCAGCTTACACTTCGCCAAAACTTTTCCTGGAATATTATGGAATAGTTGGAAAATATTGTAACTTGACTTACAATGTTCTTCATATCAGGTGTCAATTATTATGTGAGCTCGTAGCAGCTAATGATTAGGGAACAGTCGAGATTCTGGATAGTGGGGGTGAGGGTTCAAATCCCAAATAAACCACATTTTTTCTTTTATGAAATCGATTAGTGTTCGATATTTATTATAATTTTCAATATTTGTATCTTCAATTCCTTTTTAGGGTGTATGTATTAGTTCAATCTCAAAGAAACCACATTTTTTTTTTTTTTATGAAATCGATTAGTGTTCGATTTTTATTATAATTTTCGATATTTGTATTTTCAATTCCTTTTTTAGGTTGTATGTATTATGGGAATCATGACGGCAAGAAATTTCATGAGAAAACGTGTTATTCAAAATATTATAGATTTTTTTATGATTCAGATAGTCGTAAAAAAAGTATAATGTACAATTTGCATGAAATGACCCATTTCATGCTCATTGGATAACATACTATTTTTATACAATCCTGCAGCCAATCGTCATGAAAATAGTTATTTATGCAACAAGTGCAAAAAGTAGGTGTTTATTGCACTCGACGTGAAATTGTCCAACGAGGCCATCAGGCCGAGTTGGACAATACACCGAGTGAGTGCAATAAACTCTTTTTGCACGAGTTTCATACAATATTTTTTCTACGTTCATGCAAAAACCAGAAAATGTTTCATTTAGGTGGCACTAAACTGCAAGGAAGACATTGTTTTTTTAAATCTATCTGCTAAAAGTAATTCAAAAACATTTTGTGTAACTCAGATGATATTTGAAAGAAAAAATTTTATGTTTAACAAATTGCATTTTCTAGTAATTTCATAGTCCATTATTTAATGAATATGATGAAACATGCAACTATTTAAAACGTAATACAATCTCACAGAAAATGGGCTAAATTTGGCGTCGATTTGAAAGTTTATGTCTGTCATGATGACAGAACGATATATATAGTAGAATGACAGATGAGTGCAATAAAGAGACAGTTTTTCCACCAAGTATATTGTTCAATAAAGTTTTGTTTTTTGCATGAACGTAGAAAAAAACATTTTTCCGTGGTCCGTTCATTAATGATGTATTTTAGCGCACTCAAAATTGTTGATTAATGATTTTCTATTAATCAACGATTTGATTATATATGCAACCCAACATACATTGCTCTAATACATTTTATATTGGTTAGTATACTATCTGTCATTTATTTGTCAATTTTCAAATAAAATTTCAGATAATTTACATCACACCAGTTGTCACTCACCATCATATATAGTCACGTGGCGTAGTGGTAAAGTTCGCCTAGCAGCCAACACTGAGGTCGACAGTTCAAAACCCTCAGAGAGCAATTTGAAACCAAATAATAAAAAATTAAATAAAACTACCACTAAGGAAAATTAAAGTATCTTTGGGTAGAGTCAATATAAATAGGAAATAGTCATTATTTTTTATCGTATCGTTAAATAAATAAACATTGACTGTAAGATACTACTGTCGACGGAAAAGTTTTGTAACAAACTCGTGAATTAAAATGGCGATTAACAATCTTATTATTATCTCGATTGTTAATCGCCCTTATTAATACACTTGTTTGTTAAATAACCATTAAATCGACGAATAGTTATCAAAATTACACTGACAATTTTATTATCTCCTTACTTAACAACCAATCAGTGGATTTCAAATTTTGAAATTCAGCCAATAGAATCAGAATTACAGTGAAAATATAGCTTTCGAGCACTCTGGCTGCGCCGTCTTGCTCGAAAAATCGCGCGTTTTTGAAAGACCTTTTTATCCAATCATACTTTGATATACTATTTAGAAAATCTTTCAGGTTTTGATATAATTTTTAATGTTATGTAATGAATAGATTTTCAAGTATTTGTCTTGATGAATATAACCAGAATTTAATATTCTGACGGCTAAATTTTGGCTGTATGTTATACAGAAGCATTGTTGCATTAGAGCAAAATCACTCCACATCTGCACAATAATCCAGGAAAAAATCCCTCGCACTAAAGCGCTCTGAATTTTTATCTATGCAGATGTGTTGTGCTGTTACTAGGCAACAATGCTTTCCTATATTGCCTAAATCTTTAGCCGACAAAATATTAAATCTTGTTATATTATATATAAAAAAGAAACCTTTAGCAGCTGAGTATTACATCTCAGCTAGTCTTTTCGGATTTTTCGAAACTCAAATTAGCTAAGAAAATACGAAAATTAGGTAGGTGGATAGAAAACAAAAATGCAAAAAAAACTTTTTCATTCAACATTTTTTGAAATCTAAAGAGAAAGTAAAATTTTTTTTTTGTGTTTTCTTTTAGTCATACGTTCACGAGACTTTATCCACCCATTATGTGTGAGTATACCAATTTCAAAGCTCTGTGAATTCTTCAGGCAGTAAAGTATATTTTGATTTCATCTTTATGATATGGTAAACTTCTGAAGACAAATTCTGCCAAGAGGACTGGACTTGCAACTATTGGATGAATTTTTAGAAAACATTGCTTTACAGAAGAATATATTTATTTTATTTTGCGGTAACTATATTTATACATTAATTACAATAAAAATAGTCAGTTAATAAATATGGTAAATAAATTACTTACATTACAAAAGAATCCTAGAGACTCAATGTTTTGTTATTTGCAAACCTTAATAAATTATTATAAACAATTTATAACTAAGAGGGCAATACACATTTTGTACTTTAGTTGTAATTTTAACACACTTTTAGTAAGAAAATCAAATAAACATATTTATCAGCTGAATTCATTTCCTTCATACAAATTTTCACAAGTTTCTAGCAATCTCAATATTGGTGTAACATTATAAGGAAAAAGGTCCTTGGAAACTAATCTATTTATTTGCATTTTCAAACGTATCAGTACAGTCATAGTATTATCCAATTCATTGCCCCTAGGAGCACTACCCTCACCACAACTACCTATAAATTTTGCCCAGTTTCTTTTTGTATATTTCAGATACCTCAATAAATATAACAAAAAACAAGTTTCATTACTAACTAAATAATCCAACAAAATATCTGAATCATGACTAACAACATTCAGAAATTCTATAAATGAATGTATGGGATTCAACATGTTGATCAAATCAGGAAATACTGCATTTCTATAAGAAATACCAATTGTAATATCTAAACTACAAACCATGGCTTCAATCATATAGTCATCTTGATCGCTGAACAAATGAATCAATATTTTAGAAAATGGTGTTTCGGGGTGAAACTCTAAACTGTTTTTAATGAATATATCAAGTTTTTTTAAAACATCTCTAATTGAGCGTTCTATAAGTTGCATATCTTGATAAAAATCTGAATCATCTGAACCAACACTTGAATCAGAACTATCTGATCTTGTCTCTTTTATAGTTATAGCAACAGATTTCAACACCAATAAAGCCATTTTCTGTAATAATGTTTTGTCAATATTTGTTTGTGTTGGTTGTGAACTACCTATAGTCCCAACAAAACTATTTACAGTTAATCCTTCATTTCTTTTGAATGGCAAGCTATCCAAAAGACGATAGTCTTTAACATACCTGACTATTAAATGAGCTAACTGACAAGTATCATCTGGTAACATATCTTGAAGGGCCAAAGTGCTACCATAACACAGGACTTCGTTAAAAAGAGATAACAGCTGCTTCCAAATTATTGGTGGTAGCTGACTATTCAACATACTGACAAATATTTCCAGATGAGCATGAAATGGCTTGGTATCAATAACACTCAAGTTTGCTTTAACTGATATCGTACTTTCCCACAAAGCCAAAAAAGTTAGGATACATGTTTGAGCTTGAACAGATGTATTATGTAAGATCAAATTCTGAACCTTGTAGATGAGTTCTGGCCATTTAGATTCCAAACTTTTTATAATGAGACCCTTAATTGCAGACGTATCATAGCTCTCTGGGTCACTAAACGGTACAGTAGCACAACTTGAATTTATTTCTTCCTCTGGACCCCTGTTTGCAGAGTCCTGAGATTCAGAATCCTCCAGTACATGTAGTTCTATATCTTTCCATTCTACAACACGTTTGATTACTTCAAGAGCAAATTGCATCTTTACATAATCAATGTTTTCAGTAGTGAAGAAGTTTACTATTGTTTCCAACCATTCATTATTTATATTTGTTTTCGCAATTATCAAGAAGCTACTGAATACTCGAGCTGCCAAATAATTGACATATTTATTTCTAGTCTCACAGAGCGATATTATTTGTTCAATTAAGTTATATTCATTTCCAACAATGGTTTCACAAATTGTTACGATTCTAGAGCATATGAAGCCTTTGTTATTTTGTTTTAGATAGACATCAAATAACAACTGTAGATTTGATAAGAAACGTAGTACTTTTTTGCTAGTCCATTCAGATAACATTGCAGAGGTTACTACAGTACTATCAATAATTTGTTGTCCTTCAAAAGGCTTCCTCAACACATCTTCTGATACGTCACAAAGGCACTGTTTAATGAGCTGACTTTGAAAATCATCAACACCAAATATATGTAGTTCTGAGTTTGAATGTACATGTGAATGAGAAATATATCTCTCGTGATTGGTGGCTCTTATGTTTGTCAAACTGGTTCTGAGCAATTCACTAGACTGACTGGAAAGCGAATTTGGGGTGGTGGAATAGTTCAAATTGGCAATGGTAGATGTTGATGTCACTATACTAGGTGCTGGTTCTATTAAATTATTTTCACCACCACTCTCATTTGATTTACTCAAGCTACTGCATGAAGTAATATCATGTTCATCAACTGGCGTAAGTATAACTTTTTCACACACAACATTGATACTCTCACTAGTCCGAAACACTTCTTTTCCTCCATTTAGCTGCAAATTAAGTGCATTTCTTGTGATATCATCTTCATTGATATTTGCAGGAAATGACAAGTGCAAAGCTTGAAGATCTGTCGGAACACTGTTTTCAGCTAAATTGTGTATGAAGTCAGTTTCATCTGCATTCTCAGTTTCATCCTCTCTTCTTAGTTTCTTCTTCAATGGCTGTTCAGAAGTCATTTTGGTATATCTCTGTCTGAGAACCATTAGAATGGCCAAATATTCGTCTCAACAAATGTTCTCAATTCATCATTTTCATCATCAATTTCAATCTGAAACGAAATAAATATTGTAATATATCAGCTGAGTCTCCTTAACAAAAACTGTAGGCTAATTGAATGCACCTAACAAGATATGTTGAAGAATACTCACATTCATGACTGTGTAACAAATAATTTCGGTAGCAGTATTTCGTAATTCGGTAGCAAATATTCTCAACTGTATTTTTACAGAATCAATTCTCAAAGATAGTAGAGATCTATCAATATCATAAATACATACACTACTTTAATGATTTCGTTGTGAATTTATGATGACAATGATAGGTTTACGAAAATACAAAACTTTTTATCAACACAACTCCATTACTGCATGACAACATGACGAGGTGCCTGAAGTGGTCAAAACTAGTTCGACTGTCGACTTTCAAAATATTTCATTAAAAAATAAGACTGTTTGATTCAATGTATGAATACTTCCAGACGATCGTTTTTTATTAATAATTTTTGTTTAGCTATAAATAGATATTGATAATTTAATACTCTTTTGACATAAAATAGATTTCTTGTCACATAAGTCATAAGGTGCGTTTTGTTAGCAACCCGAAGAGTAGAATCAAAACGTAAGAAAACGAAAATATTTGGTCAGTTCCATTTCCGATCACTGTAGTGCTATCTTTCATCTTTCTTTCTGAAGGTCATTCCGTTTTTGTCATATAAAAATAGTAAGTTTTTAGGCCACGGGCATAGAAATTATAATATATATACTTAGTAAGTATATACTTACTTACTTACTTACTTAGTAAGTATATATATTATAATTTCTAGAAATTATAAGTAAGTATATATATTATAATTTCTAGAAATTATAATATATATACTTAGTAAGTATATACTTACTTACTTACTTACTTAGTAAGTATATATATTATAATTATGCTCCTACTAGTGAAAACCCAATTTATTTCCATTTTGGCGTTTTTTCAGATAGATCAAATTTCAAATTCAGCTAAAAAGTGAAAATTTTATGTCAATAACGGAATGTAAACAAATTACAAAAGCACATGCTCGAAATAATAAATAACAACACATATGTTAGAACAAGATGGATATAAATCAATCGTATCGACTGATGAAAATGAAGTACTTGTCGTCTACTCATCGTGGGAATGGAAAAGTAGGCTATTTGCAATACAAACGCGATTGCCGTTATAACTTCGGAATCGACGGAATCATCAAAAATCTGTATATGACTAGATTAAGTGGATTAAAGTCCTTCGGAATCGTCAGACTGTAGGCAATTTGCAACACATATACGATTGTCCAATAGGTTCGGAATCACCAAATCGTCTAAACGACACGATTGAGGTCCGATCGTCACTTCGGAATCCCTGGGGGTCTATTCTCGAACCGTTCGGTTTCAAATCGTATACGAAAAGAGAAAAGAACATACATATTCCAAGTCTATTGGCGTGGAACAGTAATCGCATAGTACATACTCGAGAATAGCACCCCTGGGACCTTATTCTCAAATGTCTACTACCCTATGTCGCATGTGACAAAATATCTCTATCTCTTTTTAATGCCTGGTTGAGAAAAGTGATAGAAATATTTCGTCGCATGCGACATAGGGTAGTCCGGTAGTTGACATTTGAGAATAGGGTCCCAGGGGCTCGATTCTCAAATGTCTACTCCCCCATGTCGCATGCGACAAAATATCTCTATCTCTTTGTAATTCTTGGTCCAGAAAAGTGATAGAAATATCTTGTCGCATGCGAGATAGGGTAGTTGACATTTGAGAATAGGGCCCCTGGGATGAAAAACTTATGAACTTTTGTTTCTTTTTATGGGGTTCTACGGAGTACGGAGCCATAGAAATAGAAATCTCCATTTCAAAAAACATTGCTGGTTACATGTCATGGTAACATGTCATTTTATTGCTATCAAAAAAAAACGCATCTACTTTGTGTGTTGTGTGCACAGAACTATAACACAGAGGAGAATGGAAATATCATATCCAGCAAACACTTATGATAGAGTATGACACTGATGGGTTCTGAGTTTGCGCAGAGAAGTTGTGAGCAGAGCCGTACTAGATCTTTTTCCAAATATGTTGCATTGGCAAAATGAAGATCGTCTGAGCATGAATTTTAATACTACCTCCGTTTTTTGGAATTAAATTGTTACAGTATATATGAATATTTTTGTGGAGGAGGTATAACAGAAAATTAATAAATCCACGAGATAAACAGTCGTTCACGAAAATGCAAATGTCACTTCTATTTACAAAAAAAATGTAGATTTTTATGGAAAATATTTCCTTTCCAACAAATATCTCTAACTATGGATGATAGTAACTGAAGTTTAGATTTCTGTCACAGATAATTCCTCATCCGATTTTATGAACATTTTAATTTCAGAACTAACAAAATATTTTAGGAATATGCAATTCCAGAATACAAATAACTTATTAATTATCATTGTAGAAAATAATTGATAGAACATATTCATCTGATTTTATGAACATTTTAATTTCGTAAGTAACAAAATATTTTTGGAATAAGCGATTCCAGAATACAAATAACTAATTATTTCTCATTATAAAAAATAATTGATGGAACATACAACACAAATCGAAATGAAAGAAAAAACGGAACAGGTAAAACATTTTATTAATGACAACAAAGTACAAATTAAATGTTTGTTTTTGTGGAGAAAATTAACTTCTTGACATGGTTTTTTCGGTTTCTAACTTCCACAGTTTGAAAATATTTCATCGTTGTTTGAAAAAAATAAGTATTATACAGTGTCATCCCCAAAGTATGCACCGTATGGAAAACTTATTTATTAAGGGTTTTTTAACAAAAAGTTATATTTGATGAAAGTTTGTGCATCTCCTAAAACTAAACATACACCAACAGAATATAGTAAAACACACGTAATATACGAGGGGCCTTCAAAAATTTAATTTTGAGACACGAGTAAAGTACCCTTATTTTCAAAAATCTTGGGAAATTTTATTTCAAAAAGTTGTTCAGAATTAAAAAATACATCTAGATTTGAAGTCATGGCCATATAAGTGAAGTTTAATATTTTTACCCATGTTTTAAATTTTGTAATTAGTTCGTGCCGAAACCATAATCTGTGCCAAAACCCTTATTTTATTTTGATGTGTTGTGATTTGACATTATAGAATATAAAGTCCTTGTTGCAATACTGTATAATTTTCACCAATTTTCGGTGTTAACAAAAAATAAAGATAACTTTGCACCAAAAACTTTGAAAATTATTGTACTCTTCAAAAAAATTCACCCTGGTTAGAACAATAGTTGAGCCATTTATAATATTACAAACTTTTTGAATGGTCCGTCGTATACAGGATGTTGTCTATTTATCGATTTTTCAAAAAAAAATTGTCGGAGTCCCCTTTTTAAAAAAATGCGTATAAAAATAAAAATCTACTCAGATAGCCTTGACTTCAAATCTGAATGTATTTTTTAACGCCGAACAACTTCGTTGAATAACATTTCCCGAAATTTTTCAAAATAAGGGTACTTTACTCTTGTGTCAAAATCAAATATTTTAAGGCTCCTCGTATATTGTGTGTGTTTTACTATATTTTGTCAGTGCATATTTAGTTTTAGGGGATGCACAAACTTTTACCAAGAAAAACTTTTTGTCGAAAAACCCTTAATAAATAAGTTTCCCATATGGTGCATACTTTGGGGATGACACTGTAGATAGAAGTACCTTATCAGGGCAAATTTATTCATTACTCCTTCTACACTTGTATAGAATTTCTTGAATAAAATATTTTCAGACTGTGGATGGTTAAAAAGCCAAAAAACCATTTCAAAAAGTAACAGGAATACATCTTGTAGAGGATATCGTATAGTAATAATGTGCATACATCAATTATTCGACATATCTATATTGCATCAGGTGGTGATTGTTATAATGGACATGTAAAATGATTCTGTGAGCACAAGACAGGATAGCATTTATAAAATTACAATTAATATTAAAAAAATGACACATTATGTGTACTGAACTTTTCTATTACATAAGTTCACACCCTACTGGTGACTAAACAATATCAGTTTACTCATTGTTTTCCTAATTGGCCGACCTTTAATTCTGTAACTCTGAGATTTTGCAACATGAAATAATCTTATTTTTAAATAAGACAAACTAAGTGTTTTGATAATTCGAGATATATGGTTTTCATCTAAAGTTAAATATTGTAAATTGTGGCTTTCAATATCTTTGAATAAATTTCTATTGAGAGAGAGTTTGGAAAGAATTGCCATGACAAAAGTTTGCAAAAAGTTACTCTCTTCTGGTATTTCATTATTTGACACCAGGAGTACTTTTCTCAGCATTATTTCCACTTGCTTACAAACTGAAATTGTATCTTCTGATGGAATTGTTAAAGTACCCCAACGCTTTCGTAAAAGTAGTTTTAAACTACTGTGTTCAAGTTTGCTGTTATAAAGGGCCTCAATACATGTGGAACATTTGATTAATTTCATAGTCATATTGACAGCATAACCGGCCACATATGTAATAACATTTTCAGAAATTGCCGAAAGAGGTATATTAAAAGGTGTACTGTAATCATGATCATGTATGATAGCTTCGTGTTCTTCTAACTTGTACTTTTTCATAATTTGGATATCACTTGATTGCAGGGGAACCTGTGTTTTATTATTCTGTTTTGTAGTGTAGAGAATATTTGTATCATCCTGTGCAGTACAATTACCAGTCAAATTTTTAATATCATGATGCAGAAGCAAACGCCTGTATGAGTGGAAAAACTGCAGAGCAGATGGATTATTATTCCAACCATTGCGAGCCCTGAAAATGAAAAATTATAGTTTTTATTGATTTCAATATGAAAGAAGCCACTAGGTAATCAATGCTTCATTAGTTGGATTAACTCACCTGATAGAGCAGAAAAATAGTTCCAAATGATCTGTGCTGAATTTATATGTCAATACATATTTCAAAATGGAATCATTTTCCACATATTTTTTAAAAATTTCTATCACTGACAATGTTGATATAATAAATCCTTTGAATCCAGTTCTTTGTTGGCTGTTGATAAGCTTCACATTCTCCAATGTTTTCAATTTACTGAGGTAATTCACAGCATCTTCCATCACAGGCTTCCACAGAGCCTCATTTCGCTTTGCAAGGGGCATTTTCATCCGAACTGTTGTTGGATTTCGGGAATTCAATAAATCAAAAAGTTGATCAATCAAACGTATAAATTTGATCGTTGGTGCCGCATCTCTGAATCGGATATCTTGCATGTCCACCATGAGGAATTCGATTGCCGCTGCTACACTCTCACTAATTGTTTGGACAGCTAAGTTCACCTGAAATTTTTCTTCACTATATTTTTTATTTCTTTAATTCTTACATTTATATAACAATTATATACAAAATCACGTAAATATTATTGAAGATAATTCCACTATGAAACTATATTCTTGACTGATATAAAAACACACTTAATACCTTCATTTTTTGTTGTCTCCAATTCATATGCGCAGTTTTTAGTTTTGTCCCAAAACGTAATCCTTCTTGTTCCTGTATATGATGGAGCATTGTTACATAACTGAAATCCACAATTTGATCAGATGGGTCAACAAATCTGCCTAGTGTAGCCCAATTATTCCGAATCAATTTGATCATGTGGCATATATCGAATATAATATATATTTTACTCTGATCCACAGGGTGTAAGAAATACGGCTGCACATCATCCATCCTAGCAACCTTAGCACCAAGAGCTCCCATCATAGTGAAATTAACATTGGGTCCATCACAAGAAAGAGATGTTATGATCACTCCACACTCATGCAATTGGATTAAAGCTTCTTTCACTATATTTGCCCTTTCTTCTGCATTCAATCCATCAATAAAAAAATAAGCTATGGGCAATTTCCAATGTCCATTAACAGCTACTACCATTAATACAAATGCCTCAGCTGCATATTGTCTTCTATCATCTTCCAAGGCATTGGCACCAACATTGACGTATCCCCAAGATTTCCCATTATGTAAATCAATGTGCTTTTTTATTGACATTTCATCGAACATCAAACTGCACAATAAAGTGTGTCCCCTAGTTTTATATTCGGCTACTTTGGCCCTCAAAGAATCAAATGCAGGTTGTGACAATCCTGGTTCACACATTATATTTGAAAACCATCCTCTAATTACTCGCTGTGAAGGCAGTGCCAAGTTGAATGTTTTCCGAACATATTCATAAGCTTTGCTAGAGTAAAATTGGAGTGTCATAGCAAAACTTCTTATGACATTATCATATTTTTGTCTGCCAGTTTTTCCCGTTCTAGAATTTGCTAGCATTCTTTTCATCATTGCCAAGGGTACACCTGAGAAAGTTTGCTCTAGCAGATCACATGCGCCAGTACTTAACAAATCTTTTTTCTTAATGTCATTTACAACTTGCTTCAAATGAAAAACCTTGTTTCTGAGTCGTTTGGATTTCTCCTTCTCCAATTGATGTTTATACCTCAACTGACGATTCTTGGTTCTTTCATTCATGTATCTCGTCTTGTACATTTCTGGAGATGCACTGAAAAATATTATTCTTTATAATGTACCGTTACAATAATGATGACATACATGCAATGAGTTATTTAAGAAAATATTTTCTCAATAAAAATTCGATTCCTAGTTATTTATTTCTAAGCTATGTGTAAAATCGATTGCAAAAGTTTTACCGAAGAGACAAACATTACAATCATTATTAATATATTGTTAACATATTGCTAACATATTGCATATTATTAACATCTGTTTCTGAGCTATTTTTAACAATACATTAAAATATGTTGCAAAATTTTTGCTGAACAGACAAACATTAACATTATTGAATTCTTGTGTTGTCATTGGTCGTTGATTTGTGTGCCACATTTTAGATTATTAACGACTTGTTTGTTGAAAGTAAAGCTAAGAGTTAAAAATTTACTGATATTCCTATTTTACTGGTATTCTGACATCGAAAAACGAAAACACTTTGATCCCAGCATTCTCTATTGGCAATAATATACTCGACATCAACAAAAATGTCTGAAATCTGATATTATGAGCACACCAGTTTTAAAGAAGTTTAAAAAATTATACTTACGCATATGTATGGAATTTTTTAACCAACTTTCTGTTTTTTTTTTGAACCCCCTTCAATCCAGCACTGTCTGACGAACTCCTACAAGTAAAAAAAATCATGAAAACATATCAGATGCATTGATTGAATGTTAATATTTGAGTTTTTTAGATAAATGGTAGTATAGCCACAAAATAAAATTAATAAAGTGGTCACTGCCAATGAGACCGAACCACAATTCCAGCCATTTTTTCCATGATGACTATCTGAACTATCATACTTTATTGAACTTACACGGGTTGTGGGTCAGCAGCATCACTGAGTGCAACATTGCCATCACTTATTTGCAGGAGAGTATCTGTGAGAGGTGGGTCCCTGCAAAATCAAAAATAAATAAAATATGCAAATTGATATTTCCAGTTACATACCTTGGTGTAGGGTTTGGTTTTGTTGTGCCAGGTGCATTTGGAGGTAGAAACAGTTTTGGAACTGCATCAGTTTTCAAAACGGCCCTTTTTCTTTTCACCACATAGTCAGTTTTCAAAAAATGTTTAGAACAAATCACACCTAAGGGACTAATGTTCTCATCTGGATTCCTACCAATTGCATTCAGCCAAGAAGCATATCTAACCTTTCCCAAACTGAAATTGAAAGTTGACTGTTGGTAAATAATACTTGATATATTTTAGTCTTCTGGGTTGTGTTCAGAAAAGACGTCGGGCACACCCACAAAGGACAACTCGTACCCAAAATAGGACGTCTTTTCTGAACGCAACCCTGAGGACTCCAGAAATCGAAAAAAAAAAAAAATGCTAATATTTGCAATTGCAATGATCTCTCCTCAAAGCACTCAATCTATACATACCTAAGCTACAGAGAATTTTTTATGAAAATGTTCTTTATATCTTAAATGTTGATAATGTGATAATTAATGTGCAAATATTGTACTGATATATAGAGAGCTTCACTGCGGCAGAAAGTGGTATCGAAAATAAGAAATTTCGTTAAAAAAGTATTTGAGACTGCAAAGGCAAATCTCTAGGCAAGTCAGTCAGTCATACTATCGAATATTTAGCAATCTTTGTTTTTTAAATGATTCACTTATCAAACGCACAATTATTGGACACAGTTTATACTGCGGTCTAAAAAACAATGAATCCGATTCTGTAAAATTGAAACTTACCGATGAAAGGAGATACCCTCCATATTTCCTTTACTTTTACAAGACCAAACAAGACAAGTCACAGGCATTTCGAAAAGATAATTCACAATGGAGCACAAAAACAACGTTTTAACACAACAAAGACGAAAATCAGTATAAAATAAAAACCAACAAAATGGAAAATTTAATTATACTTGTCAATTGTCAATGCCAATGACAACTGACAAAAGCGAATGCGCAAACTCAGATCCTTTCTAATAAACATTCAATCGCAAGTGAAACATAGTGCCAGATTTATACTACTTTTCCATTCTCCTCTGTGTTATAGTTCTGTGGTTGTGTGCCCTTTCTTCTATTCTTCTAGCTTCTAGATTCTGTCTGTGATTCTGTGCTTTTCTAGAGTAGCGAGTAGCAGCCAGAAGGTTCTACTGGTTCTAGTTTCTAGATAGAAGTGAAAAATGGTGGTTGTGTGATTGAATTGATAGGAAGGCGTTTAGTTGACTGAAAGTTTCGTTAGACAATCGGTATAGTGTAATTATTATTTCTTCCGTTTATTTACTTAAACTATGTGACATCTTCAAACTCCTAAACAAGGATTCACAACTGAGGTCATATCAATCTATAGGTTTACAAAGATTTGACCTACCGGAAGAATAGGAATTCTGATAGCTGTTTGATCTATAGGCTATCCATTTAATACGAAATGTCATACCCAGGGCGTCCACCCATAATGCAAGGACTTCCGATGGCATATATGTCCATGGGAGCACCTGCACCCCAATTGATGCCAGCTGTTATGCCTATTCAACACGTAAGTAATCCAGAATTACCAAGTTGTCTTATCAGGTTGATCCTTTAAATTACATTTTCCACTTTTCATTGGGAATAGGTGAACAAATAATGAAAACATCCAACATCCACACAATCACTGAAGTTACTTGAACCCAAGCTGCTCATTGAATGGTTTATGCAGCGTTGACTTGAAACTACTTGTGTGAAAGTTCATTATACAAGAACATTTGATTAATTACTAGTAATAATGCTTGGTTCATGCAAAGTTCCCAAAAATTAAGTATGTGACCAAGAACTGATAACTAAGGAATGAGCACCAGCAAATTATTGAGCGTGTTTTCGCGCTATCCTAAGAACTAAGAACTGTGATCAAAAAGTTGTCCAACTTTCAACCAAAAACCAAGTTTTACGTGAAAAAAGGTAGCCTTCTGCCAAGTAGTGTAGTCCATTCTTCGTGAATATTATAAAATTCTGACTTTACACTGGGAATTTTATTATTTTCTAACTTTGAAGTCGAAAATTAGTGAAAAATATTTACCATTCTACACCTTCGTAGAAACGTTTCTTTACGTTCGCTACTATTTCAAATTTTCTCAACAAAAGTATGAATAAATAATTGATTCATTCTGATGCCTAACTTGGAAATGGGTGCAAAATTGTAGGAACAAATCATTATTTTGCGTATGTATCCGGTTCCCGCAGTGAAAAGGTTAATGTATAATAATTTTTTTTTTTTTTTTATTTATTTATTTTGCATTTCTTAATTTTTTTTCTGCCTTACTGTGATAAATCTGAAGATTTGGCAACGCTAAATCACATGCTCTGAATAGTCGCCTCATCATCCGATATTTGAATCTCGTAATCGAGGGAAGGGTAGAGGCACGAGGCGAGGGTAGGAGTGTTGTTATTAATATGTTTATTTTTATAATTTTCATTCATGTTATGTTTATTTAATATTTATTTATTAATATGTTTATTTTTATCATTTTATTCTTATTTTTCTTATGTTTATTCCGATAGAATTTAGCATTAATATTATCTCTCCAGTACCTAATGAAGTTTTGATTATTTTCATCATTATTCACCATGTCAAGTACCTAAGCGTAGTTACGAAAAACATGACTATCTCTTTTGTAAACCCAACATTTAAGTATTTTAATTTCCAATGCATTACTTTTCAACATATTTCCATGGATGAGATTACATCCGGTTCGACCATTTCATTTATCTATCCTTCGATGGCAACAATCATCGTTTTGACATGTCAAATAGTCAACTAATTATAGTTTGGAATAATCACATCATCGCCTATGCCAAAGTCAATGAATCCAGTTTGTTTCAAAAACGCGAGGAGCAAAAAATATGAAACTAGGGTAATTAATTAGCCTAAATTTGTTCCTTGAATATTACTATTTCGAATCTTTGAAAAATGTTGTTTTTACAAAAATGGTTCTGCTGAGTTCACCCGAAGCCACAGATTTTTTTTTTAAAAACGTTGATCAAAAAAATTCAATGTTTATTCATTGATCATTCGATGGTAATCACATCGACAAAATCGCGAATATGGTAATAAATTAGCCTAAAATGAGCCTAAAATTATCTAACCCATCCCGAGTCGAAATTCGTGTGTGGCTTTGCTAGCTTCTTTAGAATGGAAAAAAGGTAGTATGCATGCTCCAGATAAAAATACTTCAAGCAAATACGATGTTTCAAAAAAAATTTAAATGAATGATAGCCTTCTTATTGAACTTGTCGAGAAGTACAAATTGTTGTATAACAAAATATTATTGAGCATCAAATTACACCTCAGAGGTATTGGGACATGTTGCATGAATCAACCATAAGCATTGATAACTAACGGCCAGGATCTTGATCAACTTCAGTTTTACAGAATTGATATTAATAATAATTTTCTTTACTCGTGAGAGCACAGTTCATTTGTTTAATAATGAATCTTAATAACTAATGTTTATTACTATTCTGGAGCAATCAACTTATTCCTATAATATGGCATTTGTTTTCATTAATCATTTTTAATTTAGACATGAATATACATAGACTTTTGCTGTATTCATGTCTTGAGGTAGCTTATGAAATAGGACTTTTCATTTAGATGACAAATGACTAACTTTGTTTACCTGTCATGCCCAACGGCAGTGACGGCGAATATTTTTTCGTTTTAAAGGAAATGAAATAATCTTTCCGAGTTTTCCCATGGACAGTTGTCTTGAATTTACATGGAGAAGAAAACTCACTCCAAGAAAATATTCGTGTAAATTATTTTATCTATAATTATCACAATATAATGCACAAAAATTTAAAAAACTACGAGGCATGGGTATTGTATTCGATTACGAACGCCAATGTGTGCAGTTGCATTTGTCTGTTGACATGAAGTTGAAGTTGGCTAATTTTCTATTCTGTTCATAAAATTGCTTTGGAGAGGATTCTAAATAAATTTTTAAGATTCTGTTCCTTCAAACTACTTTGATGAAACGAAAGAACACTCTTTTGTCTTATTTCCACTAGATTTTTATTGCTACGACCGGTTTCGGGTTTTATCCCAATATCAAGTATAAAAACTAACTTTTTATTTTTATTATTATTTATTTTATCCCATTATCAAGTATAAAAACTAACTTTTTATACTTGATAATGGGATTAAACCCGAAACCGGTCGTAACAAAAAAAATCTAGTGGAAATAAGACAAAAGAGTGTTCTTTCGTTTCATCAAAGTGATCATGAATTTCCACAAAATAAACAAGTCATCAATCACACAAACCTTCAAACTAAACGGGCCTGTCGAAAATCATAAATACTCATCCTTACTTCATAGTCTAAATTTATCCAAATTAGAGAACAGAAGAATTACTTCTGATTTGTGTTTTATATTTAAGTTACTGAATGGAATGATTGTCTGCACGGAGCTTCTCGAACTTCTTAAAATGAATATACCTTGGAAATAACTACACTACAACTTCACAGTACGAATTATGGCAAAAACTCACCTATAGATAGAACATTAGATATTATAAACAAGCAGAAAGTTGATGTATTCGGTATCAGTTTATTACAATTTAAATCTTCCATCAGCTATAATCAGTTCTGATCAATATTGTCTTAGAGTTGTTCAAGAAATTTTTTCTCTTTATTTGTATTATAAAATTTTTAGATAGCAGGAGTTAAATATTAATAATTTTGATTTGTATTAAAGAATTATGGCCTTATTCCTAATGTATTTATAAACTGTAATGAGGTTTTCCTGTGTATTAAATAAATAAATAAATAAATAAAAATAAATAAAAAATTTTGAACTAAGCAATTCTCAAATTTGTTATTTAAAAACTAACCAGTCGCTCTTTACTTTCCCAATATCCAATCAGATTTGGGTTCTCAAAACGAGCGCATACGCTTAAATAAATCATCTAAATGAAAAGAGGTTTATTTGTTTGTATCAAGGTGTAGTGTAGTGTAATTTACACCACATTTTGAATTGAGTGTAGCTGAGTGCAGTTCAAATATGTCAAATTAATTTGCAATTTCTGCAAACGAATACTAAAATCTAGTGTATATTACACCAGGGATAGGAAAGTGCTACGCCTCAATGCAAACTAGTAAACCTAATAATAATAATAACAATAATATGGTCTTTATTGTGCATTACAATATACATTCACATATTCGATTACTTGTTATATAACCAAAAGGAGGCGAGGTTTAGCCTAGGGCTACTTTTACACCTAACCTCCTTGAGACCCAGAAAATGAATAAATGAAGATGGTGAGACGACAGTACAACTATTCCCATGTGGTTAATTACGAGGCAAATTTGATTAGGAAGTAGTGCTATTGGGTGGATCTAAGTGTATCCATCATATATTTTTTGAAAGTTCTTAAACCAATTGATTTCACTTGATTTGAAATTGAGTTGTATAGTTTAACAGAATTGTAAGTGAAACTCCGTTGATATAAGGCTGTCGAATGATGCGGCATCGTAAGCTTATCTTTATCTCTTATGCTTACCGAGTGAGTTTGAGATCTAGCCAGCAATTTATTGCGGTTCTCGTCAGCATCGTTCCTTAGGGATTTGTAAATAAATAGGGATAAATGAAGTTTTCTGCGATTTTCCATGTTGAGACACTTTAACTCACTAAGTTTTTGAGAAACGTGATCACACCGTCGTAGACCGCAAATAAAGCGTACATAAATGTTTTGAACCTTCTGTATCTTGTGTTTATAAACGCTATCACGACAAGGTCCATATAAAAAGTCACAGTAAGTAAACTGTGAAAGTACAAGGGTTTCGCAAAGGGTTTTCCGTAAATTTGTGTTCAACACAAATATATTACTGTATAAGGTCCTGAGGCCTAAGGCCTATTGATTTAAACCATTAAGTATCTTTGTTGACATGTATTTTGACGTCACATCCTTCCGTCAGAATATGATCATTTGAATTTCCACTATTTTTCAACCATTTTTATTCTCGTTAATGATTTATATTTTTAGCAGCTATCTTATTTTTCCAGTATTTGAATGGATGATATAATCGATTGGAGAAATTAGAAAAAAATATAAATATTGAAATTGTTAGTGCTCATTTACTTCATAATAGTTCATAGAAAAATTGAACCGCAACAATAACATTGTTTAAGTCTATACATGAAAAACCAGTTCACTAATGCAAGATAATCATTTATACTAATATATATTTTTGAAATCATAAAACAAATTTTCAATTGCAATGATTTATCAGTATAGTCCTTAGTCCTTATACGCATTATGATGATAATTCATATTAACCAACAAGAAAATCATCAGGTGTAGCTAATCAGTTGTTTTTGAATGAGAGAAAATAAGATCTACGAACACACGTCAGTAATATCAAAAGGTTTTATTCTGTATTTTATGTTATGGCTGTAGAGGATCAATGGATACAAAGTGCAGTTCTAAGCCATTTCTAGGTGAAATGGTTGTTGGTTTTTAGACTTTTAGTCTTGTTCTTCCTTGGACAACATTGAATGCGGGTCATAAATAGATCGATATAACACTTCATTATCCTAAATTTAAAAGTATATTTTTCTTAGATGGTGCCAATACAGGTCACTAGTGCGCCTCAAATTAGAGCTTATCCTAAGCTTAATCCTAACCGAGAACAACAGAAACAAATACAAGGTCCTGCTGTCACAGTATTTGTTGGTAAGTTTCATATATTTATTGTTATTTCAATTGTTTAATTCCTTATCAATTCATTCAGGAAATATCACTGAACGTGCTCCTGATGCAATGATTCGGCACGTTCTGGCAGCTTGTGGTCATGTAATTAGTTGGAAAAAAGTCAAAGCCTTTGGATTTTGTGAACTAGCTGGACCAGATGCAGGACTTAGGGCTGTGAGGATTTTACATGATCTCATGATTGGAGATAAGAGATTAGTAGCCAAAGTCGATGCTAAAACTAAAACAGTTTTAGATGAGTATAAAGGTATTCTTATGTCCTGAAACTATAATATTTTATATTTTCAAATACTCTCACTTTTTGCCCTTTCATATTAATTTTTTTCAATTTACCGCCATACCAGCGATCACGTGACATGTGTCAAAATTGATTTTTAGGTTATTGGACATGCACAAATTTTCCCCCAGATTTTTTTTTCAATATAATAATAAACTTTTCCCATATAGTACATACTTTTTGGTGGTCACAGTACAATGTTTTTACCTATCAACACCAAGAACCAATATATGTTTGTGAAACGACAATAATTGTGTACTAAATATCAAATACTTGGATTAAAATTTTTACGATTTTTTTTTTAGTTTTAATTTTTCTAATTGAATGTACAATAAATGTAGTATTTTTTCTTTATAATGTGCAAACATTTCACACTTCCATGCCAAAATGGATACTTAGTGTGTCCTGTAGTTTGGCCTAGTGCCTCTTTTTAATAAACGAGTGACTAGAGAGTTTACAAACACATTACATACCATACATTTTCTACGAACTCATATTAAAACTACTAAATTGTATTTTATTGAGTTAATTTCTCTTAGGTTATCATGACAATTTCAATTGGAAGACCAAGACCTACTCGGTCAGTCAGGTTTTTAACCACTGAAATCAAACAGTAATCATAGAGATATAGTTTTAAAGAATGGAGTCCCCATGGTAATGTTTTTAAAAATTTACTTTAACCACAGGTCGTGAATCTGAGAATCATTGATCATTTAGCATGTTACATAGTATGCTAAATGCCATTTCAATGTGAGTAGGAAAACTGTCCAGCTCATTTCAATTTTGAATTTGGCTGTCATTATATAAAAAAGTTTAACTTGTTTGATTGAAGATCTATTTATTTTGTGGAAATTCATGATGAAATAAGAAAAGGAAGAAAAAATATAACTTTTGTCCTGTTTCCACTAACACTTTACTACTCTATTACAACCGGTTTCGGCTGTTACACCATTTTCAAGTTACTTGAAAGTGTTACTTAAAGTACACACACACAATCCTAACCTAAACAAACAGCTGCAGGCAAACCGAGTTGAAAATGCGTAAATCATTAACCAACCATACCTACCTGACTAACCTTACCTAGACATAATAACCAAACAAAACTTTTACAATGTAACGACTATTTATCCAAAGAGAGCAGCTATATTTGGAATCTACAGCATGCTTCGAGTGCTCACTAGAAAGTTGCATGCATGAAGCTAGCCACTTCTTGCCTTTCTTGTGATTATAGAAAGTCATGTTTAAAATCATGGTTTAATGGTAAGACGTCTGTCTCCCTTAGTTGGCACACGTCTAATGGATTTTCCTGGTTGTTGCCTGAAAGGTGACAGCTCATTGACCAAAATAGCATTTTTGACAAACAATATCATTATTGATCGTGAATTCGTTATTTCAATAGTTATTATTAATAAGAATATTCAATAAAGTTTTATCATTTTTCTCTAGTAAGATAATCAAAAAAAAAAAAAAAAATTATATTATTTTATTTTTTTTCGAGCTGAGAGACGGAGAAGACAGAGAAGTTCAACTTCTCCCCTTCAGGATGAACCTGAGGAAGAAGAACTCGATGAAGAGACTCAGGCTCTTGACGCAGTTGCATTGGAAAGAATCAAACAAATAATATATGAATATCAAGAAGAGATGAACAACTTTGAGGCAAAAAAGGAGGGTGAGTTATCAAGAGAATTATTTTTATGTGTTACTGATTTTTATCCTATTAACAGAAGAAGTAATTGAAAAGTGGAATAAGGTTTTGGCAGAGGCTGAAGTGGAAGAAGAAAAACGAGATTTGATTACCAGGGAAATAGGAAAATTTCGAGAAATCATGAAAGTAAGTACCAAATGATTACGGAGAGATATCAGTAAAAATTTTAAATTTCTGAAGAACATATTCCTACACGTTCAATTGAATTTTTGTAAATATTTCAAGTTTAAATCTCGTTGATTTTTGTGGTGGAAATATGTTGTTCATTTTTCATACAGTTAAGTATGATTATTGATAGGGATGGGGGCTATCTTTTTATTATTTGTGGGTATTAGAAATAAGTTGCGCTCATATGGTGCTTGAAACCAAACAGGCTTATGGAATCGGCGCAGTCCCACCTAGGTTCGGCCCAAGGCGCCGCTGGTGAGTAACGTGACCACTGTTAAATCCACTTGTATGACACATTCCCTTCACATTTTGGGCAATCTTTTTCATTCTCCAAACTCATTTCACCATGTTTAGTATTATTCTATAGAATTATTAAAAACACTTGATAGTTTTATTTAAGAGAGCTCGAATGTGATTTGAAGGTGTTCATCAATCTTAGTTTATTAAAAAGTACAAAATATGAAAACATAAATTGTCACAATTTTCAATAATCTATTAAATATTAAGTAACATGCTGATCAGTACAAAAAACATTAAATCTCGGTATAATCTGGTTTTTCAATTCACATTTTGTATTCTATTAGATCTATTAAAATTTGATGCAATAAAGAGAAAGAGCAATTAAATGATTATTTCTTTCGAGTGAAGAGGAGCTGTCATAATAGCTTTAATCATTGAATATCACAGTGAATCAATATTTATCTTTTTGAGGTGAAGTAAACTCAAGATTTTTTTTGTTATGGTTGTTGTTGGCCAAGTGTGTGAGAACACTGCAATCAATTGATTTACAACATCTATCATCGCTGGTTTATGACTGAGAATATTTAATTTGTGGTCTCTAGTGTATGACTTGCTTGTTTCCAAGCAAGTGTAATGTGGGTTGCTCAGATGCAAATCCTAGCGAGGACTAAATGTTTGGAATATACCAAAAATTTGGGTACTGCTGTACTAACAAATCAGTCATTTGCCTCGGTGCTCCATGGTAAATAATAATAATATCCAATCTTCACACACAGTTATTATTGTTATGTTAGTTCCACGAATGATGAATAATAAAAAATCAGAAGATATATTTATACTCAATTTGGCTGAAGGACCTCGGTCGATGGCCATTTGGTTTTATTATTATTACCAATAAAGAACATTTATTATTATTATTATTATTATTTATACTCAAAATACAACTGTTTGAAGTATCTATTATTAAATGTTTACTATACACCATCGTAAAAGATTATTTAAAAAAATATTGTTACAATTTATGTTGTAAAATTTTATTATTTAATATTAAGTCACTTTTTGGTATATTAGATGTAATAGATTTATGCTGCGGTTTGTATTTGTAAGTTACGTGCCGTGGTTTAACTTTTATTGTCATCGATATTGTGGAGTCTCAAGTTGGATCTGTCCACCTCACTAAGGAGTCTCATCAACAGTTTTCAGTGTAAGTTATAAAAGTTCATGTACAAATATAATTGTCTTCGAAAAACAGTTTTAGTGAGATGTTGGCAAAAATAATAATATGTTTCCCACTATCTGAATTTTATCTCTCCTTGTATGTTTTTATAAACTATACATGCCTTGGATAATATTTAATTCTTTATTTGCCAATACTTCACTTTTTGTTTGACATACAAAACATTTCATTTCGATCTTTAATTTTTTAAACTTCATCAGCATGAAAATGTGTTAATCGTAATTGAATTTTCAAAATGAAAAATAATCAGATTTGATGAAGTGATTTTATTAATTTATACATATATAAAGTGTGTGTGACGTTGAATTGTGAAATTTGCGAAATTGATAGATAGATACATTCAAAATGAACAAAATGATCTAGAAGGGGTCATTTCAAAATTATAGGAGGCAAAATAGGTTGAAAATGTCTTGGGAGTTGTAACCAAAACAACAATTTTACTACTAATTCACTGTTTTCATGGAAAAAATATTTGATTTGCAAAATTGATAGATACACTAAAAATATTCAATTCTACTTCAAATATTACCAAAGTTACGGGAGTGTTTCCATGAGAACTAAGATAAATGTTATTTTTTAGAACTGAAAATATTTTATAAAATGGTTGTTCTGATTATGAATGCTAAAAAATTGTTTACCTAATTTGCCTTCCACTATAATTTTTAGAAAATGTCAATACTTCCAAAGCTCCTGGCATGTATACCAAATGAAATGACCCCTTTACATCGTTTTATTCTATGTGAAAAAATTACTAATTTACGGGGTCTTGTCATGAGATCTGAGATACTATATTTTTTAAATTGGATTAATATATCACATATTAATCTATAGGTCCATATCCACTTGACCATAGCAGTGATATCACTGAATTTTTCTAGAATTCTTCAAATCACCTCAGACACAACAAAGCATTGTCAAATAATTTGAAAAATCAACATAATTTCAGCCTTATCAGTGAATGAAGTGGTTTATTGTTACATTTGATTGAGTTGATTTATATTGAATATGTGAATATATCCTATTGTGGTGGAGCCAAGAAAAACAAGTAAAGTTCTAATAAAAGGGTATTATATCTGGTGGCCCCACAGGGCTTCAATTTGGATCTCAATTTATTTACACTATGAAATAATGAAATGTAGAAATCTTTTAAGGAGTGGACAGAAATACAGAAGATTGGATTATTAAATCCATTTTTCATTATTAATGATCTATATAAATAAACTGCTAACAATTCATATATTTTATATGCAGATGTTTCTGTTGTTGTTAGTAATTGATTTTTTTTCAAATATAGAGTTTGTCTGTCCATTAATAGAGGCACTGCAGCCATGAAGGCTATTGTTTGGCTGTTAGGCTTTGCCTCTATACACCAAGAAGTGGAAATGTTAATTTGAAGTAACAGTGAATCATGCAAGGTCTAAAAGGTTTTTAAAAAAAAATGTGTTCTCTATTGAAGAAATTATTTAATATTTTGAAGGACAGAATTGTTTCCTTGTTAATGGTTGACAGAAAACTTGTTCTAAATAATATCAACTTCCCTAACTCATATTCTCCAGAGGAGTGATCATCGAATTTCTTATCACAAAGTAAATAATAGAGTATTTTTTTACAAATAATGCCAAGGAATATATTTTAAAATTTTCAGAATTGTTCACTTCCATAACCCACTCAAGATGGTTTGTTCGTTTTTAATATGCACTGCTTTTGAATTTATAAGAATGGAACATATTTAATGAATATACATTAGATTGGTAAAGTCTTTTGAGATTTTAGATACACAAAATAAATACTTGATTTTGACGCTATAAAACACTAACTTTCACTTACAGCATATATGATCGATACAGAGAATCCTACATGAATAATTAAAAGATGTACAAGTAATACTTGACGATAACTGGTATGCATCTTCTCCTATTACCAGCCAAGACTTCTAGTTCACCAATTAATATTTGTTTCTTTTTAGAAACAAGAGGAGGAGAAGGAGGTGCGCAAGAAAAAAGAAGAACAAAAAGACAAACCTCGTGATCGGGATAGGTCTCGTTCACACTCACCAAGTCCAGCAAGGAAAAAGGAAAAAGAGGAAAAAAAAGGAAGACATTCTAGATCAAGGTTACAGAGTTGATGTTGAATATTGAAATTTATGTTTAACATACAATTATTTTTCAGATCACATGAAAAGAGTCGAGAACGGGAAAAAGATAGAGAACGCGAGAAAGAAAGAGAACGTGAACGTGAACGAGAACGAGAGAGAGAAAAAGAACGAGAGCGGGAGAGGGAACGTGATAGAGAACGTGATAGGGAGAGAGAAAGAGAACGAGAAAGGGAAAGGGATAGGGATCGTGATAGAGAGCGGGAAAGGGATAGGGATAGAGATAGAGAAAGAGATCGTGATGACAAAAAAAGTACCAGAGACCTAATGAGAGAAAAAGAGATGGAAGAAGAAGCCAAAGAAAAGAAAAAATCTGAAAGGAGGGCTCGAGAGAAAGAGGCTGCTTATCAAGAAAGATTAAGGTAACTGGTGATGATTTTGACTGGATGGATGGATTCAACTATCAATTTAAGTCCTACTGCAATTTAGTATATTTTTTATATTTTATTATTCAAATTATAGAGCCTGGGAGACTAGAGAGAGACGCAAAGCTAAAGATTATGAAAAAGAAAGAGAAAAGGATAGGCTGAAGGAGGAAGAAAGAGAACATGATGCTAAAAGACTCAAAGAATTTTTGGAAGATTATGATGATGAACGAGATGATGTCAAATACTATAAGTGAGTTTTCAAATCTTCAGTATATTGATGAGTTTGAAATGTTTTATCAAAATTTATCTCAAAACATTTATGGACATAAAAACTCTCAACATTCTTTATTTTTCATTAATACAATCTCAATTGAATTATGGGATTCTGGCAGAAATCTTGAGGTTCTCCAGAAATGGTTTTTGAAAATCATATATAGGAAGTGTTATTTATATCCAAGTAAAAATTTGTACAGGGAAACAAAGAAAATGGATATAAGACAATTATTTGGATACAACATGATGGTTTATATCCATAAACATAAATCGAATATAAACTTCAATAATCATATATATATAATACAAGGAATAAAAATAATATCACAGTAAAAAATAAAGTTAAAACAACAAGGTCTCAGAAACATTTCAAATACTTATTGCCATTCTACTATGATTTGGTTCCAAAACATATAGAAATGAACAAGTCATTAATATCTTTTAAAAATTAAAACCATGATTCAAGAGTCTCGTCGAAATTTAATTCATGATATCTTTCACTTCAATTATCTCAGTCAATTTGCCTTTTATTATCATTTTATTCCATTTCGAAAATTTACAAAACATATGTACATATGTGTAAATATGTTTATTTTGTTATAGTAGGTGAGTAACAATGAAATGGTGGCATTTAAAATAAGAACTACACATTGCGGTCATAGTTATTCATATTATTGGTGACCAATTATAGTTTTCAATCATTTTGACAATGAAATAGTGGCATTTAAAGTAAGAACTACACATTTAGGTCATAGTATTGAAATGATTGATGAGAAATAATAGTTTTCAATTATTTTGACAATGAAATAGTGGCATTTAAAATAAGAACTACACATTGAGATCATAATATTCAAATTATTGGTGACCAGTTATATTTTTCAATAATTTTGACAATAGAATGGTGGCATTTAAAATGAGAACTACACATTCAGGTCGTAGTTATTCATATTATTGGTGACCAATTATAGTTTTCAAATATTTTGACAATGACATAGTGGCATTTAAAATAAGAACTACAAATTGAGATCGTAGTATTCAAATTATTATAGGAATGTAGGCTTTCACGGCTGTCGTCAATATTTTGGTTGGTTTCCGGGTCAAGAAGCGTTCTTCGACCTCGCCACTGAAGATGACTGCCGCAGTTGCAGTTGAAACATTTGGAGAATTCAACCAAAGAAGGACACGGCAAAACCTGGAAACCAATCAAAACATTCAAATGATTGGTGACTAATTATATTTTTCAGTCATTTTGACAATGAAATAGTAGCATTTAAAATAAGAAATACACATTAAAGTTGAATTCAATTTACTGGTAACCATTTATTGGGAATTCAACATAAGGGATACTCCCTCTGGTGTCAAGTTTTGACACTATAGATAAGTACATTGAAATTATTGTTTTTGTTAAAATCACAAGTTTTTGGATAGTGTTTATGTGTATTTTGTCGAACCTGTAATCATTATTGATAAGTATTGAATTTCTGGTACATATAAATGGTGAATATTCAGTTCTTCTGTTGACATAATGTACTTGAAAGTAGTTCAATTTTTGCCACTTTGGCGCTGGCATCTAATGTTGAATCCTCAATAGTTTTCAATCATTTCGACAATGAAATAGTAGTATTTAAAATAAGAATTCAAATTATTGGTGACCAATTATAGTTTTGAATGGATTCAGGCAATAAAAAGAAAAAACCATGGGATATTAATTTTTCAGACAGGCATAATAGTCTCGTAGTATTCAGATTATTCGTAGTGACCAATTACCTCTAGTTTTTAACGGAGGATTCAACGATAAAATAGTCATGCATCAAAAAAAAAAAAAAAAATACATATAGGAATCGTAGTATTCATATTATGGTGAACAATTATGGTTTTGAGTGGATTCAAGGATAAATATAAGAGTCGTAGTATTCAAATCATTGGGGTATTAACCAATGATAGTTTTGAACCAGTTTCAACAACTTTTACGCCCTCCTTCAACTTCAAGGGATGCCCACACTTGTTACTAATTATTATTTTATTTCAGAGGAAGAGAACTCCAAAAGAGAGTTGCTGATAGGTTGAAAGAAGCAGAGTTGGACAGTAGAGACAGATTGAAAGAAAAAGAAGAAATAGAGG
Organism: Chrysolina haemoptera; assembly: GCA_958298965.1. Taxonomy (NCBI): domain Eukaryota; kingdom Metazoa; phylum Arthropoda; class Insecta; order Coleoptera; family Chrysomelidae; genus Chrysolina; species Chrysolina haemoptera. The sequence goes on along the minus strand of OY282587.1, from coordinate 36,740,896 downwards.
AACTTAAAAATAGAATATTCTCTGGTGAACATGACGACCCAAATGCTGCATTTGAAAAGGTGAGTTACTCCAAGAACACATGGAGAATATAATAATGAATGAAATCGAACTATAATAATTATAATAGCTCTTTCATATTTTTGAGTTAATTTGGGAAAGAAGAAATAAAATTCTGTCTAAGGTAGAGTATTCAATCTTTTTATTTATGTATTGGCCAGTGTTCAATAAAAGAACACAAGAAGTACATATTGGCGCATTCATTAAGGGGGCCATGGGGTCGCAGCCCCCTCCACTCTTGAGATTTTATAATAAATATATTAGAATGAAGCCTTCGATGATAGTTGTAAAATAGGTCCATTCTCACTCACTATATCTATTAATAATTGTATTTTTGTATTCTCTTAATAAAGCTTCTTCTACTTCTATAATTAAAAGATATGTAACTAAGAGTAAAAGTGACAATTAAAAAAATTTGAACAACAGAATAGTAAAAATATAATAGGTAATATAAATCACAAATAATGTTGCCTAGAAAATTTTGAAGGGGACTTGAACAAATCTAGTTGATTAGCTAACTTTATACTCCCCCCAAGATTAAGGGAGTGATCCACATCATTTTGTCAATATTAACATAACCCAGTCTTGTTGAGCTTGAGCTGGCTATATATTTTCACAAAAATAAAAGTAAATTTCATAGCAACTTCACTTATCATGGTGTAATAACATGACAAAAGGATGACTTCTAGGTGCCTTTTGCGCAAAAGCTCATCAGAAACCCTGCCTATCCATTAAACCGTTCAAAAAAGAACTCGTTGAACTACAACCTTTATAATGTTTTACCAGACGGAATAAAAAGTTTCACTTTCAGACTTCAAATACACAATCAAAATATACCTTTTCAAACATAATTTTTACTCAGTAGATGATTACCTCAGCACCGAGCACACCTCTCTGACTTGCCCTCTGCCATCTCGATCAAATCTATCATTATATACAATATTTGACTAATCTTTTATTATTTTTATTAGAATTGTTTGTGGGGTATATATATCGATTCTTTTATCTACAGAAGTTTACCACAAAGTGTTTGTCAATGTCTGTATTATGTAGTGAATAGACTATTCTATTCTACTCTATTCTATTGAATGTTATAAGTAATTCGTCATATTATATGGGTTTAAAAATTTAAAATGCACTCTGCAGATCAGTTGAGAATTGTGATAATAAAAAATCTTTTGAAATAAAATTGAAGTATTTTTAATAGAGAAATTAGATTTTGTATTCTACAGCAGCATTTTAAAAGATCACTTTGATGTTATCCAATTCATAGATTTTAAGTTTTACATGTTTGACACTTTCTATGTCATTATATGAATGATAACATATTGATATAATAAAAAAACTTACACCAAAAATTAAAGGTAAACATATAGATATTCTTGAGACTCTATGCATAATACACCTTAGTGCAGTTATAAATCCCAAGTCCCTTGAAAGTACTCCATAACATGAAAAAGCGATTTCGCGAATGTGGTTAATTGAATTTCAGCTTATTATTGCCTAAAAAATTTGTGTGAGCTTTGTATAAACCTAATAAGTGAAATAGGGTACCGTACACCTGTGGTATCTTTTTACATGTTTCTAGATGTGCATCTTATTTCCCTTTTGGATGAAAGTTTTTTTTTCACCATATTATTACCCGTAAGAGAAATTTATTTATTTATTGGTATAAACGAAAAAGTAAATACTTACAAACAGTGTAAATAAATGCCCTGAGAAGAAAATAGTTTGAGACACCGGAAATCATCTCATAGTGGTGAAATGGAGTTTGAAAGTTTTTATGGGAGTTTTATTTTTGAAGCTCTAGGCACGAAACTCATATTTCTTTATAAACATAAATAATACTAATTTTAGCGTTTTTAGAAATTCTACCCTTTAAGGGGTTGAATGGGGGATGGAAATTTGCAAGGGATTTTTGTAATTTTTAATACTAGTCATAACACTTTTATTTTACCTACCTGATTGAAAATAAATCAACATCAGTTTTTGGAAAGTTGAATGGGGGAAGAAAATTTGTATGAGATTTTCTTATTTTCAAAGCAAGAGCCACAAGTTAACTCATATTTCAGCGTTTTTGGAAATTCTATCACTAAGGGGTGAAATAGGGAATTGAACTTCAAGTGGGAGTTTTGTTGTTTTTCTTTCGATACGAAATAAATGAACATGTGTTTCAAAATACCACCCTTGAGAGGGTGAAATGAAACAGTTTAACGGGAAATAAAAGCAGGAAATAAATAAGTAATGGGTTGAAATTAGAGATGAAAATTTGTCGGACATATGCAATCTCTAAAATTTTGCACTGTAACGAGAGCATTCTTTACTTGGTGCTTTGTACTTTGCTTGGTACTTTTCATGTCAAAACCATTGATCAGATTTTTCAATTATTTGAATAGTATGGAGATTAATGAAAGTTTGGACGAAGTCGCAGGCAAAAGCTAGTATTCAATAAATGAAATGAGTTTCATTGGTGTCCTTTGTTATTTATTCTTCTTGTTAATTATATTTTTGTTTTCAGGCCAAAAAAGAAAGAGAGGAGCAGTATAAACCAAAATTACTCATTGATGTTAATCTAGAACATTGGAAGCAAAAAGAAAGAGAAAAGGAAAGGGAGCTAGAAAGACAAAGGGCAAGAGAAAGAGAGCGAAATCGAGAATTAGATAGAGAAAGAGATAGGCAGCGACAAAGAGAAGAAAGAGAAAAGTTTGTGCATATTGTTACCATTCTGTTAGCTAACGTTAAAAAATTTCAAACAGAATCTAAAAAAATTAAAGAAATATAAATTCAAAGAAATCTATGCAGATGCAGAAGGGCAAATTAATTAATTTGCCCCATTGAGTTACTACATTTTCGAAATTATTTAATTTTGGCATAATAAAAATAGAGTTTTCATCAAGTTTTTTAAAACGTGCACAATCAAAGTCTGAAACATCTACCTTCTTTGAAATAGACAAGTATTTTTCAGATATATCAAATTTATTTTTTCAGATGCCCTTCTACACTTGTGTATAACTTGAACACTTTTGAAAACTAATTTTCTGCACATAATTAAACTTTCAATGAATATTTCTAGATATATATTACAACAAGCTGCACAAGAATTGGCAGCTGTGGAAGCAGAACCTATAGATAGTGACAGTGATATGGATGATGATAATCACTATAGTCCAGCACCACCAGAACCAGATAGCGTCTCAGTTGATAATTCAGACTCTGCACAAGTAATTCATAATTTAGTTATGATTTAACTCTTCTGATAATTTTTAAATGTAATTTTTAGTGGACACAAGTACAAGCTCCTGATGAAGATTCTAGGCATTCTTTCATTTCAAATCATGATGATCAGCTAGCACCTCCAGCTGGCACTGGAATGAAAATAACCTTGTCGAAACCCATTACTTTACAGTCGCCAACAAGAGATTCCAAACGTAAAAAAGTTGATCTTAGGGAAGTTTTTAATCCTGACGAGGACGATAGTAGCACCCAAGTTAAGAAACGAAAATTGATTCCATTAGGTAAAATCGCTTTAAAATTGTTCAACCTGTCAGTACTAATCAACTATTTTTCAGACTATAATGAAGACAAGAAGAGTAAAAAGGAAAAAGAAAATGTAGAAAAGAAAGTAGATGAAATGAAATCACAAGAAGAAAAGCGAAAACACATTAAATCATTAATAGAAAAAATTCCTACTGAAAAAGATGCCTTGTTTGCCTATCAACTGGACTGGGGTGCCATCGACAATAATTTGATGGAAAAGAAGATTCGCCCTTGGATCAATAAGAAAATTATCGAATATATTGGCGAGCCAGAACCTACATTAGTAGATTTTATTTGTTCAAAAGTATTGGCTGGATCTCAACCACAGATAATTCTAGAAGATGTTCAAATGGTATGTAGTTTTATTTTCATTACGTTCTTTTACTATTATTGGGATTGTTTTAGGTCTTAGATGAAGAAGCAGAAGTTTTTGTTGTAAAAATGTGGAGGCTATTGATTTACGAAGTTGAAGCGAAGAAATTAGGCTTAGTAAAATGATAATGCAATAAACAGTTTTTCTTTTTTCTTTTTTTATGTATATACAAAACATCTAACTACAGCCTTCAAAAACATGAGCAACATATTTTTATATTGTTTGTCAGTTAATTTCTCTCTGTATTATATTTATGCAATTCAATAAAGCCATTTGGATGTCTCGGTATTTCTTTTACCAAGACATTGAGTACTATGTGCTGTATGTTTTTATATACCAGTCCTGGCCTTGCATGTGTGAGATTTACATCTAGTTTGAAAAAACACTGTTCAATCGATTTTGAATCTGTGGTATCTTCATTCGAATGATATAATGTAAATAACAGTTTTAATTTACATAAAATGCCCAAGGTAACTATTTATCTGGATAAGTATATATTTTTATGTTCATTTTAAAGGTTAAAAAAGTTTACTGTCAACCTTAGGAAATAAACATTTGGGATCATGGCTCTAAAATCTCTCAAGTTTTAGCCAGTGTAAGCTATGAAAGTGTCCAAAAATTGATTTTTTGACGACTTGATTACATACTAAGCTTTTTTTTTATTTTGTTATTTAATTTTTAATCTAGGAGGGCTATGGATACGTTCAAATTATTAACTTTAGTCCTAAAGTATTGAAAGAAATACAATTTTACGGTTTTTTCGTAAAATGCATCTGCTGTTAAAAATTAAATTTTAAAATTACTATTTTTTTTTTCAAATGGCAACATAGTGGCTCCTCGGGTCAGGAAAAAAAAGCATTTTATTACGATTAATTTGATACCGCATACTATTGGGTCTCAAAAAAATTTCCGTCATCAGACTTAAAAATGTTAAGGTAGATGGTAGATCTTTCCTTCAGATTAACATAATATTTGAATTCATCGAGTTACCCACCGACCTATAATTATTTTACTATAGGTCGGTGGAGTTACCTGTGACCAGCGTGACCAACACAAATGATAACAAAATTATCAACACGATCAGTGTCGTTCGTTGAATACTGCTCTCTCTGTTCGAGATCACTTGAATGACGTCATTAGATCAACATGGAGCAGGAGCAGGAGTTACTCTTTCTGCCCTGTGCTCTGTGATCTCAACGAACATCAATTATTCGTCATACGTCAGAAGTGGGGGTAGTTGTAGTTATTTTACCATTAATTATTTGAAATTTAAATTTTAAATTGCGGCAAATATATGGGTAAGAACAAAAATAAAATTGTTGGCATTATTGTTGATGACATAGAAATGTTTAAAATTCATCGTCATCTGAAGAGGAAGTTTTGGAATCGATCACAAATATTCTCATACTTTACGGAATCTTCATTGTGTAGAACACTACCTTCAAGTAATCAACATTCTCGATAAAACATTCGAACTTATTGTACTACTAGTACCATTCGCTGCTACTTTAGCTCCTTTGAAATTCGAATGTATATAGGTCAAAGATATTAGAATGCTTGAGTAAATATAGTGAACTTGTTGAAGTTAAACATTTTTGTTCCTTAGAAAGTTTAAAAATCAACAAATCTACAAAGAACTTATTTTTCAAAAAAATTTGTAAAATTGCAGGTAGTTCTTGGTTATAACGAAGATTTCAGAAACCATTTCAGAAACTCTAAAGAAAAATTTGAAATTCTCTCGGAGGATTAGGTATTTTCAATCTGATGAATACCAAACGCTTGTAGGTGCTTCTGATACAAGCAAATAGGAATGTAATACAAACACTCAGAAAAATATTTCATCAGTAATTTTTGTGACTCAACATTATTATATTTTTTACAGCGCCAATGAGGCCACTTATTATTAGTCAAAAAAAGTCCCAACTGCTACTGCATCTGCAAATTATAAATCCAGCTTTTCGTTCTTCGCTCAGCTTCCGTCCTGACGATATAATTTTCATCGATGACGTTTATTAAGTCTCCTTTCATTATTTTAATTTCATTACCAATTTTTCCGTTCATTACGAATGATTTCAGAGAAATATAAGATTTGAAAAAAATACAGTAAATTAATTTACCGCCATAACCACACAATTCATATTACTCTACTCTGCTCCTTCTAAATTGCTAGATCACTCAGAGCGTGCTTTCTGCTTTACTTGATCTGGCGTACGTTACTCCAGCAGTTACTACTCACAATATTTGACTAGTTTGGTACTGAAACTTCAACTTAATGAATCTAGGAAGAATTCTTCCAGTGTATAATAGGCCTTCTCAACCAAAAGCTTATTCACTTTTTTGAGATCCCTATTCTCTCTTATTCCTAATGGCAGGTGGTTATACATTTTTCTGCTTTGGTAGATGATCGACTTCTGAGTAAGAGATGAAGGTTTCAAAAGTGAAATCTAATTAGAGCGACGGGTACCATATTGGGGGGAGAAATCTATATAGTTAATGCTAATATGTTCTTGAATATTTTATGCAGAAGGCATACCGTTTCCATTATAAAAATACAAACCTAACCAAAGGAAGTTTTTTCTTCGATTCAGCAAAGATATCCTGAATATCAGTTGGCATGAGAGAGTTTCATGTACGCCAAGGTCAATGCCAATGCCAAGCTCAATGGATCTTTCCTGATATTCATTGATTTTTGCAATTTCTCTGCTATTGAACAGTAAAACGTGTTCAATTCAATTTCTAATGGGAAATACCTTATTAAAATTTTCTGAAATCAATTTGTGAAATTCTCTTATGGGGTTTGGTAGCAGAATACCACTATACCAATCCGATTCGGAACATATTTGAGAAAACATAGTTATGTTTACTGAATATTCCGCCTGTCGGGGTTGAGTTCTTGACACTTCATTGTTAAATGTCATATGACATATATTGGCTTCATGGTCAGATAAGCCTGAATTTATAGCCCTACAGGCGACTCTGTTGAAATTGGTACAGACATAATCAATTATAGTCGCAGAAGAGCTTGAAATCCTTGTTGGTGTTTAACATGCATATGTAAATTGAAGGAGTTTAGCAAATTTGATAGCGACTGAATACCTGGGGATGTTTTATGTAGCTAGTTCGTATTGAAGTGACCACTTGAAAAAAGCGTTTCCATCCTTTCAAGCAATATTTTTATATCAGTTGCGGGAGGCCTATAAATGGATAATACAAAAATGTTTTATTCTGAGCACTGAATAACTGAGAATTCAAACTCTTTTTCCTCCAGTACGTGGTTGTTTCGCTATTTGTGGTTCTACCTAAGGAACTACTCCGATGCCGGAATATTCGTATTTTGGCATTAAAGTTCAATATTTGAATATGTGAATGTGATCGAGACAATGATGTCCAAAAATAAATTTTGAAATTGAGGAAATATAGATTACATACGACCACCGTTCAAAGTTGACGCTACAAGAATCAAAACAGTTGTTATGATGTCACAAGATCTACTCGCCAACTTCAGAAGAATGCGATTTCAAGCTCAATTATCTCGGTACTGGATGAATTCAAATTTCCAGTAGTTTCCAAAAGGCGCATCCCGGCGAAATTTAGGATTTTATTTGAACAAATGCTTCACTTTTGTTTCTACTCATCCCATTTTACGGAATTTTGATTTAAAAAAAAAACCGTGATCTAATGCTGTTGCTACAGAGTTAGAGAAAAAAATATTCTGAAGACTTGCACGTAATTTTATTGGAAATAATCATTTATAAATTTTTCACTCAAAAGTTCATCAAATCTTATGCTCTCTGAAAAAAAAAAAAAAAACAAAAAATAAACAATCAACTTTAAAATTATATATTTTCGAATAAAAATTTCCAAACCAACATTAATACATCATACTGGAGGGATTTAGAAAGAAAAAAGATTGCATAAGACAAAGTCACTGTACATTATTTATTAAATAAATTGATTTCAAAGTACAAATGTTTTTTTGCAAAGTGGCCATTACATGCAAAAGGGATTATATCAATAAGTACATAAAAAACATTAAATTATGGGGCTAATTAGCCCAGATAACAATATATGGATCCTAACAAAATACTTTCCAAAAATAAAGTTTTTATAAGATAGGACATAAATATACAATCTATATTAGGCTCTGGAAATATCTGGATATATGAACTTTTTGCCGATGTGGTTGATTGAAATAAAGTTGTAATGAATTGGCAATGAAAACTTAAATTTGATAAAAAATATTAAAGCAGGTCATTTTTATTTTCTGTATACACATTACTGAAAAACTATTAAATTTATAGTCATTTGTAGGGTGAAATAATCACTGTTACATCAGTATTAGCATTATCTCGAAGAGATGTAGTTTATCACAATCACTCTGTTAACAAAGCACATTGAAAAACAATCTGAATTAAAATTTCTGGTACAATTATAGACATTCATACTTTCCATTTGCACTAGATTGCTATATAAGAGCATATTAAGGAAGTAAAAATTGTTCTGCGTACTGCATCCACCGATCCAAAATACCTCTATCTTATATTATTTACTACTTAACAATTTTTAAGTAAATACAAAAAATTGAATCTGATAGGAAATGAACAAATTTGATACATTGGAAATTAAATAGAAAGTTTGTTCATATAATTTTTTAAATTTTTTCAGTATATTTGCCAATATCTCACTCTTTCTCTAGGTTTGAGTAGTTACTTTTGTTCATTTTTCACAAACAGAATAATTTAAAGTGAGCAGCAGAAGTGATATTATTTCAAATAATGTGGAATATAATGGCTTTCAGTGGTGTACTTTTAAAAATTTGTATCATAAAACTTGATCAAAAAGCCTCTATTCAATTTTACTCTTCCAAATATTGTTATTGGGCAAATGATTGGAAAACATGTTAATTGATTGAACTTGAATATTACAGAACCTACCTTTCTTAACACACAATATGGAGTTTTTAAATTAATCGATAAAAAATGCGCGTTTATGCTGTCATTGTCGTTTTCCATTAGTTAAATAAGGATGCAATGCTCATCGATGGATCCATCGATGAATTTAAAAACTTGCCCTAACTGTATAACTGTAAATAGTACTAATACAAATAACCCATTTGCACCTATTGGCCCAATATAATATGTTATTCACTTAATTTGATGTGATTTTTGTTTCAGTTGAAAAAACAATATATACATTGATCTACCTACTTGAAAGTGGGTTGAATATTTATTGTAAATTAACTTTCAGTGTTATTACTTCATTATCAGTTACTCTACAAAGTAAGAAGAAAGACATCACAAATTTTACATTCTAAATTCTCCAAAAATAATACAAAAAAGATATTAAATCTAGTCACCTAAATGTAAGAGCATATTTACATTTATAATAAGGTAAGGTACACACACATAAAGTACTCTCTGAATTTAAATTTAAAAATTGTCACAGATATTACATCTGAGAAAGCTCAACACTAATTCTGATATCATCCTGATGTAACTATGATAATAATTGAGTTGAAAAAGAATTAAATTGTGCTTATTAAGAGAAGCTTCGTCATTTGCAATTACATTATCAAGTGGGAAACTTATAGTGAAATAGTAAATAAGCTTGGTATGTTCTAAAACATAATTTTGTAAAGTTACCTAAAATTATTAATTTTTTTTGTCCTGGGTGTTGTATTATTGGCCATACTGAGAGTTGTTTGCAGCTCCTGCTTGCACCACATATTGCCCCTGCTACCTGTACTGCTCGTTTGCAAACTGCTCCTTCTTAAAACACTATTTTCACCCAACAGTTATGAAGGAATTATCAGAATCAATAATGAAGTTTCTAGAGTTTCATATATATTGTTTTTCATTGTCTATAATTAAAACTGTTTGGGAATAATAGTACTATTGGGCCGGATTACTTCTGTAAAAATACAAATAATATAATTGAAAATTAATCATACTGTTTAAAAAAAAAACAATTACTATTACTTAAAAAATGATTTATACTGCCTTTAATCATTCATGGTTGCACAATGAAAAATAATTCTGAATTTAAAACATGTTTTTTTTTGTAGATTCCCAAAATAATCAAACATAATTATATAAAAATGTGTCCTGTTTTTCTTTTTTGGCCAAAACCATCAACTGTTTTTATTTTAGTTACGTATAAAACAATGATTTATGCAACTGCCCAAAAACAAATATGACTATGAATATATATTATTTATGAAATAAGATAAATGTCAATATTTCTGGAACACAATAGAACACAATGAAATAGTGAAATATTTTGACTTTTATTTGAAAATATTAACAGATTTTTATAAAAACAATTGAGGAATTATCTGCAGCTGAAAGACAAACTGCAACACTTTGCAATAGTGACGTAGCTATACATGTTGAATAGGAACCCCACTATCTGTGCCACTTGCTATTCATCAGCAAACAAAATAATTAGGCATTGATTGGGCATATAAGTGATTTTCATAATTGATTAAAACTAATCTTTGAAGCCCAATAAATCTGTAAACCGGACCTAGATTTATTAAATAATGACCTGACCATCAAAACATTTGAATTTATAAAAAATCCAAAGGGAATCAGCAATGCTTTGAAACTCTTTTTTCTTTTTAATTTATGCACTCAATAATAATAATAATAATAATAACAGGTTTATTAATATATAATACATTAAAATTCAAGGACTATAAAAAATTATTCAGGAGTAAAATAATATTTCCATAAAGAATATCACAAAACAGTCAGTTACGTAAAACTGGTGGAGACTTCATGAAAATTTCAAACAATTTCTATTCTGTAAATTTTAGTGAGATAATTTGAAGTAGAAAAATTAAAATAACAGTTAATACAAAAAATAATAATGAATAAATAAATACAGATACACAAAGAACAGTAGTTGGTAATTTCAGGCCTTGATTATATCACGTACTGAAAATGGATATAAAATAGGTTTATTTCTTTGTGCAAGCATGTACTTTTTTAATCGATTTTCAAATTGTAGGATGTTTCTGGAATTTTTGATCTCAATTGGTAATCTATTAAAATTTGATAGAGCTGAATGTGTGAATCTCTTTTGTCCAAAAACTGAGTAAGCAGGATCAATATGGAACAAGTTATGTTGCCTAGTATGATACCTATGAATTTCAGAATTTCTAGTTAATATGAAGTTTGATTTAACTTTTTTATTCACAATATTGAAGGACATTTTGAAAGTTTCTATTGTATAAGAGTTCTTCTAACGAAAATTTATGTGTAATTATATAGAGTTGAAATGTTGGTGTATCAAATGGAAGACGATACAAGACTTTCAAGGCTTTTTTATATAAAATGGAAATTTTGTTGAAATTATTTTAAAAACATGTTCCCCAAATGTTCATTAGATATGTAATTCTACTTATTGTATGAGAATGTACAATCCTATCTGCAAGTTTTGGAGGGAGAAATTCATAAGCACTTCAATAAGTTTTTCCCAGTTAAAATTTTTCAACAATCCATATTTCTAGATACTTTTATAATATGTGGAGTTTGTTTTAAAACATCATTTTTCATTTTCAAGTTGAGATTAATTTTTTGTTTATTTTTTTGTTGAAAAATCATGTATTCAGGTTTATTTGTATTTAATGACAAAAAGACTAGAATAAAGCCACTTTTCATATTTTTTCATATTTTCGTTGATCATGGTTTCTAAAATTAAAGTAGTTCTCATATAAAATCACTGTATCATCTGCATAAATGGTGTAATTACACTCTAAGCCCATTCTGGAAATATTTTGAATGTATAATAAATATAAAATTGGACCTAAAACAGAACCCTGAGGAACTAAAAAAATTATCTGTCTTTCAAAATGGCCATTTTGAAAGATTTTTTTTAAATGGCATGGTGGGTCGAGTGATACCTCATTCGAAACGTCTTTCAATTCTCTATATGACTGCAGAATTTCAAATAAAAATATTAGCCCAAAACAAAATAGCGGTACATAGTATTAGAATTCTTATTGAGTAACCCGATCAATCAATCAAACTGAGCTTTAATGTCTAGAATAATTTTTTTTTTTATTGACAAAGCGTGAAAAAGTATCAAGTGGAGAAATCCACTATGTCCAAACATAAAGTCAAAAGTACAACACATAGAAAGAAATATAAAATATGGATAGTAAAGAATACAATCACAAGAATATAAGTTTAAAAATACCACAACCACTGTTATCTTTTGAACGGATTGGAATTTTGCTCTAAAATTTTACTGGTTGAATGATAATTGATAAACTACTTTTTGCTACCAAAAAAATTTCTATTTTTCAAAATGGCGTTGGCCGCTATTTTGAAATCGCATTGGGGGTCGAATGATACCTCATTTGAATCGCCTTTCTATACGATAATCAAATTACAGAATTTGGATGAAAATTTTCATCAAAAACAAAATGGCGGTACATAATGTCAGATCTCTGCTAGGAAAATGCTGTCAAATCCTAACGAGTTCTAGTAAAATCATCAACAACCATTGCACCAAAAAAATTCCAATCCGTTCAAAAGTTACTATATGGACACACTATATTCTATATTCTGATATTTTCAGTATAGAAAATTAAAACACAAATTCAGAACTACAGCTGATGAAACATACCTGATTCCAATTCTGGGAATTCTGTCCATAATAATTCCAACCACTATGGCCCCCATAACCTTGCTGATTAGTTGCACCTCCTCCACCAGAGCTGTATTTCCACTGGTTTCCATTGCTACCCCAGTTTTGGTTACCATAACCACCACCAGTTCCATATGTTTGCTGATTCCAACCTTGACCTCCCCATCCTCCAGTACTGCCAGACCAACCTTGTCCCCGGCCTTGACCACGGCCTCCACCTTGTCCACGAGTAGAACCTTGTTCTCTGCCTCTCATATTACTGTAACCTCTACTGTAGCTGCTTTGGTTATAACCACCTCTTGCACCATAGTAATCTCGTGAACTATCTAATTATTGAATGAAGAATATTTTAATACCATATATACTATAAAGATTATCATCAAACCCATATCCCATGTGACCATAAAAGTTAGAATACCAAACTTACGAGTGTGGTACTAATGAAGTTAATAAAAGAACTTATTTTGTTTACCTCAACATTTAAACTATTCAAGAAAATTCAAGCCGCTATGCATTATTACTAAACGACACTAATAAATTGAGTAATGAATAACGACAGTTGTTTAATAATAGTCCACAGCGACAACCCGAGAATAAGCCTGAAATTTGGTAATGTGGGATACGGGTTAAATGAATGTTGTATTAACAATACAAGTTTAAGGTTGGGACAGATATTTTTTGATCAGAAAATAGTGAAATCATACTGTGCCCGGCCTCTTAGAAAGGCAGTGTGGGTCTTTAAACTCAGAAAGGCCCAATGCCGAATATACAAGCAATGTTTTGAACCAAAGATAACTATCCTGGGGACTGTTATGTATTGGGTTTCTGACAGTCGAACCAAGACAAGACACCTCTAGCACAGTGCCGTGCTTTTATTTTCGTGCCGAAATAAGGAAAGTGTCTCGGTTTAGACTGATCTTGGGAGAAATCTCATAATTTTACCTATACAAATTTCATGAGTTGAAACAAGTGGTTTGGCCTTTTTCGAAAATTCAATACAAATGAGTATTCAAAATCGGCATCTAGGAATTTTCGAGGGAGCATGAAATGAAGTGGGGATTCTAGCATCGGAGTTTATCCACATTTTGGAAATAAATATTTCTCTGAAATTTTTAGAATAACAAATCTTAATATAAAATATTTTACCAATTTGACAACAGATAGTCGATGTTTCAAATCAACAGAAAATAGAGGTGAACGTAAATAAACACTGTTTTCTTTGCTTCACTAAATATGATGTTTACATAGCATCGGGCCTACAGCAATATTATAGAAAAACTCCCATAAACTCAAAAAAAAAGGATAAAAATAAAACTTAATAAGGAACCAACCTCTCCATTCACGAGCAGGTGGACCGCGATTATCCTGCCTTTCTCTATTCCAACCACCACCTCTAGGTCTTGGGCTCATCCATCTTCCCCTTGGTTCATATCTTTGACTGTGGTAGTCGCTATCCCGGTAATTCCTTCTGTGATGATCATTTCCTGTAAGAAATAATGGTAGACTAATCATATACAAATGATTCATTTTTAAAACTCACTCCTATTTTGCCATCTATCTTCTCTGAACCTTTTTTCAGTTCCATATCCAGCCTCCTTACCCTTGACATTGTATTTCTTTACAATTTCCTTAGCTTCGGTTTCATCAACACCCGCATAAATTAGTTCATCAATCCAGTCTCCCGTGTCTGGTAGAGTCATAGCAGCTATAATTCAAAAAAATTGTTAAACAAAAATTTTCCATTTGATTGAGGTAGTTATTTGGGAACCATTTGAAGGCTTTTAGTCAACACTTGTATACAGTGTCCTTCAAAAAGTTGGCTCTTATTAATAATGTATTTTGAAATTCGAAATGGGCGTTGAGTTAGCTAAAAAAAAAAAAATGGAGTCACGTGACTTTCGCAACCTGTTGATCAATAATCCCCTAAAATTTGCTTTGATATATAAAGTTGCTCGATAATTTTATTTATTAATGAGCTTGGCATCATTTTGGTACCGACAAAAATCGATAAAATAAAATTTTGCATCAAACAGCAGAAATTTGAAACGGTATTCTCAATTTTTTAAAGGAAAACACATTTGTTATTGATTTTCAGTAATTTAAAGTTGGTAGCATAATAAAGCTACTGATATACAACAGTTTTATTAAAGTTCTTTTTTTCAATGAAATTTCGTAGATAATAAAAAAATGGCAAAATAATAACGTTGCAATAGAACGTTCAAATTAGAGTCATATTTAAAATATAAACTTTTCTTCAACATTTTTTGGAAACGATTATTTTGAAAAAAAAAAAAAATTGAAAAAATATACCCACACCACTGCTATTTTCAACACCTCGACACGTACACTGAATTAAAGAAGATCACTTGGTGATTGAAATAGCGGTTTGGCGTTTGGATAAAACCCCAGTATAGTATAACCCAACAAGTCAATTTTCAAAATAAATAATTAATAAAAATATGTTTTGCATTTGATGCTTACTATTTGAATGACACTGTATATGACTTCCACTAACTACCCTAATAATCAAACAGAAAAAGGTTTTTCAGAAATAATTCATGGCCTAGACCTGGAATCCTGCAAGTTGAATAAAAACAATTCAAGGGGGAGCTAAGCCCGAAAAAATGAATAATAATTACCGAACATATGCACATGAGATTCTCTGGTCGGGCAACAAAAATATTGTGTAATCTTGAAAAAGATAGCACTCTTTCTTCTGAAAATTAGAAGTGACAACTTATATTTTTTTTATTCCAGACATCTAAATCAACGATCTGACTAAACATTCATTTGGAGTTATCGTTTCTGCCTATTATAGACCAAGCTGTAGATTTTTCACCTCAAAAAATAAAAGACGCAAATGGCCTATACTAATTTTTATAAGATAGTTCGTTAATGAAAACCTCGGTTTTGCCCCAGCAAAATAGCTTTGTGGAATTTTTTTAAACAAGAAATAGTGAACAAAATTACAACTTTTTTGATTTTGCAAATATGCCAAAAAGTATTGAAGGAATCGTTTTACAATGAATAGAACTTTTGTAGAAAATCATAAAACCTACAAAATGTTCTTTTATACGACCGGATTGGTGCATTTTCCACTGAGAAAATCCGGGAAAACCTCGAAAAAGATACCATTTTTCAAAAATTCATAATTTTTATAAATCCGAAACTGGACAAACAATATTGCGGAAACTGATATATAATAACATGTGGTTCAACTGAGCCCAAGATGTTTTCTGTCCAATGTGTAGTTTTTGCACAATCGCGTTATAAACAATGTAAGGGATTATCTTAGAAAATGCGCCAATTTATCGTCATATTCAAATTCTGTAAACGGCATTTGGAAGTAGGGATCAAACACTACAATTTGTATATTTTGGATTTTCTCCCGAGAGGTGGGAATGTCACTGAAAGTTGCTCCAAACGCTTGAAAGACAGAGTCGAGTAGCAGTAGTGGGGGAACTAGCGAGCAGAGGTACGTTTTATAATTCTCTACAAAAGTTCTTTGGAACACCGGAGTTTTCATAAAAAAAAACTATCTTATAAAAAGTAGTAGATATAGACCATTTGCGTCTTTTATTTTGTGTGAAAACAGTCGCTTATTTTCATCTACAGCTTGGCCTATTTGTACTAAAGTGATCCATTAAGAAATTTTGTATGAAAAAATTGTTTCAATAGAAGATGACAAATAATTATCCATTTCCAAGAAAACTATGAGTAGTTGAAAAACCAAAGAACACTCATCTAGATGGAATGCAAGTAAAACAGCAGGAAATTAATGAGCTAAAGAAATAAGTCAAGAACTGAGAGACCATAGATAATTACCCTTGCAACAAGTTGTTCAAGGCCTCTATCACAAACTCACTGTGTAGAAAGTAGAGTATCGGATGCCCTTGGAAATAAACATAAAAATTGAATTATGGTTATGTCCTTTGGCCTTCTAGTTATCAGGTTCATAATACAACTTGAAATAGATCCAAATAGATTGTTAAGTTTTGTAGCATAAATTGCGTATCAGGACTTAACTGAATTCAAGTCCATTATGTGCTAGAATACTATATGCAGCTAGATTTAAATTACTGAATTATTCATTTTAATGTCCCAATTAATACTAAGTTTGTCTGAATTAGTATAAGACAGATCAATGTTCTGGTTGGTTTTCGAGTTTTGCCTTGGTCTTCTTTGGTAAACATATCTAAACGTAGACAAAATACTCTTCACCACTGAGGATGACTGTTGCTGTTGCAGTGGAAATGACCGCAATGATATACTAACAAATGACGGTGAGATAGTATTATATTTTTATAATAAGAATTTGACTGGTGAGCTCATTGGAGATTGAAGGGTGGCACCAACACAATGGAGCCCACCACATAGTAGAGCTCTTGTGAATAACTTTCTACAAAATAAGTTTCAGGATCGTTGGATAGCAAACAATGGACCCCATCGATGGCCTCCCCATTTACCCGATATTACTGCATTAGACTTTTTTGTTTGGGGTCATATAATATAAAATATAGGTCTTTAATACGAAAATGCAGTTTTTTTTAAGTTTGTACAAAAACCATTACTTCAGATATAGGGATGTTATAACAAAATCTCACTACATTTCACAATTCACTGGCGAGGAGAAAAAATTGGTTTTCCATTTGAAACAAATATTGAAATTTCGAGTTTTTGATATAGCACAATTCAATATACATTTTTCAGCAAGTGTTCTTTGGAGATAGGTCTTATCTGTTCAAAACCCGGAAATATTTGAAATTACTGGCTTGGATTTTTACTATGTTTGCCAAATATTTCGAAAATACTCGAATATGTAGGTAACTCAAAAAATATGTTTTTAGACATATGCTGTTTTATATGATGCTTAATTGATATTTAGTGTAGATTTCAATATGTTAATGAAAATTGCAGCTTTTCACTTGAAATAAGGAAGTTGGGATCCATTTTCGGTATAACCGGAAACTTCGGCAAATTGAAAATATTTTAGCTGAAACGAGACAACTATGTATGATTTCATTTTGTTCTCGTGGAACGTCTAATGATTCTCTCAATTTGGGTTATCCTGTACAAATCCAAAGTGACCAAAAAGGTCTTATAGAGACCTTTAAAAAATATAGATAATTACTCTGCATTCAAAGCTAAAGTGAAACGACATGTTGATAGCTTAGAATAAGTCCTGATATGTAAAGACAGTATAATTTAGGATGATGAAGAGCCACCAGAATTTAGAAATTAGAGGTAATTTCAGAAACTTCTGTACCAATGCAATATATACAGGGTGAATTACCGCCACGAAAATTTAATGGGGTACTAGTTCATCATGTAGAAACACCCCTGTGAAATTTTGGAGAAATCCGAGATCATTTATATAATTATTTTATTCGCCAACCTTCGTAACCGCGCCAATGAATAAATCAACTTTATTTTGCCACTCTGCCTAGTACTGTGGTTCCACGCGAATTAACAAGTGCAGTCTGTCAGGTTCAGTTCATTACTCACCGTGTTTACTCACTCAAGTCATTTATTCCGACGTATTTTTGATAATCAATCGTGCAAAAGACTATTATTAAATTGGATTCGATGTGATTTGTGCTCTGAAGAACATTGTGTTCGCGTATATGGAAAGTTTGTTTGACACTAATGGTATTCACTTGAATATTCATGTAATGTGTTGTGTTCTTCAAAAAACCATTTATTTTGCAACCTCCTATTGGTTGTCGTGTTGATAAAAAGTCATTTCAAATAATCAGCTTCAGTGCGATCAAGGAAGAGGAACAAAGAAACACTTATTCTGCATTTCTACGTGCGTTCATCCAGAAGCGGCGCTTTACGACACTCAGAAAGGTTATTTTTTTTGTCCAGATTTCCAAATTTTACTTTGTTTTCTAATTCTGTTGGAGGGGAGAATACACTATAAAATTTTCGGTAAGTGGTCATAGTTCACCATGTATACATAACATATTTTCAAAATAAAAAATTTAAATTGAAAAAACAAAAAAAAAAAACGGTGGAACAATTGATGATACTTCAGAAGAGCATCTTCCATGAAAATATCCATAAAATAGAGACACATGATGGTCAACCTTTCTACGGAGAAGTGAGCAAGCTCAAGTATCACCGAGTCGCATGGCTCCTAGATAACACAGTGTCAACACTTCAATACAGTGAGATACAGTTAATAATGGAACAACTGGCCAAGTTCAGTTGTTCAATTTATAGATTTTTCTTCAAATTCTTGTCCATGAAAGTAATTTAATCTCCAGTAGTTTAAGAACAACTCCTAGAGTTTTACTTCTTCCTGTTATTCCAATTTAGTTCAAGAAATAGGTGTGATGTAATGATTTTTGAGTACCAATACAGTTTCAATTATTTATTATTTCTTTGTAATAGATTTATTATGAAAAATTTTTATGTGAATTTCCCATGAAACCAGTGTTTCCCAACTGCTGTGCCACAAGACATACAGGTTTATTGCGAAATGACATGGCAAGCCTCATTTACAAATGATCATAAAAGCTTGTCAGGGTGGTGGCGCTCTATTTATAAGCAATAGTATCCCAGTATCTGCTATAATGTGGAGGCATTGGTCTAACTGTTAGAAGCAGAGTGACTGACTCATTATTGTATCATTCTGTCAGTTCTATGCAGTAGGCAGTTATAGTTGGTACTGTTTCTGTAACTAATTGATGATAACGAACTGGCTGGCAAGAGAGTTTGAGTGATCATAGTGTTTATGGTAATGAATTGTTTCGTGCAAGTTGGAGTGCTCTTGGTGTGGAGAAACATGACTTAGCAAGTAAAAAAAATATCCCGGAGCAAGTGGTTCTCGTCGAGGAAATCTTTATTTAATGCGGTAAAAAATATGTTTTTTATCCAATGTTGAATAGTCGAAATCAAACAAAAAAGCCATTCACTGTATATTTGTGAAGTAGTTTTTTCATCAAAGAAGGACATAAAGACAATAAATCATTCTCAACCAAAACATTGGAAAAAGACATCGGAAAACTCTGGAAAAAACTTTAATAATGAAGGAACACCAGGCCTAAATTCCCCAATAGATTTGTTTTCACAAGACATTTTCATAATAATTATTGCATGAGTGTTTTATATGCTAAGAAGCCATAAAATTAAATACAACATTTTATCTACAGCTGGTATATTACAGAAGAGCTTATTTGATATGACACTTGTCAAGGTTGTGATATAGAAAAGGAGTGAGTTAATGAAACAAACAGACGTCAATTAATTATTGATGACAAACCAGACCAATATTAGCGATTTTCAAATTCGTTTTGGGAAGTTGGATATTGATTAGTATTCACTGTAGATAGGAAAAATGGATCTCGAAATCACAAATGGTAATAATAACTAGAATTATTGTTTATCTTTTATTGCCAAAAAATCAGGCAGTGTTTTATGACGTATAACACGCTAGCATTTTATTGATCTCATTAGAAGCATTATGACTTTATACTATGCCAGTTATGAATTAAAGTTCTAATAATTGAATTGAATAAAACTGAAATTGAACAAACACGTTTCACATCAGTAAATAGTATTTTCCTGAAATATTTGAACCCATAGAAAACTTATTTTTTTTACCCACAATAAATATACAGGTTGGGCCACCGAAAAGAGTCCATCTAGGAGAGTTGACAATAGTTATTTTGCAAGGGTGTGTTGTGATACATCATTTTAACAGTGATTGAACTCTCTATAAAATGCAGCTTCATTTGTTGAATTTGAGCCACGAGTTGACATGTAATTAAATGTTTAAAAAGTTTAGATAATTATGGTTAGCACAGACGTTTTATTGTGTTAAATATTGAAAATGTTTGCTGTTCTCCATACAATAGTATGGCTGCTAGTCGAAGTGCTCTCTGGTATTTTGAAGAATATCTGGAGTAATTAGATGGCATTCATAAATAATGCGGTTTCGAAAATAGTTTAATGATGCAGGCTGAGTGGACATCACGGGAAGAAATCATGGGGATATAAGTTGAGTAATCACGCGTGAAATCGGATAATTTGATTATTTCAATTCATCTACCAGAAAAGTTTTCAATGAGAAACTGCCATACAAGTAAAGTGATTCGTAATAAGTATTTTTCCATCGTACAGTTGAGCAATTCTTATAATTTCATCAGCGCTGGTTTGACGGCATTATTTAACAAGTCTAGGTACATAGCTATATTCATATTTTATATGGCTAACATTTTCTTATATATTTTTTGTACACACGGTTTTTTTTTTGGACATATTTATCACAGGCTTATAAATCCTAAATTTCTTTAGAATTACCAGTATACGTTACTGAATGTAATAAACTATGAATGCTAGTGATATTTATTTGAGATGTATAATTTGAGATGTTTGTATATCGAGTTTTCCTATATTAATGAACTACTACTGCTACTAGCACAGGTGTCTTTCAAATTTAAGTGCCGAGCTTACATTCAAGAAAGCGACGTTTTACAGATAATTTAATAATTTTTGAATGTTGTATCTACCAATCTGTCACATCACACCCTTTGCCATTTGTTTTTTTTTGGGTTTATAGTTGATTACGTAACCCGTTCATTAGAAGTTGTCGATGTTTTCCTTGGAATAAAACTCTGAAAATTTGGAAAAACACATAAGTCAACATAATCGTCTGAAATCTCTCAGTGGCGTAGCACTTCCGGTTAAACAGAAAATGGACACAAACTTCCTTACTTTGAATGAACACCCTGTATTTTATTACTTTTTCAAAATCTACGCAATACTTTGAAACAATTTGTATATTTCCCTATAGTGTTTCTGAAACACTTTCGCGTTTATGATTTTTACTAGTATTTTTAAAAATGGGTATCTTCAAAAGTTTAAACAATGATCAGAAGTTATAAAGTGTGGTCAAGAAAATTTTGTGATACAAAGGTTTTGGAAAACAAAAAAAAAATATATTTTTTCAATGGAACGCCTTGTATATTATTGAATAACTGAACGCACCTCAAATCTGCTCCGACTGCTATAGGGTTTCCTGTATCTAAATCAAACGGTTTGTTTATGGAAATGTTATGAGAATTTCAATAGCCTCAGAGTGTACCACAAAATTGATTTTTCAGGAGTAACATTTTTGAAACGATGAATAAATCCTGTGATAGTTGTTTTTTAGTTTGTTGTACCTACATAAATTTCCAGAAAAGCTCTCTGCAGTACTACTAAAGGTTTCAAAGTAGTTTCATACGTAACTCTCCAAATCGCGCTTCCATAAAAGAGAACCAAGAGCTTAGAAATAATAGATTTTCAGTAAATAAATATTTTGGTAGTATTTTTAAGGCATGTAAAAACTTTGCTAGTACATATCTCAGTTTTTCCATTATTTTTTGTATGAGCCTTCCATGACATGTCTTCTTTAATTCTAATTCCAGACGAGTTCATACTCAATTATTTGGCAATTATAATGATGGAGGTTACAGTTCAGTATGTGGACTTTTACTGGGTTCTCTCTAAGATCCAAGAACCTCTAAGTGAAAAATTAATATATTTAGTTTTTACATTTATTAGTATTACTTGGTTATTGAACCAGAAAATATCAAAAACTCAAATGCAGGTTCCATTACGAATTTCATGATGATCTGCTAGGAAAACGCCTTTTATGTTATATAATGACAAATATTATCATAATATCATTTGACTTCAACACCAATAAATACTATGGATATTATAGACAAAATTTTCCGCGCAGAAAGACTTTCTATACAAATTAGTATAATTTTGAATGATGTATATTTTGTACATCTTGCTAAAATTGTGTTTCTGTAATAGTTTAAGTTGTAATGGTAGAATATTATAACATTTGGGTCCTCAATAGCCCACACAGTTTTTAAAAAACTCATTGTGGGCTGTAATATACAGTCAGATACTGTTCTAATATCATGACCGTGCCAGATATAGTTTTTTAATTTTCATGTTTTTGTAAGGGACAACATACTGAATAAATGAATAAACCACTAATATTTGAAATCCTTTCATTGTACAGTAACGCACTTGGATACAAGCTATCTTCTTTGTAAATAATCAGTAATATTTCATTTTGAACAACATTTAATGATCTCAGAGCTGTTGTCATACAAGCCTCCCTACACCAAGACACTATAACATAAAATATATCCAATTAAATTGTGAAATCAACAAGTTTGTATTCAGAAATTTTTTGAGTAGGAAAAATATTAAGATTGAGATAGGTAGTTTCTTTGCTATGGAATTCACACGAGGATCATAGTTTGGGTTTTGTTCTATAATAATGCCTAAGTATTTGGAACTTTCAGTTGTTTTGGAAAAGGAGATATAGTATGTTTTATTCACATTTAATGTTATCCATATAGTTTTGACAAAACAAAAGAAAATGTTTTTTCACGGCGAATAAAGGTTATTCTATTCATATTGCACACCTTGATAATTTTGGTCTATGGACTTATTAGTGTATATTAATGCTGGTTCGTCTAAGAATGTATATATTTGTCCCTTCAGTTTGGCATTGCACAAGAACTTAAGAGCAAACAATACCTTTGATGAAACGAGTATTGGTTTTGAGCGTTCAGTTTTAGTTTTTTTGCGAAAATTTCGTTGGTACAAATGATTCAATTTGTTTGTAATAATGCGGGAAATTAACTGATTTTGATGATTCTGGAAAAAAAATGGTTTGACAAATAAAAAAAACAAGATTCCTTCAATCTCAAGAACCAGAGAAAGATTTTTTTTTTTATAAAATCATTAGAATTTACTCAAAACCGTTTTTTTTTACGGACAGGTGCTTTGTTACCCCCAATATTACTCTTGAAAAATATATCCTCACACACCTAAGATGTGCGGCGCAATGATGAAATTTGATTTTCGTGATGACGCGCTGGTGATGCATCTTAATAAATGAAAAAAATAACTAAGCCTTATACGGATCTCTGTGGAACTCCGCACTGTTTTAAAGAGGGTGCTCAGATATTCATTAATCTTGACTACTTATTAGTTTGATAGATAAACAGGTGATCCCTACTCCCTTAACGCCAGCTTTCTTTAGGTATTACTCTAGTAAAACATGATGAGCAATACAATCAAATCCTTTGGTTACATCTACGAATAATCCTGTTACTTTTCTATTTTCATATCATCAATCACTTCATTTGTAAATATCAATAATACAATACAGTTCTCATATTTTTCCTAAATAAACCCTCATTGATTAGCGGAGTAGAATCGTTTTTCTATAAGTTATTTGGTAATTCGGGCATTACTTTTTTGAATAGTTAAGATATTTAATAGAGCAATGGGTATGTAATTGTTCTCTAGCAATCTACTTTCTCCTTTAAAAATTTGAACAACTACTGCCATTTCGAGATCCAGTAAATGCCATATTCAATAGATATGTAGAATAAATGGGCCACTACTGGAGCTATGCTTTTTTCGATCAGTTTTATCACCATCAATTCCACGGTACTTCCTAGTTATTGAGAAAATATAATTTTCCTGTTTATTGAATCCTAAAGTTTTATCTTGTTTATCTCTCATTATTTGTATTTCATTAAAGGAAGAGGATATTTTTGTGATGGTTATTAGATTTTGTAAATAATTTCTACAGATTCGGACATTTTTAAACATAGAGAATTCAACACAAGTGTACAAGAAACAGAGGATATTGAGAATACTCGCGGCCGTTCCAAACCTAGCGCGCGGAGGGCAGTGATTGCCGTATCTACCTTTATCCACTTTGTAGTTCTTTTTCCTAGTTATAGATATAAAGATCTTTAGAGAAATAGAAATAAATCAAGATAATAATCAGTTAGATTCAAACCAGTGGTTTATAAATCATACACTTGATATAATTTGTAAACATTCTTTCAATTTGATTTTGAAATGGTTGGAGTTTCTTATTTCTTTAATAAATTAAGGTGTATTATTGAACCCTTGGAAACCCTTAAACAATAATGATTCCATAGTGATGTGACAAGAAGTTCTAGAAATGTATATTTAATTAGTACCCCTTGTATCATAAGAGTGAACATCTCTGTAAAATTTAATAAACTGTTGTAAAGAAAAACAGAATAATAGTCATTTTCCAGAAGTATGAAGTTTGCAGCATGAGTCGTAGGAGGATTTGTAGGCTTTTACATATTTTTGCATTTTCACAAATGCCCGTTTTACGACTTCAATCATTTCTAGGGGAGTAAGTTCCAAGTCACTTTTACTGCTCATCATACAATTTAAGTTCTAAAATTCAACTAAACAGAGCTGTCAGTATTAGTCGCTTGAATTCTGACATTCCATTGTGTAAAACAAACTGAAGACATAAATATAATATCTTATTGTTTAATCAAAAACAGTTAGAAATCAAAGTACTTTATTGTCAGAAGATACAAAATATCTCATAGACAGCAATAATAATAACAATAATTTAAATGAGCGCATATAAACATGAATCAGCATTATTTTGTTATAGCCGTAGAAAAAAAGCATTGTTTACTGAAAACCAACCCCAGGATATTAAGCATCGATTTAATTGGAGTGAGGCTATTCATTTTTTAAATTATTCTCAAGGAGATTCTGTAACGTACCTATTAATTTAGTTGACATCAAATGGTACAAAATGGATAAACAGTAATCAAAATGAACTAAATGTTGCTTGTTATTTTGGACGTGTTTGTTAAACTCTGGAATATTCTTCTGAAAAAGTACAGTTTTTTTCAACATTTTCTCAGTCACATACTTGAAAAGATTGTTGAAATTCGGTATTTCACAATTGAGACAAATTCAAATCTCTCTTTATCTATTTAAAATTTGATATTAGCAGTATCAAGAGAAGCATAACAAAATTTCACGGTAAAAATCATAGGTAGTGTTTTTGCTATGTTCAGTTTCAGTTTATTGCAGCTCGAATAATGGTTAATACAAATCAATTTTCTTATTGAGTTGTTATCACTACAAACAATTAACGTATGGTCAGCAAATAGTTTATGAATGTGCAAGCCACTAACATCATTCAAGTACAGAATAAATAGGAGAGGACTCAAAACAATACTCTGGGGTATCTCTACAAAATTGTTCAGGAATGATGATCACCTTTGGTTTGATTTTCTTGTTATTCAACTAATAATGAACCTCCCCACCAATACCATACACTTATTCAGAAATAATAGTTCTCAGTCATCTCAAAGTTAAAGCGCTGATTCACATGAATGCTTCTTATGAAACCCAAAGTGATTATTTATTCAAAGTGAATTTTCAGTCACATGTTGTAATAACTGTTCATACAGTTATTTGTAGATTTTTTCGATTGGTGGTAAAAATGGATCAAAACTCATCATATTTAGAGGTGTTAGCCACTTTTTGAATGGGCATAACTGTACTATCAAACTTTCAGGAATTTTGACATTTTCAAGATATTAACCTATTTTTTAAATTCAAATTGATAAGACCAATTATTCCCCACAAGAACTCTGAGATTACGTTTAGATATCAAACATTATTCAACCATTCACTATTCAACATAACCGCATCCCTAATATTTCAAATTTGAATTTGAATACGATAAAAAGTACAATGCTTTCAATCAATATTAGCTATAGAGCGTATTCATTAAAGTTATGTGTAATCACAGCTGTACCATTCACATATTACCCTAGACTAAAAGTTATACAAGTATCGTAGTTATTAACAAGCAATTTTTTTAAATTTTCCACATTTCTTTTGGACTAGATTCAAACCTATTTCAAGTACTATTGTTTTTTTCATTCAGTAGATTAACGATCCTATTTCTAAGGAAATCGAAACCTTGCCATTTGTTGGCACAACTCTATCAATACATTTTTTTTTGAAAATATAAACAGGATGAATCTATCAACTAAATTAGAGCCGTTTTCTACGATTTCCAGGTAAATTGCCTAATCAGAGCCTGCCTGGATCTGAGATGATTTTTTTTTGCGTCTGAGTTATTTTGAAGTAGTTTAAATTTTTTTAACGCTCAGGTTTCTGAAATGTTCAACTACAACATGAATTCTTACTGCTGATTAAATCAACTGAAATTACTGAATGTTTGCCGATAATTTTTGGACAATTATTAATCATCTTTATTACATAAAAAAAATAAAAAAAATCTGCTGGTATCTTGAAATTGACAGTATGTCCATAATCCCTTGTATATAACTTTCATATGTTTTTCATAATCAATTCTATGCTCCAGAATGTCTTTCTCACATTCGACATCACTTTTGCATATTTTTGTACTTGGTGCAATTTTATAGTGGTCAGTTAGTGATAACCAATGCAATTAGATATGCTCTTTGAAATGTGTGATCACAACATGGCCTTAGCATGTGAAAAAAAAAAACGGAAAAAAAGATGTCACGCATTCTAGGGAGTTGAAGTTACAGCAATAAATATAGAAAAATATGTTTCCTTAACACATAAATTGGCGAGTCCGGCGTTTTTTTTTTAAATAATCACTTACAAAGCTCTAAACCTTATTAGGTAGCTATTTTCGGCGCCCTGTATTGCAGGTTTTAAAATAAGTATTACTGGGCAGAGGAGTTATAAAAGTATCAACTGTTACTTTAAATGGATCACTGTTTGCTTCTGGACACAGTTGCAAACCCAGCATCTGTCACTAAGCTAGAATAATGAGTAGTTCAGAATACATTTTCTTGCGAAGCTTCCAAGGGGTTTCTCCAGAAACCCGGCGATTCTTAAAAAAAATATGGATTATTTGGAATTCAAGATGATTTGAAAGTTTATATATGAAAATGGACCACAAAACAAAAAGATAACTCCAAAATGAATCTTAATACGACTGGAATATGATGATGGGCTACAAAGAACAATCACTATTTAGTGAACAAAGGTGAATGAAATGAGAGTGATGTTTTCTGAAATGAGATTACAAATTCGATTTGACACCTATCATATAATTAATTTAATATAAATTTTTGTGTTGAAAAGTTGTTGAAAAATAGATTTTATTTTCACTTTCTTTAATCACTAAAACATAATGTTTCAATAGAAATACTTTATCTAGTTAACACAAATATACCTTTCATTTCAAGAATTGTACTATCAGGAACCTCTTTACCCTCCACAGCTTCTTGCAAAGATTGGCGTCTAGCTTGCTCTTCATCTCCAACTACTAATATCACTGCCCTTCTCTTGAAGCCCTCAAATGGCCGCATTTTACGGCGTTGGGCTGATGGAAATACGTTTGTCTGCCACAAGCCTCATTATTATAATAATTTCCTCAACCATTTAATTTAATAATCAATTTCAAAACAACCAAGTCAGTGAAGTTTTTCATTTCATTTACAACAGGTGAAACAATTCATCATCATCATCACTGTCATCATCCACATCACTGTAATATTGCAAGAAAAAATACAGCTTGCGGTTAACAGAAAATATATGAAACCTTACATAAATAAGTAATATATATATATATACATGTGTAGACTACTTTACCATGAGGCGTATCATGTTAGTCGCTGCCTGCCAAAAATATTATGCTGCACCATTGTTTTGGAGAATGAAGGTATTGTAGTAAAATCATACATTAGTTTTTGAAAGATATGCCATGAAGTCGTTATCATGACTACTTCTATCAGTTCATATTTACTGTCTTCGGCCTTCATCTTGTTATTTTGCGTCCTCCGATTAAAGCACATGGCATGTGAATGAGTGTAGAGCTGTCACCATCTTGTACTTGTCGATACCATCTTGTAATAAACTATAACTTCAATAATCGATTAAAAAATCAGTATTCTGTTAACCGCACTCCATAATTCATTTTGCTTTCGACACCTATAACTGACAAATGAAGAATGATGTGAAATGAAGAATGATGTGAATTGTGTTCTCATAAGAATTGCATATGAGGTATCATAAACTGAAGTATAGATTTTTTTTATACATCCGTTAATAATTTTTTCAAAACTTTGGATATAGGGCTTGAAAGGCAACCCAACAGTTCTTAATTCAAAATCAAATCCCAGCAGCTGTCAGTTTACTTATATTCCGAATATCTAATAATATACAATTTATTCAAATTTGTAAGATTTCTTCATAATGGCACTATTCCATCTCCCATGATGTGGAATACCCTTATAACTTTCTTCAAAGATAACTTATTCTATTGTCGTAAAAATTATTGAGAATTTGATTGATCAAATCAAATCAACTTTTTATCTGTCATATTAATCAACAACAACAACAATTTAAATCAATCTTAAAAGGACCATAACAGCTAGCAGTATAATGTTGTATTTTCTAGACAAAGTATTAATCCAATTATGGTAATTATAAAAGTCTTTTTTCAATAATAGATTATTTCATTTATACGTACATAAATATTCGCATTGTGCTAACATTTTGTATTTGTTTACATAATTACAGCATTCATTCAAGTTGACTTGTCCCTTACCATTTACCAAGTAGACAGATATTTTGTGAAATCCCTTCAATCGAAACTTCCTCTTTATATGACTCTCATTAATGCTCAACTACCGCAATTTAAGAAGCAAGACAGCTTTTAAGTTTTACATCAAAAGGATCATCAAATATGTTTTATATGTAGAAGGACCTATATTTATATAAAATGGTCTATTGAACGTGTGGAAATTGATTCAATAAAGCTTATTCATTTAAAATCGACACTTTTTCACTCTGAGTTATGCCCAGAATTTAACCAAAATAAGTTTTTTTTCAACGATATCAGGACTATTATTCGTTGATTTTCACTTCAGGATCTTGAGACATACATAGCCCCCTTGTTTACATTCATTTAGACTAACATAAGATACATCAATATGGAAGAAATTTAAATTAAACCCACAATTCAAACAAAACATAGGCAGACCGAATATTGTAGTTTTATTCCAATGCTTTATATTTTCAGTAGTAATACTATAAGTACTTCAAAATATTCGGTTATACATTTATAGAATAATATCAAAGAGTGTCAGTTTAACAGTTTAAATATTCCCCCCCCGCGAAGCAATTGTGCAGGAAGTTTGAGATGTATAACCCTAAAATATTTTGAAGTACGAATTGTATTTCACACGAATATTTTTTGAGTGACACAATGATTAGATAAAGGTCAAAACTTTACCACGTGCTTTGTTTGTATGTAGCGATATGAACTCTGGTTACTATGCAAATTCAAATATTTCTAAATTTCTGATTGGTGGAGCTACTCTATGTATAATCAGGTATTATCGAAATTATTTGAGGTAACTTAACTCAACTGGACGTTCCGATTGGTTGAAAATGATATGAATAAAATAATTAATGTTATTTAAGTGGTCTGCAATGTATATGTGCATATGGGCGAGTTTTTAAATTCATCGATGGATAATGCGCATTCGTGCTGTCATTGTCATTTTCCGTTAGTAAATAAGGATGCAATGCTCATCGATGGATCCATCGATGAATTCAAAAACTTGCCCTATGTATCCAACAAAATGTTCTCACTATCATTTTCTCTTGTTCGTATTTTAAAGAAAGATGATGGGATCCAAGCCTCGTGAATACTGCAGTTAACCTTACATTGAGATTTGCATAAAAAATATATTTACATCACAATGGAATGCTTAGGTCTATTCACTTCAGGAAAGAAATGCATGGTTAGGTTTAAGGTTTAAACGTGAGTGAGCCCATACATCAGGCTCTCCACTGCGGCCAATGGCCTATTGTGCATGGTAGTCAACGAAAGAATATGAAATAAAATTATTTTGCATGAAATGTAGTACAGGGTGCTCCAAAATGGCTAATCCAACAATCAAGGGTAAGACAGAAACTTTGAAAATTACAATCCCAAACATCAATCTAATTTCTGATCAACCTTGTTGCAACTTGTCTTTTGAGAAGAATGTTGAACAAGCAATTGAGTAAAATAAAAGAAAGGGTAACTTGTTAATCTTTGGTATAAATAAAATCAAAGTCAATCGATACACTTGCAATTTTATACCAACACTACAGCACGTGTAACACCTTGTCAAATGTTTCAGCAATAGTGAAAGCTTCACTAAATGGGGTAACGTCCATATTCAACTAGGAATTTGAGTGTGAAACTAAGCTGTTTCACGAGTAAAATCAATTGTTTGTTGATGGAAACAATAGATACCCAGAATACCCATAGACTAAAAATCATTAAAAGAACAAAAAAAAATATATTAATAACAAATATAAAACGTCAAAGAACAAGGAGGTAGAAGGTAGTAATAAAGAATGAAGTGTTCACTTAATTTTACATGCCTCTCAACTAAAACTATTATTGACTTTAAGCAGCGAAAATTTTTATAGTGAGAGCAGCGTTTTTTGTTGCAAAATAACGTGTTGGTAAGTAGAACTTCGAAAAGTCAGTGGTAGAGTGCGTTTCTAATGGGAAAACACCGCTGTTCATAATTATAATATCCTCTCTACCAATAAACTAATCTTTACTTTCACCCTCTAAACCAACCTTTTTCGGGAGATCCCCGACTATAATAATGTACATGCTCTCTTAAGAATTTTATTTCAATTGTAGCTGCAGATACAATTGAAGCCAGATAGCAATAAGTTTATTCATTATTTTTTCTGAAAATTAATTATTTCATTTCTAAAGAAACAAAAATATATCTGAAGACAATTCAAAGAAATGGAAAATAACACTACATAACAAAATTACAAAAGGTTTTGACTCTTTACAATTATTTCTGGATAAAGATTGTATCACAGTTCTGACTGCCTCATTTTCAATCTTCCTGCACAAACAGGAACTTTTCCAAGATGCATCCTATTTTGAACAGATATGTTCTACTCTCAACAAATTATAAAGCAATATCAATAATAATGAATTTCAGAATGGATTCATCGGATGTAACAAATTTACATTTGTATGAATAATGTGCTCATAACTCGATAAACGGGATCAGGTAGCTCAGTGGTTGAGACTGTCGCGTTCAAAACCATTGACTGCTGGTCGGCTAGGTTCAAATCCTAGCCACTACAGATTTTTATCTGATGGCCCGAGAATGTGCTAGGAATAGCACGTTAAAAGGTAAGACTTCGTTAATCCTTGGCTCGTACAAGTTTCGACTTTTGAGACCAACCGTTCGTAAGGGGACGACAGCTGGTTTTAACGTTTTTTTAATTAACTGCATTTTCAAAGCACAATGACAAAATTGATCCCATTAATTTCTCAATAGATATTATCCATAGAAAGAATATTTTAGTTTTATAAGTAAAATTCAATATTTCCTATTTCAGGTGTACCACAATATGGGACACTGTTTATTTTACTATTCATTAACAATTTAGACTTCTTAGCTGATGCTGATGATTTAAAATTATTATCGACGATCAAGAGTAGGGACAGTTAGTTGCCATTACTTAACAGCTTATAACAAAATATTAGTTTCTCCACAATCATCGCAGAATTGGCTTATTCTGAAATCAAATTTGATAACAAAATACTAACATTCCACAACAACTCTGTCCCTGTAAATTACTTTGTGTATTCTATCTATCTGTATCCCTATTCATAAACATGTAATGTTTCTTGGGAAAATAAATTTATTACTTATACAATTTTCAATGCAGTTTATCCTCTCTCTCTATAGCTATAAAAATATTATCACACTAGTGTAGCAATAATAACGTCAGCCTTAACTGTCATCAAAGATCATGAATTTTAGAGTATTTAAGTAACTTATTCATCATGAATAATTAATTGAGTGCTTCAGAAATGAAATGTATAGTTTGAGTGGAAGAGTGAGAGTATTAATGTACCACTTGTCACTTAACTAGTACGGTACAGATGTATTTGGCCACGTTCCCAAGTTGTCAGTATTCTTTTTCAATAAAATATTTATCAAAATTTGAAAGACAATAACAACGTGTGACACAATGTCAATTGATAATTCTCTCATATTTGGAAGAGAACAGAAAAATCAAAAAACTTGCTGATGATACCCAGGTAATATATTTTGCCACTGACCTAACAACATACGTGAAAATATGGAAAGTGATTTGAATGACATTTGAACATGGTTAGTGTTTTGCTCTGATTTTAATATACCTACATTCATGTTTGCTTTTAAAACACTTCCATTAATCCATTAGTATATGGATCTGAATCTAAAAAATAAACTAAAGTTTTAGTTTTTTTATTGACAAAAAACTATCATGATTCAATCACATTGAAAAATTGGTGGAAAATAACCCAATCATTGGGTTTCTGTTCAAAATTAGGAAATTTATTCCTTTTAGTTTTCTTATCCATTCAAAGCAGTATTTGATATCCATCTGGGGAACCAGTAATAATTCAGTTTTGAAACCTTTAACAAAACAAATACATAATGAATCGTTGAAACGTTCTTACAACTTAACGATGTTAGAACCATTCGCAACTTGTATGACTCCAATGGTTAACTAAACTTTAATTTTATAAAGTAAAAATTGGTTAATATTTATTCACTTCATTCGATTCAAACAGAAAGTATCTTATTTCAATTTCATTGAAATCAACACAATACTTGTTTACGAAAAAAGACAAGCCTGTTTAAGCCTCCGCAATTTTAGAAGTAACTTTGGAAAAACGTCATATCATGAGAATATAAAAGCAAGCTTTCAAAATACATATTCCAAACCTGTCAACTCACTCACTCACTCTTTCATTTGCTATGACATCAGTCACGGGGGTACAATATATAAATAAGGTCCAAGAAACATTCGCCATACAGAAGAAAATTGCAAGGTTAATTAACGATTAGAGTACATCTGAGATAACACTGCAAACCAATTTTTCTAAAAATTGGTTTAATGGCTCTACCACACTCTACCCTGTTTGAATATATCACTATATTGTCTATGTAAGGAAATATATTACTAAAAATCTTATTTGTCGACAGTCTCATGACAAACCAGAAATTAATATAAACTACAACACCTACTCATATGAGTATCAATATTTCAGAATCATCCTGGAACAATTGGTGTCAAGCTTAATAGTGCATGGACGTATAAATAAATGATGGACCAATGTTATTTACACCACTACGTGTAGCCGCTGAACGATCAGATTCTAAGGTTGTGCTGTTGAGTTAGGCATTGCCACGTCGAGACTGTTATAATTCTGTATTACCCCCCAACACTTGCTTAAAGTTTATCGCCAACGAATTCCATTCAGTAACTGAACATTCCGATCCTTGTTTATGTAATGAAAACCGGTATTAAACATTCCAGGATCTAAACTATCAAAATGGATTTGAAAAAATTCTACAAATAGAACAATGTAAATTTATCTACAAAATAACAAAAAATCAACAAAAATGCAACACAAATATGAATATAGTTAATGAAATACATTCGCATGAAACTAGAAGTCAAGACCAAATTTATCTACCTCAGGTGAGAACGAACATTGCTTTAAATAATCCCTTTTTTAAATGTCTTCAATCATTCAACCTTTTGCCAAATTATATAAAAAATAAAGATAGTTACTCCTCGTTCAAAGCGGAAATGATGCAATATGTTAACGGCCATTAAATTTAAAATAGATATGTTCCGGTACCAGCAATTACTGCTGATTAGGAACAATGCTTCAAAAGAATTCTGTACAGTGGCAACGCTGTTAAAATACGCGTTGGTTATTGGTTATCACATGAATTATATTTTGTTTACAAATTTCACCAGTTCTTGTTGACATTCTTTGTCGTGGGAGTTATTTGTGGAAATATTGGTGTTCTGTTGTGTTTTGGATTATGTAGTGAAAGAAAAATAGATAGAGACTAATAATAGTGCTTTACTGTTGGGTTTGCAAGCAATCCAATTGTTCTAATAACCAGAATCTCAGGTTTCATAGGTGACTAGTTTGTTTAAAAATGTAATTAGAGATTGGCGTTCATATTTCTCATTGGCGTCACAGTGGGTATCAAATTTCTTAACACACTGCAAAATAAAAAAGATATATTGAAATCTTGTTATTAGAAGTTGACGATCGGCAATAACAAAAAAGAAAAGGCACACTTCTTTTCTAAAATGTGGATGACTGATTGACTGAAAAGATGGAAGAAAAAGTATTTTAGTTTAGTTAGAAGATTGAATATGACACCTCTTTACAATGCTTTGTGCCCTACATGTGATAATATTAGTGCAAAAAATCAATATTTGTCGTCTAAATGAACGTGAACCGAAAAACAACAATTTTTTTCAAGATTTTATTTAATTTCACCTGTTGGATAGTTGGTTAGTTAATTTGTAAAATCTTGCAAGTGAATTTTGACCTATTTCTAGTCCTTCCAACTTGAAATTTGGCAGGTATTCATAAACCAGATAGAGAAACAGATCTGACCATCACACATGATAATAATAAATGTGAATTTATTGTGTTTAGAAAACCGAGTTATACAGACAGTTCAATCCACCCTGATGATCAAAAATTAGCAGCTTACTATTCAATGTTGCACAGAGCATTCTCGTTACCTTTGTCTGCTAATAATTTGGATAGAGAACTAAAAACAATCATACATACAGATAGGATAAAATAATGATTTCAACGCAACCACAATTCAGAAATTGATTAGAAAACAACGCCTTAAATTCACTCACAAATTAATATACTCACAAGTCAAGCAGTCCGAACCTAAGAAATTTGTAACGTTAATATATTATAGAAAAGAACAGAGATTATTGCGAGATTCTTTAGAAAAAATAAGGTAGAAGTAGCATTCAGGCCCTTATCTAATTTCCTTTTCAATGCCAAAGATAAAACAGATAAAATGAAGCACGAAAGGTCCTTCAGACAAGAAAAAAGCGATTCTACTTTTTCAAACCACTCCTTAGAATGCGAACACTAATTCCCGAATCTATACGATACGGAAATTTTGCACTATGCCAACAAGGGTTGGAAACTGAATTATTTAGAATCCCTAGAAATTCATAAACATAAACATTGTGGATGTAATTTACTGAATGATTAGGTAGACTTAGTATATTCACACGGTTTTAATGTAGCCCTTCCACATTGTCGATCATGAACACATTTTCAGGTACAAGGATAATAATATAGGTAATTACTTATATGTAGATATTGTTATTTTTATTATGGGTTCAAGTGTCATTATTAGTGAATGAGAAAGGCCTGGTATAAAAGGCAAGTGTGTTGGATATTCAGTTATCAGTTTGAAATATAATTTGATAATCTACATATAGGACGAAACTGCAGTAACACAAGGAGTTGCAAATATAAAGTGGTATAAAAATATATAATATTAAATAATAATATAATATAATAAAAATATTATTTCTCATTATTCATATTAATTTTGTAAGAGGAAAAAGAAAATGGCGATTCCAATATAGCGGACGAGATGTGTGATAATGGTTCGATTCCATTCAAAATCGCTACTTGGAGGTTTTTGAGGTCGAAGATTATAATTTTTTTTACAAAATTCATAAAATTAAGGTAGCATCTCCTATTAATTTTGCTCAAGAATAAAAAAACTTAAAATAAAATCAGAATTTTGTCTATTTGAAAAATATAAATACTGAAAAATGGATTATATAATAGGTCGGCAAGTATCCAACAGAAAACAACTACTGTCCCCTACGACGGTTGCAATATATATATTCGATACTTGGCAAAGATGTTTATAAGAACAACTTTGCAATGCTTTTCAAATACATTGCAGAATTTATTTTTTGACTCATATGGGGAACACCTACGTACCGATTTCATAGTACTTGCCAATCATCAGCGAATACCAGTTCCCAATTAAATCGAAAATGACCATCATTTGTTGGGAATTCCTAAGACAGATACTGAAGTATGTATCCATCACATACTCTAGGTTCCAAGAAAAGCATTCCTATTATTGTGTCAACTTCAATATGAAGTCAAATCAATACAAGAAGAATTGACGACACTACTTGACGGAAGACCTTCGCTGATGACTCACAAATACTATGAAATCGGCAAGTAAGTGTTCCCTATTTAAATCAAAAAATAAATTCAGCTATGTTGATGATGTTAATGTCCTTTGCTAGTAATGATGATAAAACAGAGTCTACTCTTGTAAGACTAGTATCGTCAGCAAACATTATTGTTGAAATGATCTCTCTTACTGAATTTGGAAAATCATTTACATAAACAAGAAAGAGTACTGATCCTTGGGGAACTCCTGTTTTAATTTGTAGTAAATCAGATGTTTTGCTGTTGACCTTGACAAATTGATATCTCCCACTTAAATACGAATTCATAAGGAATATACTATTTATACTGAAGCCATAGTAGTTCAGTTTGTTCAAAAGGATATTGTGCAATATGCAGTCAAATGCCTTAGTCAAATCTACAAACTGGGAAATTATATACTCATTATTTTCAAATCCAGAATTAATAAAACTCGTTAATTTATTTATTGCTAGGGTAGTAGAGTGGTTATTTCTAAACCCAGGCTGGTTGTGAATAAGTTATAATTTCACCTAATTGTATTTTAAGGATTACTTCATAGACCTTGGAGAGTGTGGGAGCTACTGAGATAGGCCTATAATTTGTAGGATCATCCTTATTGCCCTTTTAGTGAATTGGCACTACCTACGGTACTTCTAAGACGTCAGGAAAGTATTTTTTGATATACTTTCATTGATTCGATACTTTTAAGATACCGTGCAGAAAAGTACAGACAAAATATACATCTACCACCAAATTAATAATGTTAGCTTTCGATGAACACAATTGAAGAAAATAGCTCATAGAAAATATTCAAAAGTAAATTGTGATCTCAATTTCCCATTTACTTGCTTGGCTATTCAGAACTGTCCCTGGACTCAAAAACTCGAGTAGTACAATTGATGTTCTCTATAATAATATGAGTTCGAGAGGTTTTGCCATGGAGTTTGTCATAGAAATGTCAACTACTGCTAGCAGGTTAAATTCCAGAGTGCAAGAGAAGGTCTCTCAAGGATATCGGAATCAATACGCGACCACATGCCTTGCTGAAAAGCAAGTGTGTTGTGAGTTGCCTCAATGCCAATCCTGTCTAGTGCTAGCTTGGAGTGTGCACCGACCATCTGGGGGGTGCTGTAGGTTTTCCTACAGCTGAAAACTGAATATGCCACCAAAAATCAGTAAGACGCCCTGGAGCGCCACGGCAAAAAAATAATAATAGCGGCCTCTACCCCCACAGGCTATGCCTTTGGGTACACTCTACAAGTGTTAATGAGGGAGTATTATTATTATTATTATAACTTTTGTAAAAGGTTTTCCTAATATATCAATTATTTAACCAAACAAAAGATTATTTCATTGAGAAAATATATCAGATTTATGATGTCATATTTCAATTTTGGAGCACCCTGTTTATTTTTTCTGAAATGTCAGTGATTATGTTTGTTAATGAGTTATCCACAATACTTAATGTTTTTTTATTTAAAAGAACAATTAATTATGGAGACTTATTAAACAGTTTTTCCCTTTCAGGTTTTAATACATACCCTAATATGAAATTTGAAGAGGACCTCAAATAATTTATAAAAAATAGGTGTCCCATTCAAAATAATAAAGTTGATAAGTAAATTCTGATCAAACCAGAAATGGGGATTTAACAAAACTGCTTTGGATTATTTTTGAATCAATGTAGCCGTTACTTTTCTGTATAAAACAAAAAAATTGTGAAAATCAACATTAAAGTTTCATTATAAACGTAAAATTATTTTTAAAACTGCAGACTCTCCTCAATTTAGAAGATTTCTAAACTAGAGATTCAACAATTTTTAGGTCTTTGGTTTAGGGAAGCAAGTAGAAGTAAAATATCCTTTCATCAAAAACTTCTTCAGTATGGATCCCCTATATTATAACCCTGTCCCTCTTGTCTTTTAGCTGTGCTCACAACATTGTTTAGACTAATCCAGAGTAAGCCCCCTTCAAGATATGTTTTTATTGACTTACAGAAATGCTTTTGTCCCAACTGAAAATATATCTCTTGAAGATTCACTTCAACTTTTCCGTGAGACACTACAATTTATTTTGTACATAAAAATAAAAGGGCTTCACACAATGAAGCCATTAGGATTCAAAATAGTACTCAAAGATTTTTGGAGAGGGTGAGATGAATTTTTGTTTTTTACGACGAAATGCCGGTTCAACCGAAAAATTCAAAGTGCACGAACACCTTCCTTCGTCTACTAGTTCTAGACACCGACTGATGAAAAGTCGTAGATGGACCGAAGCGACACCCGAACAACACCGAAGATTTTTGACAATTTCAATCCCTCCGTCGTAAATTTGTCGTTAATATTTTATTCAACTCAGATAAATTTGTTATATTTAATAAATAACATCAAACGGATTATTATACCACTGCATGCAAATCCAGGATTTTTTTGGTATATAGAATAGTCCTCCACAGTCCAACTGAAACTATTGAATTTTTCAGCTGTCATTTTCACTCAACTCAAATATTATCTGCCTTATCACAGAAACACAACCTTTGCTTTAAATGTCTTCCTATTGTGAAGTACTTTCCCAAAAGCTCAATTTTTTATAAAATTCATATACTATGGGAAAATCAACTACCTAGAAATTTTTATCTGGTAAACAACAGTATGTTCAATTTATCGACGAATCCAGCTTCAAAAAATTTGTACCCAGTCAAACTTTTGTAGGCTTTCATTTACTATTTTGTATAAAAAACTATGAGTAATCAGCAGATAATAATGTCGAATGCAGTTACTGGTGGGAAGAAATCTAGATTGATGTCCATTTCTTCAGGAGTGCCAGTAAAAAGGATCCAAGCCTGTATCACTCTAACCAAACTTTGTCTATCTATCTTGCTCCAATGAATTTGTTTTGGCGTTCTAATGATTAAAATCACTTTCATTTGAAACAGCCACAATAACAATTCTTCAGCTGAAGAATCAAAACAAACACAAAACAATAATACCTGTGTTCCTCTAAGCGGACATTTTTAAAGCGCTGAGGTCACGTGGTCTAAAAAACATAATGAGAATTTGACACAGGCCTTTTACGAGGACTGTGGAATTTGAGATTCCATGATGTGCACAACTTATACAATGTTGCCAAGTCTAATTTTGGTGAAAGTGAGATCACGAAATCACTTTTTTCTTCATTACACAGAAACTGGCAGTCAGAAAAAAAATAAAATCCCGAGTCACATCAGCATATACTTTCCAATTGCAGTGTTCCCTCATAGGTTGTGGAAAGGTCCATTGCATACATGTTGGGATTGGCAACTTTTGAATAATATTATTGATTGTTAAATGTGTTGGGATTAGCCTATTTCCTTAAGCCACAATGCATAAATTTATGGATTCCTCAGTTGAGTGGCCCCCAATAAACTTCAGACATCTTTACAAAATTAGGAGATATTTACTTTGATTTTCATGTGTACACTAAAACTATTTAGAGTATAATATTATAATATAATATTCCATGATATCCACACTCATCAGCGAATATAATGTTTTTTGCTTTGAACAGTGTATAATTGTTTAAAGTTGTAGTCCAGTTGTAGGGTGAAGAGCAACGAGCAAGGTATCTTTCAATATGTATTTATGCAATTACATCAAACCTATTTTACTACTCTGTTGCACATGGTAATTCCCTATGTGTAGAAGAAGTATTTCAGATTCTGTATATGAAAACTGGGTTAATCAATGACTGACAATAATTATTGTAGAATTGGATAAATCTCAAGGTTGCAGTCTGATGTGGTTTCAAAGGAAACTCTGTCATTTTGCCATACTTTCAGAAAAGTTTACTTCTGGCCTTAGGACAACTATAAAAAGACAAATGAATATATAGAGAAAATTATAGAATTTACTTATTTAACTTGAGTAAACGATTTTTTTTTTTAATCAAGTGATTATACTAGGTGTATCAGCATTACCGAGCATTACTATAATTTTTTACCTTATCTTTGTTCAATTTCAAAATGTAGAAGTATAAATTATAACATGAATATGAACAGATTGTGTACAGAGATAGCATCTTAGTGACTTAACACTAGCAAGGTGCTTGTGTACGGAGATAGCACATTAGTGACTTAACACTTGCATTGTGCTATGAAGAAATCTTGATTGACCTTAAAAAATACAATAAATTGAAACATTCAAGTAATTTTTTTTATTCAAATTCATCAGAAAATGTCCTGTAGAAAAATAGATAATATAATAGAATGAAAATAACTCTTCATCAGTTCAAACTTCTCTTAAAACATATAGCTTCTACGAGTTCAAAAGGATTAATAAAGTGATTTGATTTGAAAACAACATAATGTACTTGTGGAAGATTTAAAATGATTTTGTCCATGTATTATTTAGCTATTTTATACATTTTGTTATAGTCTTTCAAGTAATAAATTGTTCATACAGGGCGAGTGAGAATTAAGACCAACAAACTCTGCCCACAGATTCCTCACCTCATTTCGATGTGAAAAGTTTCTATCAAGATATGCCCTAAAATGTATCCCCTCTGAGATACAGGGTGTCAAAAGTACGAAAAAGAATTAGATTTTTTCTTCTCCAAAACTCCTGAAGGAAAAATATCAAACTTGGTACACTAATCAAGGTTTATCAACAATATAACTGGAAGTTATAATTTTTAATGTTCGTAAACCAGTGGTGTAGTTACGATGGTATGTGGTCTTATGTTCCTTCTTTGGACAGGTGAATGGTCAAATGAGCGTTTGACATCAGTTAGTCTCATCGATTGTCAACCTAAAAGTCATAACATTCCATGTGCCTAAAAGTGG
Organism: Chrysolina haemoptera; assembly: GCA_958298965.1. NCBI lineage: Eukaryota > Metazoa > Arthropoda > Insecta > Coleoptera > Chrysomelidae > Chrysolina > Chrysolina haemoptera. The sequence continues at coordinate 36,699,505 of OY282587.1, read as the reverse complement.
AGGTTTCCGAGATAATTGTGAAAAACTTAAGATATGTCCTGAGCAGCAACATAATTTCATATTTGCAATAATTTCATGCTAATTTTTTACAACATATCGAAATATTTGTCAACCTTCTGAACATTTTTTAATGTTGGAAGAATCGAAAATAGCGTACGGGTGAGTCGGATTTAGAACGACAATTTCATATTTTCATTCATCATATTATTTGATGAAATCGATGTTGTGTAATCACTGAGTAAGGTCTCATTATTATTATTATTATTCTGACTCACCCGTATTATGTTTCCGATTCTTCCAACATGTTCAACAAAAATGTTCAGGAGGTTAAAAAATATTCCAATACGATGTAAGACACTGGTGTTATGAGATTATTGAACAGAGAAAATTATGTTGCTACTCAGGGCATATCTTCAGTTTTTCTCAATTATCTCAGAAACCTCCACTATTAGGTTCATGGAGTGTTATGACTTTCAGGTTGAGTAGCGATGAGCCTAACTGATGTCAAACGCTCACTTGTCCAAAGAAAATATGAAGGAAAATATGACTACATATCAACGTAACTATGCCACTAGTTTACGAAAATTGAAAATTATAACCTCAAATTATCACGTTGATAAGCCTTGATTAGTATACCAAGTTTGATATTTTTTCCATTAGGGGTTTTGTAGAGAAAAAAAATTAAACTAAATTCTAAATATTTTTCGTATACTTGACACCCTGTATCTCAGAGGGAATGCATTTTAGGACATACCTTGATAAGAACTTTTCACCTAGAAATGAGGTGAGGAATGTGTGTTCGAATTTTGTCGGTCTTATTCTGACTCACCCTGTACATTTATAGTCTATGCAGACTATTCCTTGATACGGGTAAAAAATATATTGTCTTTACTGTACATACTATACAATAGCATATTTTGCAATCTGTGGTGGATATTAATGCCAAATTAACTCACTGCACAATTAGACTTAACTCAACCAGTAGAAGAGTGATTTAGAATCTATTCCATTTTCAAAGTTTGCTCTTAAATTGTCACAAAACTTATCGTTGCATGATCTGAACATCAAATATGAATTTTCAACATTTGAATAAGGATAATTATATATACACTCCCTGATAATTGTCAAGATAGGATGTCAAATGTTATTCTAAAACCAAACACTGCAATTTTCATTTTAGTAAATAAAATTCCCATTTCAATAATTAAATAATTATTTGAGAATTTTGAAATATTCAGTTTGTTGTGGTATCTATACTGGTACTTCTTACAACTGAAATAAAACTTGTGAAAACCTCATATACCCATACCTCATATAACAATTATTGTAGAAAATGAAAAATTTCAACTAACTTGGCCGTGAATCCCTTGAATGAATCAGTGTGGCAGTTATATCTGCAGTTAATAAATCAACTATTAGGGATTCATTTCTTATAAACTACAAACATACCATTATTTGATGAACTAGATGGAAACATTCATCATTATTATACCTTATTAGCAGCAACAGTGACGATTTATTATTTCCTCATAGTGAAAAAAAATTAATATTGGAATTTGTTGCTTTGAATGATTGTACCATTTTTAATTAGCCTAAAATATTCTGCAGACATGAGTGGTTATCCAAATAACTTGAACTACGAAGTGTCTCTCATGCCACTATCCATGAAAAAAATCCAGCGAAACATATCACATAATACACATTACCTTCTTAGTGGACCAAACCGAATCGTGCCTTGTTATTATAATACTTACTATTCCCAGTGATGTTGCCATTGTTGAAGTGGTGTACTTACATTTTGAGATGATTAAAGATACGGTGCATCATATTACACGACAAAAATACGATTGTATGTTTCATTAGTTGTTATCATCTTTGAAGTAGTCTACCTGACTTGATATAGATTTGTTACATACCTGATCAATGATATAATTTCTTCTTCTAAAGGCTGCTAATGCAACAAGCTTATTCAAACATTTCTGCATTCTGTCAACTAATGAGCTCCATCTTCCTTTGTATTTGGACTTTAGAGGCTCAGCAGACACCTTTGAAACGAAATTATAATTTTTCAAACTTTAATTTTTTACTATTGTGTACAAAGCGATAAGTCTAGACAAAACTGATAATTCTATTTTAATGTAGTTAATTGATTAAACAGATGAAATCGATGGCTAAGAGGACAAATATTGTATGTGCAAAAAAGTAATTTTGAGTAAAATCAATTTATAGACTCATCAATTTATATTTTTTTACTGGAAATATTTTCAAATATATGTACAATATGAGGAAATAAAGATTTCTCCTCGATTTAATTCATTTTTCGTTGAAAGTTTGAAAGACCTTACAGACAGTATAGTACCAATAAACGATTATAATCGTGTTCTCAGTTATATTACACCAACAAATGAGATACTTGGGGAATTTGAAAAATTGAATATGTGCAATTAAAAAAAATAAAAAAATTTCCCGTCAGAAAAAGAATACAGATGATAATGGTATTAATCTGAACATAATTGAATTAACATTTGAAATACTGAGTAATCAGTTTTTGGACTTGCCTAATTTACGTTAACCACTGAAACACTTCCGGACTATTGGAAAATTGCCACCATTGTTCCTCTTGAAAAAAATCCTCTTTAGCATCTGAATTTAGACTTATAAATACCCTACCAATTTATGAGAAATTATTGGAAATCACAGAGAAAGATCAGTTAATGAAATTTATAGCGAAACATAATATTTTGATTAAAGAATAGTCTGGATTTAGGCAACCCATTCATGTGAAATTTCTAATCTTTTCATGGTAAGTTGACGTATCAAAAAACATATTATAGTTGTTGTCTTTCTGGATTTCAAAAGAGCATTTGAGACAGTCAACATTGAGTTACTTTCAATGAAACTAAAGAAGTATGGACTAGATGATAATGTATTAAAATGGTTCACTAATTATCTCACATATTGGAAGTAGTTAGTTAAATACAGTCAAGTGATATCCAGTACTTCAAATATAATTTCAGTAGTTCCCAAAATATTAGGTCCACTGCTATTATTGCTGTACATTAATGACATTGTGATGCATGTTAAAAAGTGTAAGATAAAACTGCTTGCCGACGGCACTATGTTATATTGTTCTGGGACACCTAATGAAATCACAGAATGTTTGTATGAGGAGCTATCGAATATAACCGAGTGGTTATGTGACAACGGCCTCAAGTTAAATGTTAATGAAACAAAATGTATGTTAATAGGTAGCAAATATCGTTCAAGACAACTGCAAGATGAACAGCTGTCATTGGATATTCATATTAATAATGTCAGCATTGAGAGGGTAATAACTTTTAAATATTTGGGAGTGGTACTAGATCAAGAATTGAATCTTAATGCACACTGTAGTTATATTCAGGAGAAAATAGCTAGGAAAATTCATCTATTATATAGATTGAATAATAAAATAAGTAAATATGCAAAATTAACAATATATAAATAACTAATATCACCCCACCTTGACTATTGCAGTACATTGCTCTATTTTGTAAGCAATGAAAATCTCAACAGGTTACAGAAGCTTCGAAACAGATCCATAAGGGCAATAGTAAGTTGTAATAAACGCACATCTGTAAAATACATGTTGGAAACACCGTCTCTTATGTCTGCTAAACAAAGGATAACAATGAATATGATATTTATATTTAAAATTTAACACAATATGTTGCCAAATTATCTGAGTAATCAGTTAACCTAGACAAGTAGTATTCACACTCCACTAGAAATAGAATAATAAATTTTTAAATCAACAGAGAGCATATAGGTTGTGACTATTTATATAGTTCTGGTATGATTTTATTCAATAATTTGCCTTGTCATATAAAAAGCTGTGATTCATTAAATTCATTCAGAAGAAAATCTATCTCATATATATTTCAAATGAGTCATTAATAATTTGTCTTGTTTTTATAATGTAACTTGTCTCTATTTTTATATTTTTTATTTTGTACTTTTTGAGAGACTAACTGTACTATGAAGAGCATTATTTGCTAAGAGTATTATATTGAATTAATATTCATACTATCACATTTTCGACAATGTACATACAATATGTGTCCTCTTAGCCATCGAAATGTCAATCAACGAGGTAAATAAAGAAAAATACTCTATGGAATACACTGGGTAGATACTATTTCACACATATTTTTACCAAAACACTTCAACATTTTAGAATACATGGCATTGTGGTCTTTTCGACCAACAGTTTTGTATAATAGACAGCATATTTGAGTTGCGCATGAGAGAATATTTACCTTTGATCTATCTTCCTAAATATAGTATAGTATAGTATAGACCTTATCACGACTCCTTGGATAAGTATATTTTGGTTTACAGTTGTATTGTTTTACATGAGTTATTGTATACCTGAGGGGATTGATACCACTTGCAAATGATATTTTATATTGTATCTTCAAACATTTGTATATCTGCCTAAGTTTCTGCACATATCAATACATCTACTCAAATCTGTTCAATACAACAATTATTCTCTTTCAATATCCCCAGTTAATAAGTTGAGTTGTTTTTTGTGATTTCATTCATTTTATAAATAAAAATTCCAGATAATGGAAGTGGTTTTCCACTAATCAATTATTTGCATATGTTCGGTCTATCTGACCGTTAGGTGACTGATGTCATAATATGTTGCCATTTTTCTTATTATTATGCAAATAACTTTTCCATCTTGAACTGAATTGAATAACTAAAGTGGCAGTCTTCAATATTTTCAAACCAAAAAATATAAATTCAAAACCAAAATAATAAAAAATCTTGTTCGGCCGATTACTTAAAAATCAAGGGTTAAAATAGCTTCTCTGATTAACATACGGAGGCAAAATAAAATAACAGTAGGCATCAATCTGTACCGAATTTTTCTGATTTAATTGTTTTTTATTGTGGAAGAAACTCATACTGATTGGTTTTGGATAGTATTTTGAAGTCCAGTGTTTGTTCACATTATATAATAATACCCATAATAAATTAAAGTATAAAAAACTAAACCCACCGTCATTTTATCCAACATGTTTGTTTTTCCCAAGACACAGTACCTCTTGTCAGGATTTGCAGCAACATGCTCAGCTACCCAATGGGTTTTCCCAGATGCTGGTAATCCACACATCAACAAAACCTATAATTATACTTATTAAGAAAAAGTATTTAAAACCCCTTGAGCAGTTGATTACCTCACAATCAGCCCTATTTTCAGGCCTGACTGGTCCAGCCACTCTATCTTCAATTTTACTAAGATACTGGAATCCGGAGAGTTCAGCTGGTATTGGGAACCATGAATCATCTTTGTCGCCAAGGTTCAATTCAAATGCATAATTGCGAGACAGAATATGTGGATAAAATACTGCATTTTCAGGAAGTTCTGATTTTGCTACAGTCGTGGCTACAGGTTGCACTTCTCCATTTACTGTATATCTCATTGTGATACTATCTCCATCAATATCCTAAAACGAATATTGTTGTGATTACAGTGAATATTTGTCAAAATGATGACTGATCAACTGCATGAAAAGTCAGTTTATCCCACTCAAAAATCCTAAATTTAAAGTTTCTGATTTAATTTCAGAAATGTTGATATTAAACAAAAAATGTTATACCTTAATTTTAGTAGTTCGATTCCACTACAACAATATTTATTCATTGTTATTCAGTTCATTGGCACAAATGGAACAAAAGCGATTTTTCAAGTAGTTGCCAATCACATTGTCAATACTTACCAAGAATGCACCAATTACATCTCCAGTGCCGAATTTGATGCCATATTCAACAAACTGCTTGTCGCTAACAAATCTCCCGGAAGATTCATAGCCGTAAGAGTATTTTTCTTCACCAAGTTGCAAATTACAATTAAGAAGAGACCATCCCACTCTAAAGATATGGGTAGGAATAGATTCTGAAGCTTCAACTGACTTATCAGATGAATCTATTTTATCGTCTTTTGTTTTAGAATCAATTTCTGCATTTTCCGATTTGGTTTCGTCAGTTTCCATAGGCTCATTGGTGTTGTCTTCATTAATTTCTTCATTTGTGTTGTGGTCAATTTCTTCACATTTTTCTGTCGATTTTATTTCTGACTGATCATCACTAGTAATTTTTTCAGTTTCACCCGTCTCAGTTTTTTTCTCTTCAGTTACTAATTTTTCTACAGATTTCGCAGGAGTTTCATCCATTTTTTCTTCTTTGATATTAGATTCTAACTTCTCGCCAGATTGTTCATTTTCAGTTTTGCCACTAGATATTTTATTCTCTGCATTCTTTTTGTTGGAATTCCTTTTATTGCGATTTTTCTTTTCAGTTTGTTTTGAAAAATCATCTTCCCATTTGATTTCTTCCGTTATTCTCACTTCATAAACTACCTAAAATTGAATGAAATATTTGATAAACATAAAAATAAATATTTTGATTTAATTATATTTTAATCATTATTTGATATGTTTATATATACTGCCGTGCTAAGCAAAACCCTCCTAACTAATTAATAATTTCACTGTAATTATTTTTTTTTGTGCAATGGCTCTTAGAAAGCTTCAAGTTATTTTATATACCGTATGATAGCAAAACAATGTACAGGGTTTTGCTTAGGTCGGCAGTATATATCTTAAATGAAATGAATAATTTCGATGATGTTGAAGTGCCCTTCTTTTCACATATTCACACAAAGTGGTAAATTAAGGCAGATATCTTGCTGAAAACACTACATGTTGGTTTTATACGGAGAAAAATTATATCAACTTCACAGAAACTTGAAATATGTATTTGACATTAACACTTAGATAAACAAACCACGTTGTTTCATATTATCCAACACTACACCTGACAGATATTTGTACATCCTAATATTTACAAATCCAACTGAATTTCAATTTAATCTAAAATTAGAAACTCAAAAAAAAAATTACTACACAGCATCCTTACAGCAATTATAGCACTAACAATTTCGTATTTCCATACAACAAAAATAAATATTACATCAATTTTTTTTTGTTCCAGGCACTTCTTAAGCAATTTGTAAAATTTTCTAACAGTATTACAATCTTTTATATAGGGTGTTACTTGCTCAAACTTAAAGGGGTGATTCTAAGACGAAACGTTTTAATAATAATTCTTCGACTAATTTTCTTGAAATTTGGCAGTGTTATTTTGGATAGTAAGGGGCTAATTTAACCCCTTTTGAGAAAATACATAAAAATCACTTTATTGCTTATCCCTGGGACAACATAATAAAACAATCTAACATTTATAACTACCAAACCATCAAAAACTGGGGTATACCTGTTTTTTTTCTCCATATGAATAGAAATTGTTATCAAAATTATAAATAAAAATAAATTGTTTTTTATTAATTATTAAAAAATCTCTTTATTGCATGTCCATAAACAACAATAAAAACTTTTTTTTTATTAATAAAACACATTTTTTTGTTGTTGCTTGCATTAATTTTGATAACAATTTCTGAGACTAGAATACTATTGATATGGACAAAAAATAACCAGTATACCCCAGTTTTATATGGTTTGGTAGTTGCATTTTTTCATTGTTTTCCCAGGGATATGCAATAAATTGATTTTTCTAATTTTTCCAACAAAAAAATACAGAAAAAATTATTTATTATAATTAGGTACCTTTCCAGTTCCTACTCCATGAGTGGCTCGAACTCCTGCCCAAGCATATCCAAAAACACCTTCAGTCAGAGGTTTTGCAGATAAAAATGTATTTTCATCAATTTGGAGATGAAGATCTGAATCATCTGAAAAATTAAAAAAATAATAAGAAAATAACAAGGAAATTAACAACGATAAAAGTAAAATAAAATTCTCTTGATTAAAAAAAAATACATATAAAATTTTGGACAACTTACACCAACTCAACTGAACCCTAGCATTATCAATGATAGGTTCATTTTCTTTAACTGGAGATCTGCTTCTTCTATGCTGTGATCTCTCAGGAGATTCTGAATTTCTTTTTCGTTTTTCTCCCTTTTGGCTAGATTCATTTGATTTTAATTCTTTCATTTTAATTTCCTCAGTTTCCATCTTCTCTGATAAATCCTCAGCATCTTTGTTTTCAGAAACCTCATCTTCAACCTTCAACAATGATAATTATTATTATTTCATGTCCTGATCTTAGGGTTCTTAGTGTTATATGAATTCTTGAACAGTATACAGTAAGAGCTTTCAACAAGTGGTGTTTTCAGTCTCTAAGCTTACTATTTGATTGAAAATTTCCTATGTGTACCACCTTCCTTTTATAATTGTTGATCTCATTAATGATTGGTTGTCTTTAATGGCTTCTGTGATTGGTTGTCACAATTTCCATGAATATTACTGGAATTACTTGAATTTCATTTGATAGAAGACAACCAATCATTAAGATCAAAACATATAAAATAAATTATAGTTTTAAAAAGCTAAAGACACACTGTTATAGTTGAATGGAATAATAAGTAAAGAATAAACTTCAAAAATTAACCTGAATGTTAAAAAATCGTGTGGTGTTTAATATTTATTTTTTTAATGTTATAGGTATTCATAAATGCTGTGAAAATGAAAATTTAAGTTAATTTTTAGTCCATATCGCTATTTAAACATGCCTTTAGTTTCTCCCTTATTTAATTTATTTTTCACTTTTTAGTCTATCTTTCTATCTTGTAGAGAGAAATAATTACTACCCTGATGATAAGTTTTGATTAATACATTATTGGGCAAAAATACTTTTTTTAATTATTTTGTTCTTTATAGTGAATGAAATAAATCTATTCTATCCTAGTTTATTCTAGTATATTCAGTCTATTCTAAAGGTTGGCATTGACTATTGAATCACGATTAATGAATAGAGGACTTTATAACAAATGTTCTTTTGAACTATATATCCAAGAATTATCCTTGAGTATTATAACTTACTAAGAAATATCGTCAATTAAGGAACTTTTTAAACATTATATGCTGACACAGTAAACACAATGTATTAAATAACAGTGAAGGGCAAAAAAAAGTGTGAGAAAGAGCAGAATAGATAGTGAAACACAATAACCGAACAAAGGTATCAATATCTTCTCATTACAGAATCATGTTAAAGAAAAACTCAATGATTGCCAGCACTAGACAGTTTTACCTGTTTGTTCTTGATATCCATCTCAACCTTTTCTAAAGGAGGATCTGGTTCAAGTTTTACTGTTTTAGATTTGTCAGTTTCGGCTAGGTCAGATTCCATATCATGTTCCATGTTTACAGATTTTTCTTCCTGCTTTGTTTTATCAGACTTCAGTTTTTCCTGAATTTTCTCTGGAGTTTTCACTTTCTCCTGAATTTTCTCTGGACTTTTTAATTTCTCCTGAATTTTCTCAGGAGTTTGGAGTTTCTCTTGTGTTTTTTCTGAAGTGTTCAGTTTTTCTGGTGTTTTAATTTTCTCCTGAATTTTGTCAGTTTTGAGTTTTTCCGGAGTTTTTTCAGTAGTTTTAATTTTCTCTAGAACTTCAGGTTCATTCTTAAGTTTTTCAATTTTAGTCATTTTGGAAGTTTCAGCTTTTGGTTTGACTTCATTAGACTTACTATCAACTTTTAATTTTTCAAGTGTTTTTGTCTCTTGCTTCAGTGGTTCCAGATTTATTTCTATTTTTTGTTTTTCAGGAATATTTTCAGGAGATTTCACGTCTGGCTTAGATGTATCAGAAGTTTTCACTTTGTCTGGACTACCTTCTGATTTAGATTCAGTCTTGGCAGCTTTCGTCTGCGGAAGGAAAAAATAAAAACTAATGCAAAATATATACCACACACAATGTTACCTCAAATTTTTCTGATAGCGATTGATCATGTTTTTTAGCCGTGTCCTCAGTCTGAGAAGTATCTAAATCTTCAGTAGATGTGTCTGCAATTGATGTATCCGGTAAATCTGAAACAATGACTCACCTTGAATGCACGTTAAAATTGTAAATATTGCAGTTCTTCAAATGCTGATCAAAGGTTTCCGTAGCCGCAAAGCTAAAAAATGGACAGTTTTTGAGATATGGAGCTTTGAAAATAGTTTTTTTTTTATTTTTTGCGGAATTTACCTAACAGATATAATTTGGGATGGAATTTGGATAGTTGTCGCCCAGAACCAGAGAGAAAATTGGTCTTTTGCTGTTATATTATCAATAATTTTTCATTCACTGCTCCACACGATCCATGAAATGAGGTAGAAATTCCAAAATCTTCCAAACACCAATTCATGCTACATGTTACCAAATAAATAATTTTACCCTGGAGTTAATTCATGATATTTCAAATGATTTTTCGCGATTTCTAAGATAGGTTATTACAATAACTGTTTTTTGTTCATTATTAATCTACTTATTCAATCGTCAATGATAATATGAACACATAGTATTCATTCAGTTTTGTAAACTTCAATGCAACTTCATCAAAAAATATATCTTTTTCAAGAATTCGGGGGAAAATATCAAATGCTCCGTTATAGGTTGCTTTTAACTCTAACTTCTTCTAACTCTCCCATTCTACCTGAAAAATGCTATAATGTATCAAAAATACAGATATTTTTACAGATTAATAATTTGATTGTGAGATGATCGTCCATTTCAAGCCTTTCTGAGAAATGACAAAGAGAATATACAGGGTGGCCCACGAGGTTTTGGACAAGGAATATCTCGGAACTCGAGGGTAGTAGATAATTGTAATTTTGGGGTTGCAAATTAAAGCAATTGATGAAGCTTTTTTTGATATTATGTTAACCAATAAGTTTTTTGTTTTCAGTCATATGACATCAGATTCAAAATTATTAATGGGACAACCTCTATATCAAGACATAATACATTAGTTACAATATAATACTTTAGTACATACCAAATGGCACCCTCAAATGACAATAACGTGATATAACCAAAGTTCATTTTCACATCATTGTTGTCAATGCCAGTGATGCGATAAAGCTTTGAATGTAACCAGATTATTATGCAATTTAAATAAATCTCGGAGGTTGCACAGGCGATTCGGCGTAGAGCTATAACAGAGGGGAAACACAGAAAAAGCGATTATTTGGGAAAGCAAAAGCCATAACAAATCAAATTGTTGTAAAGCTGAGAATCCCGAAAGCACAGTGATGCTTCCGCGGCAGCCGAATAAATCGATTCAAATTTTTATACAGAGACATTTTCGGATGTTTAAAATGATGGAAAACATTTTTAATTTAATAAATAAAATTATCGAATATATCATATATATGTCAAGTTATTAATATCATTGGATATAATATATCATGATATATATCACTGGATATATATCCTCCGAACCCTGAGGTAAGTTTTTTTATTTGTTCGTAACTGTTTTGAATTAGATTTTTTTAAGGAAATTCCGAATATGCTCACACAACTTTCCCATACTTGATGGAAAGTTGCTCTGGTTTCAACATTTCAAGTAAAAAATTTGCTATATTAATTTACATTATATTGAAATTTTATTTATGGGCTAGGTATATTAGCATATTTAAAATTTCTTAAAAAAAAAACAAATCAGAACATTTTTGAAAAGAATAAACTCCTTCAGCAAATTAATTTATTACATTTCACTGGTCTTTTCGGATTTTTATAAATTGAAATGAGCTGAAAAATGTAAGGCTAAGGACTTAAGAATAGTGAACAAATCAGATTCAGTTAAAAAAAATGTACAACCCTGACCCCACCTTCTCGAAAAAAGATGGAAAAACTTGACAAATTTAAATTGGAAAAATTCGTAAAAAGAGTGAAAAATTTCTAATCGTAAAATAATTTAGTTTTCAAAACCCCCCCACTCCTCAAAGATTAGATAGAGAAGTCGTAGGAATTCGAAATTGATCTCAGAGTTTCAGACATGGAAAATTGTGACAAAAAAAATTTAAGTAGCGGCCTCAAACTCCCCCCTTCCGAAAAAAGTTGCGGAAACTCGAGAATTAAACAGGAAAAATCCGTAAAAATAATGAAAAGTGTCGGATAGGTAGTCAAATCGTTAAATTAAAAAAAAAGGAATTGTTTTGGACAAGAAAAATTACATAAAAAAATATTGGTCAAAGGCGTCGGTAAGTAACATACCGCCGGCTTATGTCACTTTCAACTTTTTCAGTTATTACCTGGAAATTAATGTGTTTTAATCAAGGGAAGAAATGCTAGGATCGTGCAAAAAACGTTATAATCATAACGAACATCAAGCACTAACGATCTCAGGTTTCTTCAAATTTCATACTATCAACAGCAATAATCACATAGTGAAATTGAGAAACACAAATCATCTCTATAATACCTTCCAGCAAGCAATTGAAATCCAGAAACACCACAACTTCAATAGAACCGAAGAAGGATTACAACTAAACAAAGTTTGGCAGGGGTAAAATAGGGAATAGAGGTACATAATTTCACTCGTTCTTAAAAATACTCCACATAATAAAGATATTAATGACTATAATATTCCAAATCAATCAGATGTAAGAATATCAACTCACAGATACTTAATGAGACATAGTGGCAAGCAGTCGATAGTGAACCAAGTAGTAAACATGTCAAATGGCCAACAGAAGTGGCCAACCACTCCCGTTGGCAAAATGTAAAGATACACAGCTTTTCTTTTTGGTATTTTGAGGAGCACAGGAGGTACACTGCAGTATAAAAAACAGACCTGTTCTTTTCAAGTCATGCTTTAAGCACCAGTGCTATAAAACCATTTTCCCACCCCCATATGCACCTATCATCCACTTGAAGCAACAACCCTTTTTAGTTTTTTAGGGAAACATTCTTCATTGAAATTTGGAAATGTGTTTTTTTTGTAATATCTATCAGAATACAATTACTTCCCTGGCTAAAGCCATGCTGGACATTGAACTACACCTGAGATATACTGTGAAAAGACCCTGACTGAAAATAAAAAACTTTTTTTGGTATATGTATTATGTTTGAGATGTGGTAAAATACGGTTAACTACAAAACGAAATGGATGGTGGTAACTGGTAACAAAAACGAATTTCAAATGAATAATTTTGAAGTAAACAAGATGTATAAAATTTAAGTTTGTAATGAAAGTTATGATTGAGCCCAATCATGAATGACCAAAATTCTATACTTTGTATACTGCCCAAAATTTTTCAATATTTCAGATCACTAAATTGCAGGTTGACTGTTATACATGCCAGGATATTTAAGATTATTTAACAAAATTTTTAGATTGTTGTAAACAAAACTGAATAACTAGGTATATACACTTGCAATATTTTGATCAAAATGTACTTTTTTGGGATTAGCTCAGGTGCAACAAATATGGTACAGTAGCTGCTTTCTTTTTGAGAATTTCAAGCCCTGGGGCTTCTTATACTAGGCTTACAATTGGTGGATTTTGACAGATGTCATTTTCAGCCAATAATATAAGGGACTGTCTCCTGCACAGTCCAACTGTTCACTAATTTAGCGTTCAGTGCCAGTCTGACTGTACAATAACATTTTGTTCGGGGCTGGTCCGACTGTACAGACAAGCAGGCAAACTGAGTTGAAAGTGCGTGAATTTGTTTTTTCGCTCGCACTTGACACACAAACCTAACCTGAGCAAGCTAACCTAGCTTGCAAGTTCCCCACAGGGTACTTTTTGGAATTTGTATCAAAATAAGAAGGCGAAAAAACAAATTCGCACATTTTCAAGTTTGCCTTCTTGTCTGCATGGTTGGACCAGTCCCGAACAAAATGTTATTGTGAGGTCAGACACCAGCACCAAATGCTAAATTAGTGAGCGAACAGACCGTGAAACTCCCAAAAAAAAAAAGCGGCTAGTTGCTGTGCACAACGCTCCAAAAAAAAGCTTCTATCTCATAATAAAAACCCAGGAAATCATCATATGAGACTACTTAATATGTTTTATCTATACATACACAAATTATACAAGTAAATTAAGACAGGGCAGACGACACTTTTGTATTGTTTCGTTTATGATGGGTATGACGTACTGTATCGTGTTTCCAGGGTGGTTGGTTTCTAGTTATTGGTAATGTAAACTATTTCCAATTATCTGAGAAAATGTCATTTACAGAATGAGATTTCGCTAACCTGGTTACCCAAGGTGATATGGATATATGTGATCTGAATCCTATTGCATTATAATTTTATTTGGTTGGCTTCCATGTTGCCAAAAATGAAAATAATCTGAAAATGACTTCTTATGCCAATGGAAGCAAAATTAAATAGCTCACCAACATTCTGAAGAGTCGTAATACACTCATATCATATTTTTCATTCTTCAAAAATTTCTCATTAATTGGTATTATTCTCATTACCTTTGTCAAATTCTTTCTCCAAGGCATTTTTCAAACGTTTCACCAAAGCCGCTTTATTTCCTTTGGTGTCCAAACCACGGGTGGATAGTTCATTGCGTAAATCTACGACTTTCAACTTTGCGGGGTCTATATTGGAACTCATTTTTCAATATTCTGCGAAGCTGTAATATAATTCAAACAAACAGAAAACATGCAAAAACCATTTATATTCGCTCAACTAAAACACGCGCAATTTTTACAAATGGCGTAGCGTCAGTCACAATCACAAAACACATACTTTCACTTTCTTTCACGTTTCACGTTTCACAAGTTATAACAAGTTCACAGACTAACATCAAAAACACGAAACGAGTCATAACACAGAACTCTAATTTGTGACAGAATAATTGACCATGGGTATGGTTCGTATACACAGACCTCATAAAAGACCTCATAAAAGACCTCTTTTATGAGGTCTGTGTTCGTATATTTCAAATCGGTAAGCAGCGGTTTCTGAGTTTTCAGTTTTCAAGCAAGCGACTGCATATATACGGACTCCTTGTCACTTGTCTTTAGTCAAAAATTTGAAATAAATTTGTTAAAAGTATAATTTTTCCCTCAGAAAACAATTGAATGTAATGCTTCCAGACCCAAACACCTTTTTTGTGATAAATATTCAAAGTTTCAAATCTGGCACTCAATAAAATTATTTCAATTGACAAATGACAAGCGGTTCTTGAGTTACCGAGGAAAATGTGCCGTTGCTCTGGTGACAGATAAATCACTGAAGTTTCAGGAAACAGTCACTGAATTTTCAAGAATTTGGTATATACGGACCGCCAAATCACTAACCAGAGTAACCAAGGATATATGTAAGGACCATACCCCATATTCACCGTTGCCATTATAGGTTTATTCGTTTGCATCAAGGTGTAGAAGTACTGTAATTTACACCGCATTTTAAATCGAGTGTGGATGAGTACAGATCAAACAAAGGAATGTGTCAAATTAATCTGCAAACGAATACTAAAAGCGAGTGTAAATGACACCAGGTGTAGTGTAGTGTAATTTACACCACATTCGCTTCAAAATGTGGTGTAAATTACACTAGGTGTGTACCTCAGAGTAATAAAAGACAATAGAGTAGCCTTTTCCATCCTTGTCTTGAAGTCAACATAACTTTGTTTACAAGCGAGGGCCTTTATACATGTTAAGTCCGTATTCAATCGGGTAGCTTCGTGTAAGTCCGCTCGTTTAATTCGGATCATGTTGTTATTCTTCGTTTGTAATATGGACCTTCTTACTCTAATCACAAACAAACTGTCCATACCGTTTCACCACCCGTCACCCCCCTTGCCAACAAATTATATACAGTATCGGAAAGTTTTTATTAGGGTATGCTGGTTTCATAGGAGCGTAAAGAATAGCTTACTATTATGTTGAGAGAGCATTACAATTTCTCCTCGACTCGCTCGAGCAAGGGATATCGACGTGGCTATTACAGTAGTGCGTCTCTCTTATTTATGTGGTATTATCATATCATTGCGTTTCTTGTTGCTCGTATAGATTTGTCTATACCCCGATGAAAACTTTCCGATACTGTAGAAAAGGATAGTTCATGTTCACTTCAAAACAGTTTCTTTGTGTAGGTATAGGCAGGGCATCTCTAGTCTTTTATTACTCTGAGGTGTGTACTCATACTCACTAAAGTCACAAAGTAGTCAAAGTACATTAGTTTTTTGAATGTTCTGTCAATTGTCAGGTGTCTTTCTCGCTGAACTGTTCTGTGTTCTGTGTCTCGCTGTTCTCATCTCACACGTCAACAACGTCGTCGTACGTCGTTTTTGTTAATAGGGTGTAATGTTTAAAGAAAAAGTTAAATAATACCCTTTTGTACCAATTTGTTTGCCTAACAAGTTTAGTAGACATGGTGAGTCCAAAAGTAACAACGGCTTCGTTTGTGATACTATGGATCGAAATTTGTAAATACCTATTAACAATATTTTGCATTGTAGGTGTTAATAGCTGCAGCAGTCTGCACAAAAGCTGGCAAAAGTATGTAAAAACTGACAAAAATTTGCTAAGTATTAAATTCATTTATTCAATAAATTTTCAGCTATTGTGTCAAGACAGTTTGTTGAAATGACTAAAGCTCGAATCGAAGGATTATTGGCTGCTTTTCCGAAGCTAGTTCCTACAGGAACTCAACATACTTTCGTTGAAACAGATTCGGTTCGATATGTCTATCAACCCCTTGAAAAACTCTACATGTTGCTGATAACCACAAGAGCTAGCAATATTTTAGAAGATTTGGAAACTCTTCGATTATTTGCCAGAGTTGTGAGTATTCCTTTTTGTTTACTCAGTGGTTTGATAGTGATATTGTGATGCATAGGGGCCTTCATTCTTCATTCCTGAAAAAAAGGGACTCGGTACCGATTTTTTTTTCTGATTGATGAAGGCATGTATGAGTGTGTACAGATAAAAGTGACAAAAACATATATATTTTGAAAAATCAATAGAGGATACTTCCCCCCATTTTTTTTGCATTTTTGATCATTGCCACCATCAAAATTAACGAATAATTTTGTGATGTTTCATTGTAATATTGAAGTCTATCATTTACTTAGTTCAACACCATTCTCATTTTCCTCTTAGAAAATTTCGTTTATTTGTAAATAATTTTACAAAAAAGTGTTGGTTAGATTTCCTTGCATTATTCCATTCGAATTGGGAAATATCCAATTTTACCAACGGCGACTAATAAAGGAATGCTCCAGCTGTCAACTTGTGAAAATTAATTATTTCTTAAGGTACGTTTAAATTAAAGCAAACAGAAGTCAACAAACGAATTTGTTTGCTTGAGCTAGAGTAATTTACTTAAAGAATCAAACGCGAGAGAACGAGCATGAACGTGTTCGTTCATTTTCCGACATCCGACTTTAAATCAGCAAATCATCAAAGGAAATTTATGCTCGCTGTGGACAGAGCCATAAACCAAGCGAGTGGATTCGTTTCGAACACTACTGATGACATTTGCCAAATGGCTGTTGGCAAATTAGTACTTGTATAATTTACTTTTTTAGAGTTGTTGCCACAAAAAGTCTCATGAACGGATGGGGAAATTAGAAAAAAGCATCTATAGGAGGCAGAGTTAAATTCTTCAGAGTTGGTGCCACAGAAGTCCCGTGCGCGAGTGGAGAGTGAAAAAAAGCCCCTAGGGAGAAATTTGACATTTTCAAAACATTTTAAAGGTCATAATAGTTTTTTTCTTATACAAGGTATAGGGAATACATTTTTTCAAATGAACTCTCAATACACCATTGGATTTTTGATACTTTCAAATGGCTCACCAACAGGAATATAATTAGAATTGAAAGTACTTCATCGAAATATTTTCAAATAATCATTCTGTATATGACAATGACAAGGTCATAATAGCGTTTTTCTTATACAAGGTATGGGGTATACATTTTTTTAAATGAAATATTAATACACCATTGGATTTTTGATACTTTCAAATGGGTCACCAACAGAAATAATATAATTAGAATTGAAAGTACTTCATCGAAGTATTTTCAAATAATCGTTCTGTATATGACAATGTTGTAAATATTGTAATTTAAAATGATTCTTTCGACCGTTATCAGTTTGAGTTGTAAACATTTCTAACCAACAATTATTCATAATATTGTCAATATTTGTTTTCTCTAAACACACATGAGATTCAGATCCATATAAAAAAATCTAGCTTTGAAAGCAGATATTACCAATTATACTGCTGCACTTGATAAGTCAGCAAAACTAAAGACAAAAACAGTAAAATTTAATCGCACAATCAGTGTAATTTATTGCACCGCAAGTACACTAAAAAAGGTGCATGGCTTAAAATATACAGTGCGCCGCTAAATTATGGAATGAATTCATTATTTCTTAATATAAAGATATTTCATAAGATTCCAGTACTTATATCCACCAGTTTTAGGTCATTTACGCAGTCATAAGCTCTGCTCTGCAAGTTTTCATAGAAGGTAAGTAAGGCAGTTTGAGTCGATTTTCCGGAGCGAAAAGCATGCTGAGTGGGTATCAAAATATTGTGTGGTCAAAGAAAGTCATTCAAGAGCTCTAGGAATGCATACTCAAACCTTCGAGAAGCTCTGGTGGACATTTATTGGTCTAAAATTTTCAATAGTTGATAAATTTTTATTTTTACGCACCTTCCCCACCCACCTTCAGGGATGTTGGGAAACTGCCTTGTGAAAAGGAAAGATTGACCAAAAAACTTATCGGTTTTATAATAATATGTAAAACTCTTTTTAATAAAAACACTGGTATCTCGTCAGTTCCAGACGATTTTTTGTTGCTCAATTTTTATTAATCAAATTAAGTAATTCAGATTCACAAAAAGGCTGTAAAAACATCGTGTATGGATTTATATTTATACCAATTTCATTGCTGATGTTCAGGTGATAATCATTGTTACTTGGAATATCACGTATTAAAGCCTGTGGAGCTTCGATGAAAAAATTATTCAATTTGTTCACAGTCTCTGCAGGGTCTTTGATAACTTTGATAGGTTAGGTTAGGTTAGGTTTAAATGTGAGTGAGCCCATATCAGGCCCTCTTTGATAACATCATTTTTTTGAATAACGATTGAAGGCTTCGTCACAATCACCATAGTCATAAATGTTCCATTCTGCTTTTCCTAATAAAAACTCGAAGTTGTCTAAGCTACTTTCATTGAAACATCTCTTCATTTCAGCTTTTTTAGTTGATTTCACAGAAGAGCTTTCATTAATTCCTAAGAAGATGACACGATGATTGGATATTTCATAATCGGTAACGTAGCAGATTTCGTCATTGTTGCACTTTGAAAAGATCTGGTCAATCAATGTGCAGCTGGTGTTACAAATCCCTGTTGGCCAACCCACCAATGGGCGAAAATTGAAACATGACATTACATTATATAAAGTTATAAAATTATCATTGGAATAGGAATCAAAGTTAAATTCGTTACAGATAAAATAAATTATACCAGGTTTATAATGACACTCTAGTATTTCACGGATGTTGTGAAAAAATACATTAATATCTCCACAAGGGGATCTATAACAATTCAGTATGACAAATTTTTGCCCGTTTGCCCAAGAGAACTTTGTCGAGCACCCCACGCGTTTTTACATTTGAGTAATTACATTGTCAATTATTTCTTTCTTTTCAGTCCATATTGGAAGTAAAGCGTGTTCGTTCTTTAGTTTTTTAAACTATTATTTTTTTATGACTAAAAGTCGAAATCTCCGACCCCGAAAACCCTCATATCAACTTTGAATCGAATCTGACCATAATCACAAAACTCGTTCACTTTCTTGGACCGCCGTCTTGAATTCATAAATTTTGACAAAAAATTTATAATCTCTGACCCCAAAAACCCTCACACACTAATTTTGAATTGAATCAGACCATAATGACAAATCTCGTCTTCCATCTTGGAGTCGCAATCTTTTAATTATGAATTTTGACAAAAAAAATTAAAGATAAGACCTAATAAAGCCTCATATACCATTTGAATCTCATCTGACCATAATCACAAATCTCGTCCGCCATCTTGGAGCCACCATTTTGTTTTTTTCTATAACAAAAATGTCATATAGACCATTGCAGAATGACGTCACTGACAGGTCGGCCATCTTTACTTGAGGGACAAACAAAGTTTGTTTTTGTTTTAATTGCTTTGTTGTTTATATCAGTTTTAAAGTTTCTGTCCTGTAGTTTTTGAGAATAGGTTATAGGTTTGACTTTCGTGATTGATGGTATTTAGTGATAACTAAAATAAAGTGTAATATCCGGTTGGATTGTATTTGTGTTTGCCAAGCTAATTTACTGGAAAGTTTTCTAGTTCAACAAAATAATTTGTAATATCATTGAAAATGCCTGCGTTTTGTTCGGTTCTGAAATGCTCTATGTGAGCTGAAAGAGACAGGGTATCATTTTTTAGAATTCCTGCTGCCGTTTCAATAAATCGAGGAAGTTTTATTTGAATGTATTATCTGGTGAACGTTATAATGCATGGAGTTTAAAACGAGGTCCTTTAACAGAAACGTCAAACATTCACTATTTGTAAGGGTATACGTACGGGTCAACGTTACTTATCATTTCAATTTTCTTTAAATATCTTGCAAGAACATCTCCGCGACAGTAACATAATTGCAATAATTTCACAATTTCTGTTATTATTAAATACCTACTATAAACTTCGAATGTACAAACTTTTCTCAAAAACTATAGCACAGAAGATACAAAGCTGATTTGACTAAACGAAAATAATAACGCAATAATAATGAACCGTGAACCGTAAACAAATGTAGCTTGCATGTAAAGATGGCCGACCTGTCAAAGCCACGTGTTCTATTACATTGTCACCGGAATTATGAAGACATGCCAAATATAAAATCATTTGGACTTCTGTAAGTGGTTGAAAATAACGTTCAAAGATTCCATTACAAACATACATATATACAAGTGAAGCTAATTTAAACGTGTTAAAAAGTCCGCGATTGCATTATGTATCCCCTGTAACCATTTTTATCTAAAATTATTAATAAATAATGATTTATTTGCAAGGCTATTTTTACCATTTCTGTTTTATTCTATATCCAAATAAATATGTTCGTTACCACGAGTATTTTATTTAGAAATGAGTATCATAGAAGCTACAGAGCCAATGTCTTTTTTGGCTTTGAACGGTATACAGTCGTTTAAAGTAGTAGCCCAATTGTAGGGATGTGAGCTATAAGTGACGTTTTCGTTTTCAACATGTATCTCTGTAACTGCATAAAATTAATTTCACTAATGTGTTCTCTGTTGTACACTTTTTTTCCATATGTATAGAAGAATTCTTTCCGATTCTGTATATGTATGTGTAACTGTACACCAATGTTTTAAACAAATTTTTTTTTTATTTTGAGTATTAAACAATCTTCCAATTGTTTCAGATTCCAGAATATTGTCGATCACTAGAGGAGAGTGAAATAGCTGAGAATGCTTTTTCTCTCATATTTGCTTTTGATGAAATTGTAGCACTGGGATACAGAGAGAGTGTGAATTTATCACAAATCCGTACATTCGTTGAAATGGATTCACATGAAGAGAAAGTCTATCAAGCTGTGAGACAGGTTTGTAAAACATTAATCTTTTTCAAAAATTCTCTAATTTGTTATGTTTCGATTCAGACACAAGAAAGAGAAGCCAAAAATAAAATGAGAGAAAAAGCAAAAGAATTGCAGAGACAAAAAATGGAAGCTGCTAAAAAGGGTATCAAGCCATCCTTCAACAGTAGTGCAGGTTTCGGCAACTCGGGAGGCTATACTCCTACACCATCTGTGGGAGATGTTGCTAATGTTTCTAACGATGTCAAGCCACCTTCTTATACAACTGCTCCTATTCAGTTAGTATTC
This sequence comes from Chrysolina haemoptera, assembly GCA_958298965.1. Classification (NCBI taxonomy): domain Eukaryota; kingdom Metazoa; phylum Arthropoda; class Insecta; order Coleoptera; family Chrysomelidae; genus Chrysolina; species Chrysolina haemoptera. Next base: position 36,677,741 of record OY282587.1, on the reverse strand, counting down.
CTATTAAATTCTAATTCACTCTCAAATAAAAACATCAGTCATGTATCATATATAACAGAATGGAAAATTTATGTAATCTAATTTTGACTATCTTCATGGTCTATCAAGAGAAAGTTTACTCATTCTGAAAAAATGTAACGTAAAATAAGTTTCTCCTAGTTCTTCGAGAAAATGATTGAAAAATTATGTGTTAAACCTATGTTTGATATTGATATTATTCACCAGTATTTATTCCCACCTGACAACCATTAATGAAAATATCATAAGATCAAGTGAAACTTTTCCGAAATTTCTAAATAAAAATATAATAATTATTCATGACATGTTTTTTTGTCTTGAATAAAATTATTAAATCTTATACGTAATGTAAAGTAGTTTTGGTGTGAAAATCAATATAAAGAAATATGATAGCTGAAATTCAGACAAAAAAATAGAAATTGAAAAACTAAAAATGTGGACCAGCCGGGAATCGAACCCCCCTGCCCTTGTCCAGTCGGTTACATTAACCAACTGTGTCACCGGTCTTTAATTTGTTAACAATCGCAGCCGGTTTACAAAATAAGGAGCGGTAATACAGTTGGTTACATGCATCCGACTGGAGATTGAGAATCCCGTGTTCGAATCTCGGCTGGTTCATAATTTTATTTCAGTGTTCTAGTTGCCTTTCGGGTTTTGCCGTGGTCTTCTTTGGTTAAAATCTCCAAACTTTTCAACTGACGCGCTCGAAGTACTCTTCTTGACGTATCATTTTCATTATTTCAGTGTTTCATTTCCGATTTTTCATGTCTGAATTACCACTTGCATTTTTCTTTATTTGTCAGTAAAATATATCGTATTCTGAAATGTAATTATATGAAAAAACAAGTTGAAATGTACTGAAAAATACGTCTATCTTTCAAAAAACGTTAATGTTTCGGATACTATACCTGCCTCCGTTCTCAAAACTTATTTTTATAGGGTTTAGAGAAAATGATATTTCCACAAAATCAACCTTTCAAACAATAAAATAATTATTTGAATTTAACCACAAACAAATTCCTAAAAAGTTTCATCATCTTATGCCTTTTTAGAAAACCAAGAGGTATGAAGTTAGGTGGAAAAGGACGTGACGTGGAGTCCTTTGTAGATCAACTGAAATCAGAAGGGGAGAATGTCATTATTCCAGCTAAGAACAGTATTTCTCAACCAGGAACTAAAGCTCCAGCCATCCAAACTGATATAGATGAGTAAGTTTTTCTACATCAGAAAATTTATATCTGAACTATTTGTTTCTTTTTCAAGTGTCCACTTGAGATTAGAAGAAAAATTAGTGGTTCGATTAGGTCGTGATGGAGGAGTTCAACAATTTGAAGTGTTAGGACTTGCAACTCTACATATTGGAGATGAAAGGTGGGGAAGAATACGTGTGCACCTAGAAAATCGTAATAATCATGGTGTTCAACTTCAAACACATCCGAATGTGGATAAGGAACTCTTCAAATTACGTTCTCAGGTATTGATTTCTTCAATTTGAATTCTACATATATATTAAAATTCCAAAACAACTTGAAACATCAAACTAACAAAGATATCTCTATGATTGCTATGAGAACGTTCAGATTTCATTTCATCAAATGATGATTTCTTTACTGTTATAGAGTAATTCTACTTTCATAAAAGAATTATTTTCATTCGTAGGAATTGAATCCTATGAACTCTACTCTTAGATATTTTCCATCCAAGTGACTAAAACCTACTCAGGTTGAAACTGAATAAACTGAATAATCCGCATTATTTAATTCAAAATACGTTGTCTTATTCACTACCTAATTTTGATGAAGTTTTGCAGTTTCTGCATATATAACTATAACTATAACTATAAAGTATAACTATAAAGTTCTTTCCACCATTGCAATGGTTGCTTCGAAAATTCTAATACTGGGCAATTACTCATCAGAACTAAAATTGTTTAGTATCATTGGCACTTTATGGCTCCATGCATTCTATTTCTGAGGAATATGTTTGTCAAGCTAGTGATTTAATTATACTTGAAGACTGAAGTTTCTTAGATAAGCTTCTGCCTTATTAAGCAGTATCAACCGATAGAGGATTTAAACATTTTGTCTTTATAGTAAATGCTAAACATTTTAAATAACATATACAAGTATTCCCCAATTTTTATAAAGAATAAAATTTTCTGACAAATCAATAATAAAAAAATTTCCCATATTTTGATAGGCGACCCATTTTAGGTGTATTTGTCTATTTATGAAACTTCATAAAATGTATATTTTATCTTGTAAGCAGATGGGTGAAGTTCGATCTCCTTTCGGCTCTTAGACTATAAGTAGAATTAGAGAATTTGCTCGCCTAATAGTTATATCGGGTGTCTGTGAAAGGTATGTGACACAAAATGTGCTGAGCACATAATCCATATTACCATGCAACACCCAGGAATAAAATATTGCTATTTCCCATTTTGTATGTATCTTTTGAGATATTGAACCATTTTGTTGAATTTTTAGATTGGCTTGAAGCAACCATCAAAACCATTTCCACTTCATACAGATGTAGGGGTCCTCAAATGGAGATTGCAAAGCACAGAAGAAGCATTGATTCCACTACTTATAAATTGTTGGCCCTCAGAAGCTGGAGATGGAAGTTGTGATGTTAACATAGAATATGAACTTGCCCACATTAACTTAGAACTTATCGACGTCAATATTACTATTCCGCTACCGTAAGCTTACCACCTTTACAGTTTTAACTTTAATGTTTTAACTTTAATGTTTATTCTGCTATTGTTTCAGAATTGGATGTTCACCAGTAATTGGCGAATGTGACGGTACATACACATATGAATCAAGACGAAATCAACTTATTTGGAATCTGCCAGTTGTGGATGTCAACAATAAAAGTGGTTCTTTAGAGTTTAATGCTCCAAGAGCTATTCCAAACGATTTCTTCCCACTTTCAGTGTCATTCACTTCAAAATCTTCGTATGCTAGTATCAAGGTAATGAAAAACCCTTTATTTTCAACTATATATCTGATTGAATATGTAAGGTAACCACGAACTATAGGTCTTCTATTTGGAAATTAAAGGCAGTAAGTACATGAATATGTATATTTTGCCAAAAGCATTTTCAGTCATTTTCAGAAAAAATATATTTCGATATAGTGCATTCTTACGAAACTCGTTTTCAGTTTTTGATATTTTTTTTTTTCATCATTTCCTCGAGACAAAAAATTGAAAACGCCAAAATGAACTACCAAATTCAAAAGATCAGAAGAGCGGGAAGCCGTATGACGTCAGTGTGTGAATGATTCTGATTGGTTATACTCTTGAATCTCATGATGTCCTCTCGTGAATTATATTTTGAACAACTGAATCATTAAAAGACTCTGATAAACTTACATCAAAGTGGTCTTCACAGGCAACATTGTTTCTGAGACAAACTGTTTCAGGAAGTTTCAAAGCTATCCTCCAGTTATTTTGTACACCTGATTTTCTTGGCACATGAACAAATCTTTTATTCAGAGTACCTATCGTATTCCCACAAATTGGAACTAAATTTTTTTTTGCAAACATTGTCAAAATCAGATCCAAAATTCACAATAAACGAACAAAATCTTAAAACAATATGTCGAATAATGAATAAAAAATAATGGCTAATAAGGAGGTTATGTTTTTATTGTTGATTTGTATACGTCGTTGCCTCATCTGCACTTATATTTTCAGAGAATTATATTAACTTCAACAAAGATTAAATTCAGATCACGATGTTTAAATAAATAATAATTATCACATGAAAATATTCTTTGACGAATATATGGCTCGACTGAAAAATGACAGCATCTTCTTGGAATATTTTCATAAGAAAAAGTGCATATTTAAGATACTGGAAATCCCCATTTATATACTGTGAAAATATGCAGAGAACAGTTACTTGAATCAATAAAAAATAAAAAAATAAAGTAGGTAAAAAAAAGAAAAGTAGGTGAAAAAAAAGAAGAAAAACAAAAATCTGGTTAATCTTCAGTTCAAATGTTCAAGACGAGCAAAATGTCTAATATGTAATAATAATTAACGTTTTTAAGGTGCTCTCAATAATCAAAATAATAATAATAGCATTTTTATTATGAGGGAATATTTGAACAAAATTCGCAATGAGTTGGCAACATTCGCCTGAGACCGCTCTTTCGTGTAACCAACTGCTCTTCTATGTAATCAATTTGTTATTTTCACTGCATTCATAGGTTGACAGAATTACTTTTCCAACGAATTATTTTTCTTTTTGTCTGGAATATTGTAAAATATAACAATAAGTCAAATTGAAAAACTAGACAAATAAATAACTCTAAAAATGGAATGTTTTGTTTCCAGTTTATTTCATTTGCTCTATAGAAACTAGAAATAATGTATTCACGAAGAAACTGGTTAATTTTTAGTAATAAGTATCGAAGTTTTGATAATATCTGGAAATCCCATTATATACCACATAAGAAAATAAAATCAACAAAGAAGAATTATTAAGGTCCAACTGGTCGTTGAGTAAAATATCTGAATTTTTCAGTTTATTAATTTCTAAGAATTCGAAATAATTCAGCCTCTAACCTTTATATTCGACATGATTTCAAAGTTTAATTTTTTTTTTCGTCTATTTTTTAGAAGCCGATAGTAGTTGAGGTTCACATAAACCCATGAGAAAATGAACCGTACTTTAAAAAATTCTGGAAAAATATTTTGTTCTTCAGGTGGCTTCTCGAAAAAAGTTGCGAACACTCGCGAAATTGAAATTGGAAAAATCTGAAAAAATTGTGAAAAATATGTGACCGTCGAATATTATATTTTCAAAAAAAGTTTTCCCCCTGCCCCCTGGAAAGCTAGATAGTGGACGCGTAGGAATTCGGAAGAATTTCCAACGGTTTTGGACATGGTAAATAAGGACAAAAAAATGTTCATCAGGAACCTCCTCTCGAAAAAAAGTTGCGAAAATGAAATTGGAAAAATCTGTAAAAATAGTCAAAAACATCAGATAGTCGAAATATCAATTTAAAAAAAAAATACCACCATGTCCCTCTGAAGGCTAGATAGAGAACAAGTAAAAATTTGGAAAAAGTTTTGTCTGTTTCGGACGAGGAAAATTACGACAAGAAAAAATATCGGTCTGGGGGATTGGAACCCCCTACTCTTAGAAAAAAAAAGTTGGAAAAACTCCGTAAAAATTGTGAAAAACATCGAATCGTGGAATAATTTTCGTAGTTTGATCTGTATGTAAAGTGGGGTACAGTAAAACAAACCTAGTTTGAGACGGAATTACTTGTTACGCACTTGTCGGACAACGGATTATAGACGTAATATATCCAGTGATAAGAAAAGGCACTCAACATCAGCCGTACAGCGCAAATTGGTTTCACTGTGTGCACCGAGATGCTGAGCATGTCGTTCGGGGGACTTGGACCTCCTTCTTCGAAAAAATTGCGAAAACTCGTGAAGAAAAAGTCGGGAAAATCTGTAAAAATAGTGAAAAATATCTGACTGTCAAATTATTCAGTTCAAAAAACATTTCAACCCCTAACCCCCTGTTGAAGGCTATGTAGAGAACGCGTAACAATTCGGAAATTATTCCGAAGGTTTTGGATATGGCAAAGTACGGGGAAAAAAATGTTTGGATTAGTAATCCGGCTAAACCTTTTGTCCCTTGATATACCTACATATTACATTAAAACACCTATTACAGATATTCCAGCAGAAAACTGAAATTTCTTCGGTTCTCTTGTAGCAGAGATGCTGCAACTATGCTTGACTACGTTATGAAAGACATAGCTCATGTCAAAACTAAAGGATAAAGCTTGATTTTTTAGAATTCTTAGATATTGAAAAAATGAAAAATTCTAATTTTAATATCTACCACATGTATTATAATTTCATGTTGATAGGTTTATTGTTTTGAGTATATTCAATTTAATTTTCTCCCTATTTGTTTGAATTTCTTTCATTGTTGGAAGTCTATTTATGATGAAAACTCGCAGATGATTCCACAACAGATTTTATGAATGTCCTATTCATATTTTCGAACTAAAATCTATTTATGAGTTCAGTCAATTCCTCAGAGTTAGTTAATAGCTTTGCCACTCAATGGGAGCCAGTAGGAATAGGCGGAGTTTCACATAAGTTTTCTGATGGTCTAGAACATACTCTCTGTCTCTCACTAAGAAATCTTTTTGTAAACATCCTCGAAATAATCTCCCATTAACTTGACATTCTGGAGATGATCTTACGGCTCATGATTTTCTAGCCCAATAACCACTTACCCCATAGATGCGGGTAGCAGCTGAAGGTGATGCATCTTCATGAGCTTGCACATTCATTTATGCATTCCATAATTATACTTCCCCAGAAAACAGACAGGCTGTAGATTTTTGTGTTTGGACTGTCTTCATAACATAATGGTACTGTGAGTTATCAGGAGTTATTCCATTCTCTGCAAAGTGCGCGATCATAAAAGATGGGAAGGGAATGAACTTGAAGCTACAGAAACAGTGGTACTATTGAAGCTGCATAATAAGCCTAAAAAAACATCGATGACCTTGGCTTGTAAAAAATCTGACCTCACCCTTCCTCAGGTCGTGTGGACTTATATTGAGTCTGTCGGAATTGCCGAATTTATTGGAACCTCTCATTCTCCACGCCAATAATCCTAGTTTAGTCCTCCTGCAGTATTCGGCTCTAGGCAAAACGAAAATCGCTGGCTCTATTCGAACCACCCTGTTGAAATTGAGGTTCAAGGTCGTTGTTATCATTGTGGTCAGTTCTTTTACTCAGGGCGCATGATTCACTGATCCAATAACCACTTATCCTACTTTTGTGGGTAGTGGGTGTTTGGATAAATTACACGTATGCCCACTTCGAATTGTTAGGAATATTCTTAAAGGATATAAAAATAATACTTGATTTACACTTGAACCATAAATAAATTGTAAGGAAATGGTCAGAATAACAGGAAGATAATACAATGTTATATAAAATTTATATCTTTGTTTTTCAGATTACTGAAGTAACCCTTGTGGATGATGATTCTCCTGTCAAATATTCAGCCGAAACTGTATTGTATCCTGATAAATATGAAATAGTATAACTTGTTTGATAGTTTCACACTATTATGTATAAAATGTTAAACTAATACTTTATCAATTTTGCAATGTTGCTTTTTGTACAAAATTTTAAGAATTTGTCTGTCTTTATTTTTATCTATATAAATAAAATAAGTATAATTATAGTTTCTTTGTTTGCATCTTATGGGTTTTATAAACATTTTTAGTTTTAATTTTTATTTTTATAAGAATATAAATAACATAAATTTAGTAAAATGAGTGTTTTATGGGTAAGTTACTGGTATATCACTTCTACAGTCCCAATTCCCAACCCAAATATAGAACATTGTTTAGATTATTATGCTTCATTTTTCTGATATCTGCAATCTTGGCAAGTTGGTCTTTTCTATTATTGATTATTTGTTTTCAAGAAGAGCTAGAGTTGGCACAGATATCAAAACTACATAAAGCTACGGTTTGTTTGGTTTTTACAATTTCAACGATTTTCCAATAAAATTGTTATATTGCCAAGTAAATTTGTCGAGGAGATCTATAGAAGTTATTTTGATGAAACGTAATTGATAACACCAATCTCTATTTTTTTACAATGGATGGCTGGGATAAGTTTATTAGTAATAGCCTGTCTTCAAATAAATTATATATGTTACGAGGGTGTTTTTTTTACCCTAGCACCATATGTATAATAATACTGAGAGAGATACAAATATAGAAGAGATAATCATATGAGAGAAACCAGAAGAATATGCTAGGTTATTAAGGTATTTTACAATCAAAGTTCTCATAAGTGTTTCAAAACGACTGTGCCAAGTGATTGCTATTTAATCAGTAGGAATACATCTTGGTGCAAATGCTTTTGAAAAGACCACCTTTGTCAGTATGTACCTAGGTATGAGTTGTCATTAAATGCCTACATATTCAAATTCAACAGAATTTTTGAATAAATAATAAACCTATCGAAAATCTAATGTCTAATGAAAATTTAAAAAAATAAAAATCAAAAACAAACAAGTCAAACTGCCGTCAAAATTCTCCCAATTATCTAACTAGTCCAAATTCGTAGTTCAGGATCAGTATCGTCATGTGCTTTTTGTAAGACAAAAACGGCACTTTTCCGTTGCCATAAATGTAATCAATTTGAACATTCCTTATTCCACTTTGAAGAAAATACCTAGGCCAGAGCACTTCAGCTTGAGCCGAACCTGTGGCGTTGCTCTCAACTTTCATCTGAAGTTTCACGTTCTCAGGTAAAGCTCCCGATACAAGCAATTGTTTCAATTCATGTATATTGCTTTCCCCGCACATTTATTTAGAATAGTCGCACACGATACTAGCCTATGTTCATATAATTGTAACTCCATTGCCCATTTGAAGTATTTATTTTTTTCATGTATAAACCATGTTCAGGACAGACAAAACTTGTTCATACTCGCATCCGTCAATATCCAACTCCCGGACAATATAACAAGCTCTAGCTATGGGAAACAAGTTGCTCTGTGATGCACTGATTGTTTGTAATAAAACCTAAAATAAGTATATGATCGACTATCTATTTCCAACATTCTGTGGCAAAAGGACGGCTCGTGGCGTTTTCCCACAGCTCTGATAATTGAGGTATTGGATAAAATAGCACTCACCCCCTCCTCCTTGACTCTGGGAGCATGGTATCATTCAGAAATATAATTCTATAAGTTATTATTATTATTCTAGGATCGTAATGTTAACCTCCCACAGGCGATGATAAGGTTCGTCTGGCAAAAGTGACAGCAGTGACTGTGGCAATCAAGTAATTGATTGGTGAAATTGTGCCCACTTGCACTTGATTATGGAACCTAATGAATTAATCAATTTTTTTTGTTGGGGAGCATGTTCTGCCCAGCTTTTGTTGTGTACCAAAATTTAATTTATCAATGAAAAGGAGGAGCCCAATAATCACCTTTCATCGGTATTGTAATTGTTGATTTACTGGAAATAAGTCTTATCCCTGCTTGAAGATATATTTTGGGTTTCCGAATTCAATTGAAATAACATATCTTTAAACGTATACATTTTTCATTCTCCAAGTATTTATATTTTTATGTCATAACAATTGTGTGAACATTATAAATTACATTCACAGATACCTTTTTGAATAATAAACATTTCTCCCATCCCCATTAATTTCCTCTGGATATAAATTACCGTTTGTTCTTCACATCCAGGACTATGAGTTTTAGTACTGGTTAACGATCTACTAATCTATTTGTACATTTCATGTTGACTGTTTTATTACTTCATGTTTTGCTGGATATACACCTTTGATCATATTAGGATTCATCAGGAGCACAATATCTTCCAGTTCTATCTTACAATTTTCTCTGTGCAAGTTTGAACTTTCAATCAAAGTAGGTACATACTGAGCCTATGACTAAAAACACGATTTTACGTTTAATAATAATAATGATAATTTTTGGATCTCGAAAACGGCTTTTCAACGATTTGGATCAAATTTTGTATTGAGATAAAGTTTTGCGTTTTAAGTTCATTTATATAGCCGTCTTTTTTTGAAAAAGGCGATTTTTCAAATATGTAAATTTTTAATCTCGAAAACGGCTTCAACTTTTTGGACCAAATTTATTATTCAGATAAGTTATTCCTACTTGAGTTAATCTATATAGGAGCCCTTTCGTGCGTAATATGCTTTTTACAACACTTGTTACGTAATATACTATTTTCTACAACTGCTATGAAAAGTTATTTCTCATAGCTTATATATTTACTTTCAAAACCTTTTGCTCATACTGTGAGAAATATTTTTTCTCACGGCACTTTGCCCACACCACATACATATATATGGAGAATCAAAAAATATCGACAAAAACTAGTTGGCTGCTGTTTAGCTTTGAATAGTTGTCACAGCTGTCAAGAAATGTCAGATTACCTATAGAAGTTTTTTAAATTCTTAAGGTAGTTTTTATTCGTGTTTTGAAAAAGAAGGAAACTATTTTCAGAATTTCGCCTTTTTCCTCGAATTAACATAGCGTTTTAAATTGATTTAAACATTCTATTTCAAGATCTGTTGGATACGTATATGTACTATTGAATGAATAAAAAATACCAATAATGGAATGTGAATCAGCCTGCCATGCAGGTAGTCCGGGTTCAACACCCGGGCCGGGCTATTTTTTATTTATTTTAATTTTATCTTGATATTTCTAATAAGTCAATTTAGATGAAGTATTCAACTGTTAAGAGTTCCTGCCAAAGCCAAAGAAATAATAAAAAAAAATGTTAAGAGGTAGGATACTGTATTGCTATTTTAGTTTTGCTAATATAAAAATAAATATTGAGTTACAATTAATACTTGCATTCTTCAAATTTGAGCAGTTGTAGAAAACGTATAGTGTTCAACATGTGGGGAAAGTTACTTTTCTCACATCAACAACTCGAGAACCGTGAAGTCTAAATGAAAATTTTATGATTATTGATCTGACAGGATGAGTACTTTGTAAAGTCAAATGAAATATTACAAACAAATGCAAAACATTTATTCAAGCAGTAACGAAAAGTATATTGAAGTCACATCACGAATTCAACCACTTTACATTTTAAGTTCTTATTTCCATTATTTGCAATGAAACCAGTATTTATGATTTCAAAGTGCACCAATTGAAAAAAATAACGTAAAGTATTCGTGGCTGCGCCGTCGTGTTCGAAAAATCGTGCGTGTTTGAAAGACCTTTTTATCCACTCATACTTTAATATACTATTTTAAATGAACTATTAAAACTCAATTCATAGGACTGCTCTAGACTATAGATTCTGATGAATTTTTCGTTGGTTTACTTGTAAGTGTTGGCATAGTCTTCAAACTTCGGGAAAATAATAATTGTTCGATTCGGCTTTAGGTGGAAAGCTAAGACTAAGTTGTCGGCAGATTAAATTTCGCGGACCCTGACAATGCTGCCGCTCGCTGTAGGCGCTTGGAAGTTTCCCGAATTTTGCGCTGGTCTAGTGTGATAGTTTGATTCACGGAATTTGATCACGAACTGACATTACTTATCGTATAGATTCGGGCATGTGAGATTCTGAGACATTTCTTAGAGAATGTACATTGGTATTTCTTGAATTAATATATTGACATTTCATTGTTCAATTGTGTGACCTAGTTTATGACAATAACAACATTCATTTGATGCCTGGCGAATACGCTCAGTTCTTATGTGAGAGTTTTACTTGTATAATTAGGGCCACACCGTGAAGTAGGTAGGTATATTTGGGGTGTGGTGATTAAGTAAGACTAGTAAGTTGACGTAAACTGATGAGGATTTTTATAGGAAAAACAAGCATGGGCTGGTTTATGCCTCCCATCTTGCGGCATGCGCAGATGTCAGTGACTTTTTATTTTAATTACTGGTTCGTCAATTTTTCACCATAGCATCCACTAAAGGAGACTGAGAAATTACTTTTTTTATTGAAAAGCCAATCGTTCTCTCAGGAGAGTTTTAAAAGTTAATATTCAACCAGCTTATTTCCCTCATTCCTGTTAACCTAGGAAAATGAAAGTTTAATTATTAAAAATGAAAGATACAAAATTAATGAACTGAAGTTTACTCATTCACATAAAATAATTTTGACGAGATTATCACAAGACAACAAAAAAAATATTTAATTGGAGTATCCCACATATACAGTGTCCTTCATAAAGTTCGCATCATATGGGAAAAACTTTTATTAATAATTTATTTTGAAATTCGACTTGGGCGTTAAGTTGTGCTTGAAAAAATATGAAAAATGACCTACTTGGATGTGGACACGTGACTTTCGCTACCTGTCAAAAGTCATTTTTTTTCAAAATTATCGCTGAAAATAGGCTTATTTATTCGAATTTCAAAAAATTTTGAAGGAAAAAGTTGTTTCTTTTTCGATTTTACACCTCCATCTCGAATTTGAACGTTCTATTGCAACTTTCACCTTTTGGCATTTTTTTGATAATTACGAAATTTCTGTAACATTAAAAAAATCGTAACTTCCACCAAACTGTTTTATACCACTAGCTCTAATGTGCAACTAACTTTCAATCATGAATCATCAACAAAAATATGTTTTTCTCAAGAAAATGAGAATTACTGCTTAACATTTCTGTTATGTTTGATGCAAAGTTGACATATTTTCAAGCATGTAGGATAAAAATTTATTTAAGTGGATTTTTTCAGTATTAAAATGATACCAAAGTCATAATTCAAAACATCACAAAACTTCTTTACGTGTCTAACCAAAGTTTACGACTTTTCACGGTACAAATCTCAAATTAAATTCTTACCCCTCCGGCTATGAAACTTTCATCAATTTTGTGAAGTAGGCTATGGAGATAAATGAAATTGGTAATCTATGATAAAAATTAAATATATTTAAACAAACTTACAAAAAAAATATTGTCAACCTCACTCAATTAAGAATTCTAGAATGCAAATAAAGTCAAACATGAAAAATTCAAACTTATTTAATAAAAAACACAAATTATGAGTTAGAATTTTCTGAGCCTCACTCAACTTTACATTTCTGTATGCCGCCCTTCTCTTTCAATACATAACATGGTTCTTCTGTGTACATCTTTTACTGCATTTCTGATGAACTGTGGGTGTATATTCGCTACACACTCTCGAATGGTCTGCTCCAAATGGTCAATATCGTTGAATGGCCGGTGCTTGTATACCTGCTGCTTCAGATAACCCCACATGAAAAAATCCAGTGGGGTTAAGTCAGGAGAACGAGGTGGCCAATGATGTTCCCAATTGTTGCCAATTATTTTACCTCTAAACATTTCACCAAGAAAATTTCTTACTTCTGTGGAATTGTGAGCAGGTGCACCATCCAACTGAAACCACAAATCTTGAATAATTTGAAGGGGCATATTGTCTACAACTTCACTTAGTTCATTTCTTAAAAAATTCAAGAATCGCGCAGCGTTTAAGTTCTCTCTGAAAAAATATGGCCCGATAACTTGATTATTCAATATACCACAAAAAACGTTCGTTTTAAACGAGTACTGGTCGCGACATTCAATAATAAAATTAGGGTTTTCCTGAGACCACCACCTGCAATTTTGTGAGCTAACAGTTCCATTTGAAGTGAACGTTGCTTCATCGGTCCACAATATTTTATATGGAAATCTGTAATGTTCGTCACATTCTCCCTGATACCAAGCTGAAAACCCATAACGGACATCAAAGTCCCTTTCCTTCAGGGTATTAATAAATTTCGGCTTGAAGGGCTTGAATCTATTTTTTCTTAAAATTCTCAATACACTGCTCTCGCTTACATTCGTTCTTCTGCTAATTTGAGAAATACTGGACTTTCCGTGTTGTACAACATCCAAACAAACATTTAATTGCACTTCCTCAATGTTTTTCGAAGGCTGATGTGGTTTTTTGAAATCAGTTAAAACTGAACCAGTACTTTTGAATTTTGTCAAAATTCTACTAACAGTAGACTGCTGTATATTTTTTCCTGGGTGTCGTATATTAAAATCTTCAGCGACTTGTCGATGCGGTGTACTTTCTCCACACATTAAAACAATCTCAATTTTTTCTTGTACAGATAACATTATTACGTTTTTCTGAATCAAACGTATTGAACTGCGTATTTAACTGTCAAACAATGCTTAATATGAAATTGTCTCCATTGACTACCTTTTTCATTTGTTTCCAAAGCCTACTTCACAAAATTGATGAAAGTTTCGTAGCCGGAGTAGTAAGAATTTAATTTAAGATTTGTATCGTGAAAAGTCATAAACTTTGGTTGGATACGTGAAGAAGTTTTATGATGTTTTGAATTATGACTTTTGTATCATTTTAATACCGAAAAAATCCACTTATATGAATTCTTATCCTACATGCTTGAAAATACGTCAACTTTGCATCAAACATAACAGAAATGTTAAGCAGTAATTCTCATTTTCTTGAGAAAAACATATTTTTGTTGATGATTCGTGATTGAAAGTTAGTTGCACATTAGAGCTAGTGGTATAAAACAGTTTGGTGGAAGTTACGATTTTTTTAATGTTACAGAAATTTCGTAATTATCAAAAAAATGCCAAAAGGTGAAAGTTGCAATAGAACGTTCAAATTCGAGATGGAGGTGTAAAATCGAAAAAGAAACAACTTTTTCCTTCAAAATTTTTTGAAATTCGAATAAATAAGCCTATTTTCAGCGATAATTTTGAAAAAAAATGACTTTTGACAGGTAGCGAAAGTCACGTGTCCACATCCAAGTAGGTCATTTTTCATATTTTTTCAAGCACAACTTAACGCCCAAGTCGAATTTCAAAATAAATTATTAATAAAAGTTTTTCCCATATGATGCGAACTTTATGAAGGACACTGTAAAAGGTCTTAATATTATTTTACAAATATCTGAGTCAGCATATCATATACTTACAAATTGTAAGTTATAATATGCGACACAATGTTTACCTATACTCATTTGCATGCTTTATACACTTATAGTATTTTACTTCAACATATTTTTGGTACTTCACCAAACAATGATCATCAGGCAGTCTCTTTTGTTTGAAGGATTCAATATAATTCACACGTTTATATAGGCCTTTCAGTCTAAAAGTTATATTACAATACAAAAATACTTAATTTTAGGAACAACTTTTTTAAATTGACTTCATCTATTGAAGATTGAAATAGGATATAAAATAATTGTGATTGCAAATATTATAGTCCAAATAAAATATTTCTGTCAAGATCGCGCAAATAATCTATTCTTTTAGATTTTGAAAATTGTCAGGAGTTGTATTTTTCATTTTTTGAATCCTAACATATATGATAGATTTTACTTCTATTTGATGATGATATCAAATTCCTGATCTCAGAAATCCCATCAAGTCATTCAATTTCGAATAGGTTCAAATCTATATCCACGTTAAACCCAAAAACATTTAATTAATTTAATTCAGAATTACACTTATAAAACTAAATGTTCACAAGTTGTCGAAGAGTAGTCTAAAAATGATTATCACAAGTCAAATATGAAATTGGCATTCATCAAAACGATACCAAAGCACATGACATTTATGAAAATAACACAAGCCACTCATAAAAATAAATAAAAATTGGTAGCAGTTTCAAATTCTCTAGTAGTGTGTAGGTTGAACCTTTTGTCAAATGATTTTATTAACATTTTGAATAAATTTATAGTATTGCTACAAAGGCCTGTTTCTCAGATCATATGTTAAATGTTACACAGGAAATTAAAATTTAAAGTAGAGTAATTTTACTACTTTTGGTTTGAACAAATATATGCCCCATTATTCTATTAATTTGCATGCTGGCTTCATATCTTGGAGATAATTCATTTTCATTTACTAAGATTTTGTGGAATTCAGTCACATATTTCAATAAATTTGATTTTCTGATAGAATCGAGGAAGGTGAGGACATCCAGAGAGTGATATCATATCAAAGAATATACCATCCATCTAGCATAGTATATTTCTTATGTCGTACAGGGCGATGAGGAGAAAATGGGGCAAAAAGTTGAAAAATTAAATTGGTCGTAGGTGGCTATGATTTGTATTTCTGGATCAACATTCGATTCTGAACAATATTTCCCCTTGACTTTTGATTCTTCAGTGAAAAATAAGGTGATGGGAACATATTTTTTGAAAACAAAGTGTGTATTTTAATCTCCCTTGTATACGGTCGTAAAAAGGAGTTAATGTGAATAGTTATTATTTTTTACATGTTGTCTTCTCGATAACCTATTTTAAAGTTAACTCTTTGAGCATGAGACGAGTGACGCCAAAGTTATGCGACTTATGAAGCCAATGATAAGCAGTGATAATGAATTCAATAGATGAAATGTTTATTAAGAAGGTCAAAGCAAATCTGCGGTATAAAGGGGGAGGTAAGAATTCCAAGTGATGGAGGCGGACCCCAAAATGAAAGAAATCTAATATCTTTTCACTCCAACTAATTTCGGTGTAAAATATAAAATACCTACTATAATCCTCATATAGTAAGTTTAACCTTGAACGCTCCGACTGTTTGTCTAAATACTCAAACGTTCGCCGTTTTTCGCACTACGGCCAACTTCTAACAAGAAGTAAATAAACTTAATAAATCAATAAAAAATATGTCAAAACAGGAAAATGCTATTTGTTATTGTTTGCGTGTAAAAATACATAGTCAAAAATAAACCAAAACACATTAATCATTATTCAAAATTAAAAATCAGAAAAAAAATCACGATTTTCATTTATCATTATTTTTTTGTCATGATTTTTTCGAACCCTGAAATAACATCTTCATAAAATTCAGTACAAGAGTTGAATGAAAAAGATTCAGAAAAGATGTTTACAATTTTCTGAAGTTGAGTTGAGAATAAGAGAACAAATAATGAACAATTTAAATTACAAATTAGATGTCCTGCCTTACCAGGATGCTCACTGCAATAATCCTATAAAATAGGAATATTTGGGTCGAGAATCCATTAGAAAACAACTAGTTTCCTGGCTAATACCTGCGCTATCTGCGCAATTGCTAGTTGCATGGAAATGTTAACTGAAACATGTGGACCACCTATGGATCGATTTCTGGGTTCTTGCCCTCATCAGTATAGGGTAGGTCTCTGCAGACAACAGTTAGTATCTGCAACTAATGGTCCAATTACCTCTCCAAGTCAAGGTAAAAACTGAGACACCGCCAGCAGATCGGTGTTAACCAAACCACGAGCGCCATTTCAACCTCAGCCCAACTTGTTCGCAAAGAGCACAATAACAGATAAAGGAATCTATTATTTTACAATGAGCTTATTAAGTTAGAAACCAGATATCCTGCCATACCAGAATGCGCAGTGCCAGGAAAGTAGTTGTTTTCTGATGGATTTTTGACACAAATATTCCTATTGTATAGGATTAGTGCAGTGAACATCCTGGTTTCTAAATATAAGCTCATTGTCTAATAATTGATTCCTTTATCTGTTAATTCAAATTACCTTATTAACGTTTGTTTCTCAGGCGAATGTTAATTTTTTCTTCACTCGGCATAACTGTTCACTTATTTTTACCAGTCATGGAGAACACACCCAACGGATATATTTGGCGGACGTAAAGTTGCGTCCATTTTTCTTACCAGGAAATTGAATGCAGATATGTACATAATTTTTATGGAAAACGACCAAAGTTGCGAAGAAGAATATTTTATATTTCAGCATAATGGAACATTATGCATTATCTATATGGCAGTTTCTCAATAAGATCTTTCCTGCTAGATGGACTGTAAAAAGAGGAGTTATCGAATGACTCACAAGATCACCAAACTAATCTCCTTTTGGTCACGTCCATTGGGAACATTTACAGTCAACCAACGGCTTTCAGCAAAAAAAATGCATCCTTTCCCTCCCTGAAAATTACAGGATTTTGAATTTCACTGGAACCAAAAGATAAAAAAAATAAGTGCAAGCCATATAATTATATAATTTATTTGAACACTTAATTACACGGCAACCCGTCGTCGTTTGATAAAAAAATAAATATGTAAACGTTCTTTAACAGATATATCATTTAAAATGATGTATCACACCTCTTGTCCTTTGGAAAAAAAATAGGATAGATAACACCCCCAAAAAGAGTTGAATTTTCTGGAACCAAAATAACACAAAAATATGTCCCCCTGGAATGAAAAATTGACAGGTAAAAGTTTTAAGATATTCAGGTAAGCAAAATGTTGCCAACACTGAAGCAGTGTGTTTTTGGTTGGCCACTCTGTGTATGGAGAAGTCTGATAGTGAAAACAAAATACAGTTAATTTGCTTGTTTCAATCAAAAAATAGATTGTTTTTCATTCATATAAATAAAAATGCAAAGGAGAGTTGCTTTTCTGGGCCAACTGCTCCCTGTCATAAGATTTTGCATACTTTTAGGTCTATAAAAAAGAAACATTTTCCCAAAATTTCAACTTCCAAGCCATTCCAGAACATCTTCAAATAAGTTCTTTTAGAGTAGAGTCTGTGAAGGCAAAATATGATAAAATAGACATTTTGGCAACAAAGCCGTATGTGTTTATCCTGGGTTTCAATGTACAATAAATAAAAATGTCATATTTGATAATTAGTTATTGAATTAATTCAAAATCAATGTTGCCACTTTGCATTTTTTGAAAATAATTGATAATAACATATTATAAAAGATAACTTATTCTAGATTAAAAAAACAAAATGTACTACTACATTACTCATTTCTAAGCATTTGAAAGAATCTAAATGCTTTTTCATGAATAGCCCAAATTTTCCTATCAAAAGCATACCTTCCTTTCATCAGAAGCTGTTCATGAGTGTTTACCAACAATAATTAACACTTCATATAGCACATCACTGGGTCCCGGTTTATTCTGGAATTCATTTGAGCAAACAAAAATATCAGTGCCAGGTAACAGAACATAAAAACAGTTGAACTCTTTGTCTTTTTGAACTCTTCACCTTATATTAAAACTATACAGATTTCAACTTTAATGTATTGTTGAAACTTTTTGGACTGTTATTTTGAAAAATTCACGAAGGATCAGAGAACACAATCAAAATGGGCAAGAAATTATAATGAACAGAATATCTTTTGTTGAAAAATTTATACACTCTCACACAAATCACGTTCACGCAAAAGTTCGACCAATAATTACAAACTAAACAAAAAAATCAATAGAATTCCATGTTAAATCGAGAAAATAAGTATATAAAAAGTTTCCCAAAACTTGATAATTAATACACAAGTTACATAAAATTCCATAATCAATAACTAAAATTGATGGTAGTAATAAACTAAAATTCCTTCACTTGATATATTCGATAGAAATATTGGCATTCTCAATATGGTGGCGTTGAGGCATCAGAACACGTGGAATCTTGACGGCAGCTCAGAGTGTGTTGCAAAGCCATTGGCATAAGCCATTCTTTGGGCAGACAACGTTCTAAAAATGGAACCCAGCTGCTGAAGTATGCTAGACGGTTTACCCACGAAGGTATCTCTTGTCCAGATAAAATCTAAAGGAGAATGAATTACCATTAATTTATTTTTTCAATAAGAAGATTTATATTATACTATATATATTCGAACGACAACAGGAATGTATATAAAATGTATACAAATGCATTAAACTGATGACATGAAAGTATTAAAGCTTATTTGACTTACAAACATGAGAAAGGTAAAAAACGGTTTGGAGGGTATCACCGATACTACTTTTTGAAATCAAAGACATGATAATTGCTCCACAGGGGACACATCAACTTGAAAATTTTGAAATGGCATGGGGGGTCAAGTGTCACATTGTTGAAAAGAGTATTAATTAAACCATCTGAGTTTTTTTGAATTTCTTTGATATGAAAATATTTCAAAGGGTATTATCATTGCTTAACGAAATTAGGCAATGGGGGTACATCAACTTGAAAATTTCGAAAGTCATAAAGATCGAATTTGTGGAAAAAGATATTAACGAAATTTTAAAATATTTAGATGGTTGTCAACAACATTGAATTCTCTTTTCAACAATGTGACACTTGACCACCCATGCTGTTTGTAATTTTTTAGGTGATTATCATGTCTTTAATTTCGAAAAGTAGTATCGGTGATACCCTCCAAACGGTTTTTTCCCATGTTTGTACGCCGAACTGTTCAAAAGTTAATAGGGGGGGGGGGCTATAAAAATCCGCACTATATAAACAACAAATCAAAATTTAAAATTAGTCTTGTGATAACATTAAATAACAAAGTGGAACGACACTTTTTGGTGGAAAATCATTACTTAATAATGACCAAGGGATTATAAACAATCTAAGACAAACCCATATAATATTTTCGTTGACAAATCTCCAACAGAATTAACTACTGTCCCGTACGAATAATGAATTATACAGAAACGGAAAGAATTCTTTTATTTAGAGGAAAATAACGCGTAAAACAGAGAACGCATTAGGAAAATAGGTTAGGTGCAGTTGTACAAAAACTTATCTCTCTACAACTGTGCTACTACTTTTAACGACCTTTCATAGTCCAAAACAAGACAATCGAGTATGGATGTCATAGAATTTTATACTATAAAAAGTTGTGTGCACATGAGAATAAAGTAAATATTTCCAAATTTTGTTCAATATGGTAACAGTTTATACCTCTTCGGAAAAAGTGCAAATTTTTTAAGTGGTATTTTGGGGACCATTCAACTGCGGAATCTATAAATATATTCATTGCGAGGGGTTAAGTAAAATAATCCCACAGAATTACCAAGAGACTATCAAATGATCGAAGAAAGAGAATCAAGAGAAACTGAGATGTGTGATTGTTGAAAGTGCAAAGTCAACATCTTGCAAAATTAAACGTGTAGTCTGGAATTCTGGACAATCATATGTTTCGTTAACCGCAATTTGAATCATGTGAAATATTTAAATCTTTCAAGACTGATATCATTCTGGCAGTTCAAAATCTTCTGGTTGACTTTGAGAACTTGTGGTTTCAGCAAGACAGTTGCTCTTCTCAAGATGCAAAATAACTGTGTTGGTATATTCAGTTATCAGTTTGAAATATAGTTTGATAATGTCCATATAGGACGAAACTGCAGTAATACCAGGGTTACAAATATAAAGTGGTATAAAAACAGAAAATGCAAATACAAATAGTACATTGTGTGCAAATACAAAAATAGGATTGAAGATGATTTTAGTGTTATAGTTATGCCATTATGATTGAGAACATGAGTTTGATTGTTTTATATTTGTATATAAATTGTTTTAATTTTTTCTTGAAAAAACCTATTAGTTCATTATGAATGTCGATTCCAGAACACACTTCATGTTGAAACTAGTGTTTCGAGTTATTGTCTTTATACTGATTTCTCAATATAAATGTTATTCTTTGTAATGAATTGACTGACTGACTTATTGACTTTTTTATTATGTTTTTTTATTGTCACAATAGTATATCCCTGACTACAAAACTTTAAATCTCAAATACAATACAAAGTATTTAAAAATATATTAACAACACTTCATTTACTATTTTACATGTTGCATACAACGGATATTTTACAAGAATGTTGGTGTTGGGTTTAGGTAAGTAAAAGCGCAGTTTCTGCCTGTAATTGCTACGAGGGATATGGAAGTTTACTTGTTCCAATAATTCAGGGCAGTCGATCAGGTTGTTTGTTAGTTTGAAGAGGAATAGGCAAGCACAATATGATCTATGATTTTCCAGAGACAAAAATGAGTATCTGCCGAGCAGCAAGTTGTTGTCATAACCTTGAGGGGGATAGACCCCATCTAACTTGAATGACACATATTTCAAGAAGAACCTTTGTACTGATTCCAGTTGATCAACATGACATTTATACAGTGGGGACCATATTATCAGCTTAGATTTGACAAATGCATTATATAAGGCAATGAAGCAGTCCTTGTTTTGGAAGTCTTTGCATGTACGGAAAATCATTCCTGTCATTCTCTTAGCAGGTAGAAGATATTTTATTGTAGTGATTGAAGACATTGAGTTCCAAGATCCTATCCAAGATCTTTAGTTTGTTGGTTGCACTCTAAGGTAATAGCTGACTTTTTCAAGGAATTTACCTGAAATGTTGTTCCCAATATCGTTGATGAAGATCAAAAATAAGAGGGGGGATACATGGCCTCTAATTTCAACAAAGAGTTTACGATTTTGCAAGTAAGATTGGAATTGATTAAGTTGTGTGTTAAAGCCATACTGATTAAGTTTGCTCAAGATTATTTGATGATCGAGCTTATCGAATGCCTTCGAGAAATCAGTGTAAATGGTGTCCACTTGAGAATGATTGTCGAGAGCGATGCTCACTGACTGGGTAAAACACATGAGGTTCGTAACAGTAGATAGTTTGCTCATGAAACCGCGTTGGTCGAGTGAGATTATGTTTTTTATGTTAGGGTATATTATGGGGTGAAAAAATATCTCAAAACCCTTTGCGAAGTTGGAGAGAAGTGTGATTGGTCGGTAATTTTTTAATTGTAGTATTGAAAGTGACGTTCATTATTATAAAATTGCTTTAATTTTTATTTATATTTATTATCAAAAAATAACTTCTAGTGCTTTAATATTTTTTAATCTTGTATATTGTGAATAAATAAATGAATCATTCAAGTTTATAATATAATATATTGCCCATCGGCAAATTTTACTGATACTCTCCCCAAACTTTCTGTATGGCTTCTTTGGACCTAGTCTGCCACCGTTTTCCTCTGTGATTCGTTAGGTCGTTTTAAGAAAAAAAGTTCCTATGAACATATATGTTTGGAGTTGAAGTTTATTTTTTAAATTCCCTGTATCTCAGAAACGCAGCAACTCCGGACATATGTTCATAGAAACTTTCTTTCTTAATATTACCAAACGAATCACCCTCTGTAGTTTCATACCGTAGTTAGGAAACACGAAGGAAAAAGACAAAAAAATATTCAGATTTTTTTTTTTTTTGGAAAAACGCCCCCGAAACAAAAATAATCACAGAGGAAAACTGCGACAGACGGTGTCCAGAGAAGCCATACAGAATGTTTGGAGAAATGATGAGTAACAAACATTAAAACACAACTTATTGTATAGGGTTTTCCAAATTACGTCGGCACCATTGCCAACTCCGCTATTATTACAAATTCGGTTAAATGGGCAAACTAGTAACATTTTTAATAACCTTCTCGATGCCACAAACAAAACAAAAATACGGCTAGTGGAATGGCTTTAAGATGGAAATTATCGTTTTGTAAATTAATTCCAAATAGCTCAGTGGTGTCAAGTGAGTGGTACGACATGAAGATCACGGGTTCACGAGTTCAAATCCCAGCGCAATTTCTTCTTTTTACTGTTTTATTTTGTTGTTAGTAACAAAATATTGTCATTCGTATAAGTACCAAAATTGGGTGTTTGGACAATTATGAGGTTTTATTAGCCAAAACAAAGAATTTTTTTGTACTAGTGAAAGAGATAAATATTTCCACATAAGTCGTTCATTTTCAACTTTAGGAAGAAAGGTGATAAGAGCTTTGTTGTTGATAATGTTAAAATATAGGGTGTTCCATTTAAAAATATATCATTTTATGAAATATTTTGAAAACGCGACTGTCAATTTTTATTTTGTTTTCGGCATCGAGAAGGCCATTGAATCTGCTACTAGTCTGCCCATTTAACCGAATTCGTAGCATCAATAATAACGGAGTTGGCAATGGTGCCGACTTAATTTGGAACATCCTGTAGATTAGTTGGCTTCAAACTGAGATATCTTATCAACTGATGGAGTAATGCAGCAGATAAACTACTATCAAAACTACAAATAATATGCAGTGGTAGCGCCAGGGCTTCGTGAACGAAAGGTCGCTGACTCGATCCCTAGACAGGCCAAGATTTTTTCAGTTTCAGATGTAAATCTCAGTGATTGCTGGCTGGGGATAATCCTCCACGATTTACTGTTGCGTTAATAATTAACAGTGCTACTCCTAAGGTGGCGTATGGAGTTAGTAACAGAGATGATATGTGTGAGGTGAAAATATGGTGCGACTCAAATCAGTTAGCTATTAATATGGCAAAAACTAATATCAAAGGTCAATTAGATGAGCTGGTCATGGGTGATGATGTTATAGGAAATACTGAACATACAAGATTTCTAGGTATTCATATAGATTGCAGATTAAAATTCGACAAAAAACTGTCTTCTGGATGTTATGCGGTAAGAGTAACATCAAATGAACTTGGTCTTTCTTCCTCCAAGGTTGTGTACCATTCTTTAGTAGAATCCCACTTGAGATATGGAATTCCATTCTGGGGGGTGTGTAATATGAATCTTATAGTGCAGTAAAGTATATGTACAAAGCAAAAATTCGTGATTCCTGCAAGCCTCTTTTTATTAAACACAAAATATTAACAGTATTTGCAATTTTTGTTTTGGAAACGGTATGTCTAATTAAAAAACATCTTCACAAATTTGACACTACATACACACATCACGTCACCCGTCAAGCTGGCAACATTAAACTTCCGATTCCATCATCTACACTAATTAAAGATTCAGTGATTTATGGAGGCGGTAAGATGTTCAATTACTTACCGAAACATATTAAAGAAATGAGATCCATAGAAAATTTCAGAAAGGGGGTAAAAGCACTCCTGTTGGAAAACCCTATTATAGTTTACAGCTCGAACTTGTTTTTAATATGTTGTAAGGTGTTTCTCATGTCCTAGCTTTTATTTTGTTTTATAAGACATTTTAATAATATATCAGTGACGTTTTTTTTTCCATTTCATCTATTTTTGTGTGTGTTTTTACTTTAGTTTAAGGTTAATTTTAGGCCTTTGTTAACAAGATCTTGTATCTTTGAACAATAAAGCATGTTCTCTCTCTCTTTCTCTCTCTCTCAATCAAAAAAGCACATTTTGGTATTTTGATAGCTACATAATGTTTTTTGGCAAGATAAATCAACGATAATATAAATACACCACAATAATAATCACAGTTATTAAAAACTGTTATATTTTCTGTGATTTGTCTAGTACAAACTTTCCCAAAACGATTCATATTGTATTAACAATACTGAAGAATTATAGCTGTCATGGCAGAAATTGAAGATTAAAGTCTGTTTTTGAGGAACAGGCATTTTTATCACAATAAAAAAAGATGCACCTTTTTTATCGCTGTCAAAATGACTAAGACGTCATATTTATATGGGTTTCTTTCTACATGAGTTGATTTATCATATCAATGTCAAACTATTTATTTTGGCAACCAACACTGAGATAATTGATAAACAAATGAATAAGTGAAAAAACTACTAGTGCGTTTGTAACTGTAAAAGTTGCAGCTAACTTTTGCCGCTGTCAAAGATACAATAATTGCACTGTGGCATATGCGATTTTTTATACATGAGATGAATTGTCTGTTTTTACATATTTGACAATTACTCAACAATTTTTGATTACCACAGTAATAAATTTGATGTTCGTTTCTAGTTAATATTAATTGAACAAAGAACAGGACATCAAGTGACAGACAGGATGAAAGATTGCAAGTTTTGGAACAAGGTACCTAATAAAGTTTGTAGGCATAACGTGAACAGAAAAAATAAGAAGCAAATAAATTAGACAAGAACTAAGGGTGAAATTTGTGAAATAAAGAGCAAGACACCTTTTCAAAATGAGTCCTATGAGTATGAGTGGCATGGGAAGCTAAAGCAATTGGTAAAAATAGGATGAGATGAACTAGAATGACATGGTAAATGAAATACTGAAAAATAGGAGAAAATTATGAAAGGGCGTAAATGAGTCATCTAGATACTGAAAGAAATTGTATAAATTTGTTGAGAAAACGCAATGAAAGAAGTTGCCTCAACATCTACAGGTACAAATGTAATATCGATTGTGGTGATGGAATTGCTGTCCTGCAGTCTGGGAGCATTGATGGTTATATTCCAGACAGGTTTTGAAGCATGTTTGAGACTGCCTATAGATAGGCACTCCAGCTGCACAATGATATGATGATAATATAGCCATGCACTTTAAAGTTATACCTGGTTGTGGACCTTATGAAACTGTCATGAAGCACCAACTAGACTGGGTAAACAAAACAAAGCTGCCCTCCTACACAGGAGCTTAGGACAAAATGTCAGCTGACTAATTTACCAAGAAAGAAGTGCCATTTTTTAGGGTAGTTAAAGGATCTAGGTTGAAGTTACAAAACAAATTTTCACTCACCTTGGTGAATGATCCTGAAAAATGATTACAATTGTTGTTCATGAGATGATATCTGTCTCCTCTGAATTCTTTTCCTAGCTCGTTTATTAATCTTTTAACATCTTCTTCTGTGAAATCAGTATAACCTATGTGTATTGTTTGCCTTAAATATCAACAGTTAAGTAGGAAATGAAAAATAATAATGAATATACCTAAATCTGAATTGCTCTCCTAATTCCTTTTCATCCCTAGGGATATTTTCAAAGATTCCAGTAAATGAATATTGATGTCCCCCATAAGCATATTCTGTTCCATATATTTCTACACCTAAACATAGTGAAGATCATAAAAAATAATTCTGAGTGCATACATGTGACATCTACCTGAATGGAAAACTCCAAGTCCTATATTAGTTGTGATTTCGTTAATTTTGTACATATCATAAACATTCAATAACACAGGTTCTCTTGTCATTTTACTTGGAAGAAGTTCATCGGAACCCGAATCCCTGGTAACACTCATACAACTGAAGGGCAGATTACATGTTAGGCCATTTGAAAACATTCTAAAACAGTGATTAGCAATTTGCTTTTGAATTCCTAATTTGGAACAAAGAACAATGTATTTTATACCTACTTTAAATAAACGAAATTAATGCTTCAACAGTGGATTTACTTCATAGCCAAAGTAGTATTTTTGATGGCAAAGTGTTTCATAAGTTGTAAAATAATATCTGTTTTTTCTGAGAGCTTGGGTCTTTCTCTGTATTTTT
Organism: Chrysolina haemoptera; assembly: GCA_958298965.1. Classification (NCBI taxonomy): domain Eukaryota; kingdom Metazoa; phylum Arthropoda; class Insecta; order Coleoptera; family Chrysomelidae; genus Chrysolina; species Chrysolina haemoptera. Next base: position 36,651,164 of record OY282587.1, on the reverse strand, counting down.
TGTTGTTATTAACTAGGTTATATTTTGAGTTGTTTGACATTTGCTCTGCGCTCACATCTTTTTTCTCGCTTTCGTAGCCGAAGTCTTCTTCATATACCAACGTGAAGTTGGCTGCCAGATTTTTTCCGAACATTCCCGATTGATCAGTAGCGTATTCTCATGGTATTCTCCCTCTTTTCTTGGTCAATTGGTTTCGTGCCATAGAAATTATAATATATATAGAGTGTATATATATTATAATTTCTATGTTTCGTACACAACTGACAGACCCTGTAGGTAAAACAAACTCAATCGTAAAAAATAAGAAGAAATAACCTCAAATTTCCATTTCGTGTCGTTTGCCGTTGTCCCATTTTTAAACAATTCGATTAATTTCGTAATTTTTTACCGAAAAGTGATTGAATTTCCATTGAAAGACTAAAAAACATTTTAGCATAAAGTGGAAAAGTGAGGTTAGGTGAGTTGTCAGATATCTTAGGTTAGGTTGTTTTACCTCCAGGGTCTGTCACTTGTGCACGAAACCAATAGGGAACACCTCAGATGGATAAAGGACAGAGATGCCATGCCTATCTCTACACAAATACCTGTTTTGAAGTGAACATGAACTATCCTTACCCGAATGAATACGGACTTACTATGTTTAAAGACTAGTTCATGCAAATGCGAAATTCGCAAAAATAATATCTCTTTTTCATTTCAATTCCATGAAATGGAAAAAATATATATTTTTTTGTGAATTTCGCATTTGCATGAATTAGTCTTAAGGCACTCGCTTGTAAACAAACAACAATCATGGAGAAGGCATGTCTATGGTCTTTTATCACTCATGGCACAGCTTAATAAACACACAGCTAAGAAACTCAGACAGCGACAGCATTTGGAAGTAGTGTAGTGTTAAGTGGGATTCACAACAAAACTTTTTGCGTTTTGCTTTTTACGTTTCATATTCTGATTGGTGGAAGCAGAATCTGGAATAAAACGAACGCAAAAAGCTAAATATTCTCAGCTTTTTGCGTTGCAAAATGCGTTGTGTTTACATCTCAGTGAAAATCTTTCATCAGGGCTTATGGATTCTCTGTGGGAATGTTTTTCAATATGAGAGCGGATCATCATAAAAATATTGTTGTGACATTCGATAAAAGTTGTGTTAATTTTTTATCCCAATTTTTTTGTGATTCCAGGGAATAGTATATTCTGTTTAATTTCCTACTTTTACATCTTGATGGTCTCACCCAATATTCTCTTTTTGTACGATTCATTTTTCCCTTCAAGTGCAAAAGAAGGAGCAATTTACGTCTCTTCCAAATTTCAGGTATAATATACATTATTTAAATTATTATTTTTGTGATGATTTCTTCATTTTGCTCTGCCAAACCAATGTTATGTTATGTTTATGTTTCTTGTTGAGAAGCAAATCGAAAATTTTTGACGTTTTTGTTGTGAATGGCATTATTGCGTCAGTTTAATTTCAGATTCTGCTTCACCAATCAGAATACGAAACGTAAAATGCAAAACGCAAAAAGTTTGGTTGTGAATCCCACTTTAGTGTTTATTAAGATGTGCTCATGGTGACGTGACAGGTGACAGGATACTGATACTAGTGATACTGATTTGTGATTTATAAATTTATAATTTATATCAGCATTAAAAATTTAAAATAAATATTCATTAGTAGATCCTAAAACTACCGTTAGGCACTAAAGGATTAAACCATGAAAATAGAAATTAATGTAAATCCTATGTTACTTTCTAATAACAGTGTATCTATCAAAAATTTTGGAGCTATTTGCCGAGTCTGTTTACTCTCCAATAATTTGTTACCATTAATTTCTTGGGAAGTTGAAAATATATTTGAAAAAATAACGAACATTAAGGTAATATATTTCTCATATTATTGGTTATTTATATTTTTAATGTATGGCTTTCAGTTTAGAATGAACGAGGAACTTCCTGGAAATATTTGTGAAGGCTGCAGTAGGCAACTCAATGCAGTCGATCGATTCATAGAGAAATGTAAAAGTAATCATCACCTTCTTATGCTCAAGTTAGAACAACAATACCAAAGTGACGAAATTCCGGATTCATTCTGCTTTGATAATGAAGATTTTTCAGTTGAAACTGAAAATAAGGTGATGATAAAGAACCTTGAAAATCTTCCAGACAAACAAGAACTGGAAAAGAAAACGAACAAAATTTTTGAATGTGCAAAATGTGAAGCAAGTTTTAGACAAAAGTTGTCATTGGTGAATCATTTGAAAAAACATGCTGAAAATGAAAAATATTTTAAGACTGGTATAAAAAACTTTAACAGACCTTCGTTAAAGCATAAACATGCTATATATAATGTCAAAAAGTACAAATCTGATGGCAGAAAAGGTAAAGCAACTTAAAAAATTATACTATAGGTAGATTTGGTCAACATTAGCACAATCAATCAATCAAAATTTTATTGAATTAACAATAATATTAAGTGAATCAAACAAAGCTGTAAAATAATAATCTCTCCAACAAGTCAAAAAGACAAAACAAAAAAAAAACTTCAAAAGACAGCCACTCAGTAGAGTGAAACATACATAAGTATTAAAATGTTATTTGAAACAGTATTTCTATACATATATTTGAATAAATATTACATCAATTTATGAAACTTGTAAAAATTAAACAACAAATTAGTATGCCTTCTTCAACAGAAATAACCTCAGTTAATTCTTAAAAACACTGACATTTGAGATGATTTTATGTCATTATTGAGCTGATTAATATAATGCGTTTACTGGCACCCATGTATTCAAAATGTATTCGTCCTATGATTCAAATACATTCATTCTGGCTTTCAAAAGATGACGTCACATATAAAACGATTCGAAATGTATTTATGAAGTTTTGAAATTGTTTTATTCAGTTTCAAAACATGTATTTGTTGTTTGGTTCCTTTGTGAGCTGCATTTAAAGAAACTAAATCTATCAGCTACTGGCAAAAGAACTTCTTTGCCATATATAAGCCTTCAAAAAAACTGAAGGATCATTTGAGATCGGCGAAAGACAAACGAGAAGCGCTAATCTCATCTGGGGTATACCGCATTCCATTCACCTGTGGCAGCGTTTTTATTGGAACCACTAAGAGTTCTATGAATACGAGAATAAAGGAACAAAAGGCCAGTTGCTGGTTGGGACACACGGAAAAATCTGCCTTCGCAGAACATGCGCTCAACAACGAAACCACAGGGTAAAATTTGAGGAAACCCAAGTAATTTGCACAACATCTGCATATTACCCAAGACTATTCCGGGAAGCAATTGGAATTTAAAAACACCAAATAACTTCAACAGAACCGTAGAGGGGTTACGCCTAAACAAAGAGTGGCTATATATTTATGTATGTATATATACATTGAGGACCAAAAGTCCGTCGCCTCCTCTGTAACTTCTTTATTTTACATATTGAAAAAAAATTCAATACATAAGTTGTAGGATTTCATTCGATCTCTTTGATGGTTTAAGTTTCATTTATACAGAATGTCTTAAAAAAGTGTATTACAATCTTATTGCATAATAGAATTCACAAACGAATGTTACTTATTATAATAATAAAATGGCCCCTCATAAATACTCTCGTATCCTGTGCGGGTAAGGGATGGCTTTTATTGTTATTTAATCAATCTTTAAACTTTAAAACAAATCACCCAACTCTGACTAAATTATTTCATTTCTTGCAGCTACCAGAAAATCTGTTTCAAAAACAAATATAGAACATGTACTTCAGGCGAAAACAATCAAATCAAAGTACCACTGTTCCCAGTGCAATAGAGATTTAACTTCTCGGTCAGCTCTCTCCAGTCACATGAAAACTCACACTGGTGAAAGGCCATACTCTTGTTTGTATTGCGGTAAAACATTTTCCTACACAAGCAGCCTTACCGTACACACAAGATTACATACAGGTAAAACAATTTATAACCACTAGTATTAATTGTCTCTTGTTTTACAATTTTAAGCATAATTTACCCGTGTGAAAACAGCAGCCCAAAGGTAGCAGCTCGTTTTCCGAAGATTTCCGATCGGTCAGTGCCGTCGGACTGAGAATTTTTTGGGGTTGTGAGCATATACAGTATCGGAAACTTTTCATCTGGGGTATGGACAGAAATATACGTGAGCAACAAGGGATGCAATGATATAATACTGCATAAATAAGAGAGACGCACTACTGTGCGCCTATCCTGTTACCCCACCCAACGAATTAACAGCTCACGTCGATATCCCTTCTTCGAGCGAGTAAAGGAGAAATTGTAATGCTCTCTCAACATATAGCAAGCTATTCTTTACGCTCTCATGAAACTACCATACCCAAGATGAAAACTTTCCGATACTGTATAATCATTTCCAATATAATTAAAAAGAGGAAGATTTTTCTATGGGATATATTGTCATGAAAAAACTATTGAACGAGGAATGGCAAATTATAAATCATATGATGAAAAACACGAATTTGAGATGGACATCTCAATGAAACTAGGTATATTCAATTCTCTCAAGACAGACAATCATGTCTTATTGAAAAAAATTCTTGCAGCACCTGCGGACAGGGTGGAGAACCAAACCTCATTTTTAAAAACACTATTTTTGAGAGGTTTAACCTGAAAGTGGGTTCATATCATTACTCTTGGTGTAGATAATCATTTTGTGTTGAAAAAAAAAAACTCTTGCAACACTTTCAGAGAGGATGGAGTACCACCCCATTATAAAAAATGCAATTTGAGGGATTAAACCTGAAACTGTTTCAACCAGAGTGGGTTCATACCATTATTCTCGGTATAGAGAATAATTTCGAATTGAAAAAAATTCTTGCAACACTTGCGGAGAGGGGGGAGTATCAACCCCATTTGAAAAAAAAAAATGCAATTTGAATTAAACCAGAAACTGTCTCAACTAAAGTGGGTTCATATCATTATTCTTTTGGTTAATTTACAAGTATGTATAAATAAATAAAATGAATAAAACTGTAGGAATTCAAGAAAATCACAAGATTTTAAAAACATTCAAAATATGAATTTAGTAAAACATAAAAACATAAAATATTTGTGCGAGCCCAATTTTCCAAACTGAATACCTGTGAGGTGATACCTGCACTTTTATTAAGCTATTGTAGATCATGTATGTGTTCCATATTAAATTCAATATTCTTTGAGTATAATTGCATCGTGATTTGACTGCATATATTCATCGAGCGAGTAAAAGCTCTGTTTGAAAAATCGCTTCATTGTTTTTTTGAATTTAGAAAAGCTGAGGTTTTTTATTCTTGGGGGAAGTATGTTGTATAAATTGAAGTTTAATGAGTTTTTCTGAGAGACAAAGTTTGAATCTAGGATTAGTTAATTGCATGGCACCTCTGGTGTTGTAGCAGTGAACATTATCCCGAGCCCCAGTGAGCGTGTTCTATCAATTTCTAGCAAGACATTGAAAATATATAAAGTTGGCAGGGGCATTATGCCATATGCCATGAATATTGGTTTGCAGTGTTCTCTGTGGGATGCGTTGGCTAATATTCGCACTGCTTTCTTCTGTTGGCTAAATATTTTAGAAGAATGTGAAGAATTTCCCCATGAGACTGTTCCATAGTTCAGGTGACAGTGGAACAGGGAGAAATAAATAGTCTTCAGCGTTCCTCAAGCTGTTGAGGTCGGATAAAATTCAGGGAAAAATCTACCACTTTTACTACTGCTTGGCATAAAAATGATCGTGGTTACGTGGTCTAGTATTGAGAGGGCACCATTTTTTCAAATGTTAATGTGGTTCTGATTCTCTATCCAGAAATCGCTGGGATTGTGCAAGTCTTTCAAACTGACAAGTGTTTGAAATTTGCTTCAAATATATTACAAATAAATTAAAAACCTAAATTCAATTGCAACAAAATTTCACTTCTTTTGACCGAAAAAAAATGGATTTGGAATTATTTCCGAACGTTATTAAATGTTTTCGGGGTGATACTGCCACACAAAAGTGGTACCTTTTTACTTGAATTTTACCCGACCTCGATAGCTTGTTCCGTTTCAAAAGTTAACGGGGGGGGTCTTCACTGTATTATTATAGCCTAATTATCTGATAGAAAATAGTTGGTGAAAATTCAAAACCACATGACCAGCTACATTCAGGTTAACACTGGTGTCTCCCAGGACCTGGGCCCACTCCTCTTCAACATTTTTGTTGATGACACACAAGTAGTTACAGAAAATATATTGAATAATTGAACTTACGAAGCCTGCAAAACAGTGGTTTTTACATAAATATTAATGAAAAAAAAAACTTTTTAAAGACAAGCTTTTATTTAAATGCGCTAAAAAGTAAAAAAATTATTTCTCTACATTACACATCTAAAGGAATTATTTTTTACTTTTTATCGCATCTGTATAAAAGCTTGTCTTTAAACATTTTTTTATTAATATTTTATTTTTGAAACTAAAGATGCTAATAATTGTATATAGAATGTAAAAACCACTGTTTTGCAGTTTTGTGAGTTCATTTATTACATATATTCTCTATAACTAACTTTCTACTTGGAATTTGAAAATACCTACTCAGGTAAATAACTTGTTTGATGAGGAGGGGGAAAATCTATTTTTACCAGCTATTTAATGTGGTATCACAAGTAGAGATTTCTATTGCAAGTATTTGAATGCGGTTGGTTGTAAATCAGGGGGGTGATGGGGTGGCAGGAAATGAGGGGGATGATGGGGAGGATTATCCCATGAATTATTTCAGTTTAACTTTCATAATATGTTATGGACAATTCGTAATGATAATATAATTTTATTTATGAGACATAGCATTTGAAAGCATTTAAATTGTCACCCTGTACGTAGAAAACTACATACTGTTGGACAAACAATTATATGAATCCTCATGATATTGATCAAGACCCATACTTTCTTAAAAAATTGGCAAATTCTACCCCTTTGCTTTGTAGTTTCAACGGATTGAGTGAAAATCAGAACGATTATGGTATTGATTTTTATCTATTTCTATAAACATTGCCTTGCTATGCTGTGATGAAAGGAGGGACTTATGAGTGAATGAATGAAATTTAGATGTTAGTGTATCTGTTACATTTTAATATTATTCTCATTCCCCTGTTTTGAAGCTTTTGAATTAGATATTTTTTTATAAATGTATGAGAAATGAGAGTCAAATGACAGAATGTTGTCAATCATGAATCCGAGATACTTGAATTCTTTCACAAATTCTATGGTCTCATGTCTATGATAAGAGTACAGTTGTTGATATTGATGTTAGAATATCTAGAATAAGTTTTGGTAGTGTTCAGCTTGGGCCGGTTATTATTTAGGTACGTACTAACTAGTGACAATGATTCATTAATTTTTTCTACAGCATGATTTAGGTTTTTACTCGATATTGAAAGAAGTGTATCACTAGCAAATAGGTTTATAAAGTTACACTGATGATGAAAATTTATATTATTAATATATATTAAAAAAAGGAGTGGTCCCAAAACACTGCCTTGTGGAACACCAACATTATTTATATTTGGTTCTGAAAACGTATTGCCTATCTTTGTTATTTGGTTTCTATCAGATAAATAATTTTGAAGACACTTTAGTACTGTTGCACCAATACCATAACTCTCAAGTTTCTTCAACAATATTGAATGATCAATAGTCTCAAAAGCACGTTTAAGATCTAGAAATACCAAAATAACATATCCTCCTCTATCTATGGCTTATTTCCAATTGGTAATAGTTAATTGCAATGCAGATTCACAAGAGTGGTTGGCTCTGAATCCCGATTGATTCAACATAATTATGAGCTACAACTTAGATGCAATATGTTGTTGGTAATAGTTAATTGCAATGCAGATTCACAAGAGTGGTTGGCTCTGAATCCCGATTGATTCAACATAATTATGAGCTACAACTTAGATGCAATATGTTTATTTTTAAGATAGTTCAATTTCGAACAAGAACACAGAAATCAAATCGATGCAAATACCCAAAATAGCAAAAATCCATTTTTTGACACCCTGTAGTTGGAAAACTACTCATAGGATCGATCTGTAAATCAGACTACGTAATGAGGACGCCAGGATCTACAATATATCAAAATTGAAGCAAAATCAGCCGAAAGCCATTTTACGTAGTAAATGTGCGGGGTCCTTTATATGTCAGTAAACTCGGAAAACTCAATGTTGAAGAAATGGTTAGGGTGAATCCTGCGAAGTTTAAAGAGTCAATATTGATATTTTGTCTGTTTGTGTCACCTTTTTGGGCAATTTTCATTCCGCCTGGAGCGGAGAATTCCATGACGAAAATCGTTCTGCTTTGGTGGTTGAGGAGGACTACATGTTGTTACAAAAGGTCTAAGACAATTTCAATTTTTCTACGTTTCTATCACAGTTTGAATATTGATTTTTATAGAATCTGTGTAATTCGTATTGCTATTATCTCAATATCTACCAATATATTACTTTTTGAAATACCTATTTTTTATTTTGAACTTTCCGAAGTTCTTGCTTCTACAATTCAATTGCTCTTGATCAAACTTTTTTTTAGGGGAAACTCCGTATGTATGCTCAATATGCAATAAAGGTTATAGAAGTTCTACTAGTTTGAAAAAACACAAAGAAGTCAAGCACTATGAGATCGAAGACAGCATAGAAGGCAGTAGTGGGGTTGACAAAAAAGAAAATGAAAAGAATTTAAAAGTATCCAACAAACAAGAGTGCAATATTTGCCATAAATTACTGAATAAATATGGATTTGGTACCCATATGAGAATACATACTGTTAAGAAGAAACAATTCATGTGTGAATTTTGTAACAAACAATTTCAAAAAAATTCACACTTGGAAAGGCATATTAGAATACACACTGGTAAGTCATCAAAATTATATTCTTCGCAATAAAAACTTTAAAACTTTTGTGTAATGCATTATAGCTAGGGATAGGAACGCTTAAATATATAGATTTCAAATTTTCTGTCGAAAGGTGTAGTTGTCAATCCCTTAAAAGAAAAGGCACACATCAGGAACATATTTCTTTTGAAGAGGAGAATGAGATAAGTTTTATTATAAATTTTTAGTCCGAAAGAATTCTGAGTCAATAGCCTATTCAGTTCTGAAAATAGTGTAACGCCGAAACTAGTCGCGAATTATACAAAAGTGTCTTATTCTATTTTAGTGAAAATGAATTTTCTCAAAATGAATAAGTCGTCAATCAATTTATTAATATAATTATTGAATTGCTTGAAACTATAACCCGTTTGAAAGTGCTCAATTTTCTCACCATTCTCTGCAGTTGAATCATCAAGAAATATTTTATTGATGTGTAATGTGGATGTGGACATTTTTATTTGTTCATTTACTATATTTTTGAATTTTATATATGTCTGTATGTGTGCGTAAATATGTCTATACCAATAATTTTGTAATTTAACGATATTGCATGTTTGTATATTGTTATTGTTAATATTTCATTAACGGTTTATCCCACGGCAATGTAGGAGGAGAACGTTATTCATGTATTTTTGAGTACTTACTTAATTAATTAAACGAATTTTCGAAAAATTCACTCGTAAAAATACGGAACGGAAATTTGCCCCCTTTAGGTTTCAGGATTGTGGATGATTTCTGAAACTGAAAACTTTCAATGAATAGTAAACCAACTTCCATTTGTATATCTTGAAGGGTTCCTGAAATATTAAATGAAAATTAGTTTATGGAGACCACTTTCAATGGACCCTAGCTCCCATAGGAAGCAATCACAATACCCTATTTCAGAAATACCGTGTATTTGATAACTGACAAAGTGATTAATAATCGTAGGACTTCCAATAACTTCAAGCATTTTTCAGGTGAACGGCCTTACAAATGTGAATTGTGCAATAAGACCTTTGTACAAGATGGAGACTTGAAAAGACACATTTCGATTCATTCTGGCGAAAAAAAATTTCAATGTCAACATTGTGGCAAACAGTATTTCACAAAGGGAGCCTTAGCTACTCATATATCTATTCATGAAGTCGCAAGAAAAACATCAAACATCACTTGCAATATGTGCGAGAAAACTCTTGATCAATGTAGTCACAACAAGACTGTCAGCAGTTCTCATAAGGAATGTAATAGGTAAATTTCTAGATTTGTAATTCAATTGATTACGAAAGTGAAACAGGATTTTTTACATACTCGGAATAATAATACAGCAGTTACTATACTAAGCAAATAAAAAAATGAATGGATTTATTATAGTATACAATACAATACTTCAATGCAATACTTCAATGCAATAATACAATACAATAATATAATACGAGCGATGTATATAAACAATAATACATTATAATAGATTGGTGATAAATCTTTAAGTGATATGGTGAATAAATAGATTCAGAAAGGGAATACTTGTTCCAAGAAAATATAAAAATATGTTACAGAATATGAAGCTTATTTATTGTTCCGTTATTCAGGTTAGTTTTGATAGCATTTATAGACTACAAGCCCGCATCACAATTTGAGAGGGTTATTTGACAAAGCATGAAACATGTACAGAACGATGCTGCTATATGAGAAAATAACTTTAGGCACTATGCCGTCAATTCTGGGTGGTGCATTTGACTATAATAATAATAATAATTATGATTTTTCATCTGAAGAGGGGCTTTTCGGACAAAATATTCTTGTACGGCATTCCTCACGTTGAGTTGAATTTTGAAAATTCAAAAAAATTTCCTGGCTTTCTGTCCCATTATTTTTGTACAGCAATCGGTTCTAGGAGATTTTTATTTCATAATCTATCCAACGTGGGGAATGCCATTATTTTTCAATGATTTTTTTCTTGTTAATTATTGATATTTTTGTCAGCTATCTTATTTTTCCATTATTTGTATGGATAATATAATCCAATGGAACAATTAGAAAAAAAATGCATGAGACCTTTTGGACTAAAACGAATATATGAGACACTGAATATTTCTCATGAACGCGCCCATCATATAGTTCACGTCGATTTCGACATGAGAAAAATGTCTGCAAAGTGGATCTATCCCCAAATGTAGGAATATTGTTAAGAAGTGTGCAAGGATTGAAGCATCACGTTCAATCTGTGCTTGATTTGAAAAGGATGCAGACTTCTTAATCAGTGTTGTTACTATGGATGAAACTTGAGTATATTTCTACATCCCAGAAACAAAACAGACATCAGTGGAATGGAGACACTCTGGTTCTGGAGTTTCGTGTTAAAAAAGGTGGAAAAGTTCTTGCTTCAATTTTTTCGAATTGCCATGATTGAATATCTGGATGAGGGTAGAACAACAACTGGGAGTCACTATTCGATGTTACCAACCACTCTACTAGAAGAATTTGAGGAGAAAAGACATGGAAAGTTGTCCAAAGGTGTTATGTTTTTGCTCAAAAATCGCATATTGCTATGCAAACAATTCTTAATTTGAGGTTTGAATTACTTCGTACGACCGTTATCTTTTTTCTCATCTGTAAGAAAGTTTAAAAGGTAATTTTTTTCCAACCATAAGGTTATAGATGCTGTGCAAGATAAAACATTATTTTTTTAAAGACGTAGAGGCGTTGCAAATTCTTCGTAATAAATGTATTAAATTTAGAGTAGAGTATGTTAAATTATAAAATATTTTGATTTTAAAATTTTGTTTGCTCCTATAATAGGCTAAACATTTTTCAATACATCCTCTTATAGCATTATTGATCTTCAACAGACTCATACTTTTGATACGCCCTGGTCAAGAGATATATCATATCTACTAATGTAGTTCTTTAAAGGAATAATTATTGTGATTGAAATAATATCCAAACACTTTCAGTACAAGAAATTTTTTGAATTTTTTTTTTTATTTTTTTCAGGAAATACTTATGTACAATTTGTGGAAAATCGTTCACAGCTAGTGGAAGTCTCAAGGTACACACCAGAATACACACCGGTGAAACACCATTCACATGTACATTCTGTAACAAAGGTTACAACAACTCAAGTGCTTTGAGAAGACATGTCATCAGAAATCACAGTGAGGAAAAAACACATATCTGCATGATTTGCCACAAAAGTTTTCATGACTCTTCGAATTTAAAACGTCATGTCAGGAGAGTGCATTCTGTTGTTGAAATGAAACTAAATTATGCTGTATCTCAAGAACCTGATAAATGATTCTAATCTTGTAGTGTTTTAACATAAATGTATGTATTTGTTTTTATTTTTTCAGAAAATGTCAGGTTGGAAAAAAATTTATATTTGTTTCAGTTTTTTTCCTTGAAACCTGCATAAAATAAGAAGTTCATATGAGTGAGAATAAACATTTTTTTTTGTATCTCTATGTTGGTACATATAGTGTTGGAAGTAATTTTTATTTTATATTTCCCAGAAAGTTTACAAAACCTATTTGTTAAGAGACTATTGGATAAAATAGTATTCGTTTTTTAGTAACAGCCGCGGCAGAAAAGCATCTGACTGATTTGAAATTTCAAAAAAGTGTTTTTCGAAAGTTGGTTTTTGCTCTTTCATGGGGCTAATTGATCTCTCTGACCCAAAATTTCCTATGTGCCTTGTAACTGAAGAAGGCCTACGAAATGGCACCACGTCTTAATTGTCTTACTTGCACTCAGCTTTTACTCTTCAAAGGAAGTCGATCTCGGCAGCAGTGTAAGCGCAGTTATAGATGGAGGGTATCTGCTGCACAAAGTGGTTTGGCCCAAATGGCCAACAACATTTCGCACGTTGTGCAGAAACCATGTGGATTATGTCTTGAACCACTTAGGGACTAACAGTACTATAGTTTTTGATGGATGCCCTACTGATGTTATGTACAAAAGTACGAAGGCGGCTAAATGGTGTCATCGGGCTCTTCTACAGTACTCCCAAGATTTTTTTTTACTGCTTACCGCTTCTACCTTTGTCACCGTAGCTCAAGAGAAATTATTGTCCAAAGATTTCCATGGTAATGACGGAGATGGAAGCTAACGGGATCGAGGCTTGCCAAGCTGTAGAAGATGCTGATATTATGATCGTGATCACGGCCATTGCGAAAGCCCCGCATTATGATGCCTTGGTAATTGCAGCCGAAAAAAAATTGACGTCCTCGTTCTACTGACAGCTTCAGGGTCGTTGGTTAAGAACATCTGGTTTCAGAAGAGTGGAAGAGGTAACACTCCCCATTTGAGCTGGGAAAGAAAAAGGTGTACAGTGCGTACGCAAATATTCCTCCCTTAAGGCAAACATGGCCATTTTTATCAACCCAGCTAACACTGCATCAAAAATTTGTGAAGCGGGCGAAAAATTTCTAGTGGCAATGTATCGAGGAGACACTGAGCTAGATAACCTGAATAAACTGCGATACAAGCTGTTCACGAAGTCGGTGGCGAAAACCAAATTCCAACTTGCCTGGCTTCCACCGACTAGTGATGCTGGCGATGCTGCAAGGTGTCACAACTTCCGTACATATTAGCAGGTACAAACTTGGTTAGGAAACAACAATATCCCTACAGTTTGGGGGTGGTCACTAACCAAGCAAGGAGTGGTACCTACCACCAACACGAAGAACACAGCCCTGGATTCTCTCCTCAAGATTTTTGCCTTCAAATGCGCCAGAGACTGCAACACTTCGGCCTGCAGTTGCAAGAAGGCAGGTCTACAGTGCTCAGTAATTTGCAAGCAGTCGTGCCTGCGAGAACTCGCGTGAGCCTGATCTTTGTAGTCCCGACTCAATCAGTGTATGTAACTCCGTTCATTATTATTTGTTGAGGATATTAGTTTTTACATCAAATATTTCATTATTGTCTTTTCCCACAGAGGACGACCTACGAAGACTAAAAAGAAGACTCGTATTATGCAGGCTATGTATAACAATTTATATTCGTGGGCTGATTATATCACAAAGTGGAAATATTTGTGAGGATGCAGCAATTGGCAATTAAGAGAACTCTATCTACTTTTGGGCAGCTTTCGTGACTGACGAAGGAATAAATCCATTCCGAAAGGCTCTTACGCCTCTTACAAAAGTAGAGAGTTGGGGCGGGGATTGGCGCAGTGGTAACGCCGCTGGTTCGATCCCCAGGCAGGGCAAGATTTTTTCAGTTTTAGATGTAAATCTGAGTGATTGAATCTTGTTGCTGGCTGGGATTAATGCTCCACGATTTACTGTTGCGTTAATAATTATCAGTGCTGCTCCTAAGGTGGCGTATGGAGTTAGTAACAAGGCATATCCAAAAACATACTAGCGATTTTTTTTAAATAGAATTTTGTGACGCCACTGGATTCACGACATTTTCAAGTGGTTAATTTGAAGCTTACGTAGGAATGCGTCCATCAATAAAAAAGTTATACGGGAATAAAATTTGAAAATTATGTCAATAAATCAACCCACTTCAGTTTCAGAACTTTCATCAAAAGTCTGGCAACACCACTGGGTTCAAAATATTTCGAAATATATTTGGTCAGAATTTTATCGAAATCTGTTTATTAATAAAATAACTATAAAATATTAACAAAATTTTCCTAAAATTCCACAAATTTTATTATTTTAATCTTTTGACATTGACTATGCATGCCGCCATCGATAGACGCATTGACAATGTTGCCAAATTTCTTCACCGCGACTCGGGAGATTAATTAAGTCGGCTGTGCTAGTTGCATAGAAATTATAATATATATACTTTATATTATAATTTCTATGGCTAGTTGGCGTAATTTTATTAAATGGGAGTGCTCATCACGGTTATTATAAATATAAAGTAGACAGGGTTACCGCGAAACTTCCACTTTGATGACGTCAGTTGTGTGCCAGAATTTGAACCTACAAACAAGTAGGACAAGGACAAGCCAGAAGAACAGGGATAGTTAAATAGGAACATCCACAGTAATTCTCATATGTTGGAAGCAGTGGCACTCTTTCACCACCTTACGTCTGTGTCCCCCGAAATCACTAAAAACCTAATTTTCGTGGTAACCAAGATGTATTAGGCGGTAATAACCCAGCACCCAGTTTTATTAGAAAGTTATCGGAAGCTTCCGTGCAATAATAAAGACGACGTTCTTTAAATACTGCATGACCTTATTTGTTTTGTAAAATTAGTGTTATCGGGAATCAACTGATTCTCGGTAAGGTCCCTTATTCATTACCTTATTTCTAACCTGAGTAGGTAGTTAGAAACAAGGTTGTGGTCTGATGGCAAATCAATAATGATTTTCAGTTAGAATTCAGATGTTAAAAATAACTAGCGTCTAGCGACAGCCCGGATATTTTGGCCGGCGAGCATATTGACAGTATCATAACCTCCAAATTGGCAGCTTCCTTGGTCTGATTTCTCAAAAACACATAAAATAATAATTTACGAAACAAGTCCGGAAAACACTGTTTTTTTGGACGAGTGGACAAGATTCTAGGACGAGCGTAGCGAGTCCTGGAAGTCTGCGAGTCCAAAAAAACTGTTTTCGGGCGTGTTGCGTACACAATTTTTCCGGCAACCGTATAGAATAACAAATCCAGACATATTTATTTATTATATTTTTTGGTAGAAGAAAATTTCGAACGTTTCAATTCTTATTTGTATTAAATATTGAAATTGTAACAAAAGATAGGTACTAACAGAAACATTCTAATTCTTATTTATATTAAAATTTAATCATTTCCCGGACTAGCCCGGAAAGAACGTACTTCCCGGACTAGTCCGGGAAGTGATACTTTCTCAAAGAAAAATCGTCCTGGAAGTAGGTTCTTTTCGGACGGTTGCTGAAAAAAGTAATTTTTTACAGTTTTCAACAATTCTGCCTTCCTCAAAACCCGTAAATCGCAATTTTTCAAATTTTTAAGGAAGGCTGAATAATGGTTGAAGTGAAAAATTGCAATTTACGGGTTTTGAGGAAAACAGAATTGTTGAAAACTGTGGAAAATTACTTTTTTATGTGTTTTTGAGACCAAGGAAGCTGCCAATTTGGAGGTTATGATACTGGATACTGTCGCTACACGCTTGTTTTAAAATAGCGGTTTGGTGTTGGGTTGGGATGAATATATTCATGGAGAATCTACTGGAAGCAGATATTTTAGGAGCGAAAATGATTAAAAGAGTAAAATTAAAAGAATAAAATTACTCTTGTTGAAAATGTGGAGTTTTTTGTATTTGAAATAAACTCATTTGTATTTGAAAAATGAGATAGGTACTTAAAGGTTATATTTTAATTACAGGAAATTTACAATTTTTGATGGGTTACGTTTAAGACCGAATTCACCCTAACTCCAAATAAGGGAAAAATAAGGTCAACCTTATGAAGACATAAATAAAGTCAGGCACTATCCTTAAGGTATTTGGAACGCTAGAACTGTCTTCTTACAAATTCAATGAAATTTTGATATGATATTTCTCGACAGTGACTACATATCAGCTGAATTTTTTTGAGAATTTTCGTCCGTTCAGAATCAGAGATAATTGGACTCAAAGTTGCTTCCCAATAGACTTTTAAATCATATAGCACCATATAGGCCAAATGCAATGATTGTTTCAAATAACACAGAAGAAACGCGTCTTAGAAATTTGATGGAAAACTAACACATGTCCGTCTAATTACTCTAATTATCGAAATACAAGCCTCCAAAGTCAGCAATGTTTTGATCGATCGGAGCATAAAAATTACCACGTCAAGAGCAATGGCAACAAGGCGCTGCAGCTGGCAAGGAACATGAGAAATATATTCCGAAATAAATAGACCAGGAAATACAGAAAATTGAGAATGGGGCCCATATTGTCGCCAGAAAATAATAATTTGGGAATTTTGAAAAAAATTAGACGTGAATTGAGACGAAGTAGCGCAATAATTTTTCGAACAAATATGTTAAAAAAAATTGTGATTACTCGTTTGGTTTTTGAAATATATTTTACTTCACTTTTAAATTTGAACCGATAACATTGACGTTGGAAATCATGATATCCTATACAGAGTTGAGATTTTAGATGTTGGTTCAGTTCCGATGTCCGGTGTCAAAAAATTATTCCCCCTGCTCCCCGAAAGCTAGATAAGTATAGAGAATGCGTAGGGTTTTTTGACGAATTTAATTATGGAGAAAAAAATGTTGGTTGGGGGGCTCGCCCCACTTCCCTTTTCTTGAAAAAAGTTGAAATTCCGAATGCAATTCCGAGATGCAAGTCGGAATTCCGAGAAGCAAGTCGAAATTCCGAGAAACAAGTCGGAATTTCGAGATACAAGTTGGAATTCCGAGATCTAAGTGGAAAAAATGTTTGAAGTAAAAATAAAATTTTTTGTGGCCCTTCTACGCTTTCGTATATTACACAGCCTTTGAGAGCCCTCTAACAGTGAAAGCTTAAACTGGGTGAAGTAACGATGCATACATCCGTCAGAGGCGCTAGGAGTACGTTTTCAAATGGGATGAAAAAAGTTGAATTTTCAATTACGAAGAGGAAACAAAAAATTTCAATTTCTGAGTATGACACTTGGCTTCCGGATAGTAATTTTCATGTACAAATAAAAATATACCAGAACTGGGAAACATTCCTGTTCCCCTTTCTCTTACCATCGGATCGTTGGATATCGTATGCAGGAAAATCTAGTTAATACGATACATACGGTTTTAAAGGATCATGATCACAGAACATTTGGCAACACTGTACTGAAAATGTCAAATTTAGAGATCATAGAACCATAAAAGAAGGATCTGTATTTACTAATATCAAATCGGAGTAGATGGTTTCATAACCGAGCTCACTAAAGGATAGAAAAAATAGAAGAAGAGATCATAGAACATTTAAGTATTTTATGAACTATTTTCGTTGTTTTGCCGCCTTTTTGAAGTTCATTTTAATTATTTTATAACTATTGTTTATTTTGTATGTATAGATCATTTTTTGGTTAACATTGTTAACAATGGTTTGTTCTGAAGTGGTGGACATTGTAGAGGAACATCCTGCGAAAAAAATTAAAACTGAACCAACAGAGACAATTCAAGTTAAAGTCGTTAAAGAGGAAACTATCATTCCACCCAAAATCAAATCTGAGAGGTGTATTCGTTGCAAACAGTTTTTGGATACTGTTCTTCTGTATAATGGCCACCCAAATCACTCAAATGAAGAGTTCGTAGCGTTAACAGACGATAAGCTATCACTGTTCACAGGATCGGAGGAGTCTGTACATGAATCTGATGAAATTCCAACACATAAGGTAAATATTTAGGTCAGAAAAGTAAGAATATGCATCTTTGAATAGAAACAAAACAGTATACCTACCCGACTTGCCATGATTCTAGTTTTCAAGAAAAATAGTTTCACAATGAGTTTCACGAGTTCCCTGGAATTTTATCTACTTAATTGCCATAACTATTTTAAATTGAAAATTGATGAGGAGTCAACAATGACAGAATGAGAATAGAGCATTCATGCTTTCAGGGGTGGCAAAACTTGTTTCTTCCCATTACCATCTAACCGAAAATTATTTCAAAAGCTATAAGTTTGTATATATGATCTTTCCACAAAGTTTTTATCTCTTAGAATGACAGATAAAATATTTGTAATCAGAAGCATATCAGCTGAAATGAGGATCTGCCAGCCCTACATTTATTAACCTTTTCTAATAACATATATTAATTGCAGAGAATATATTTTTCACGATTAGGTTACTACTTTATTTTCTATGCATATACATGAAATTCAGCATTTTCTATGTTGGTTACCCTATTTAAGAGAAGAAAACAAACACTGTATTTTTGTGAACTGATATTATTTCAAATTGAAATTAGAATTAAGAACTGGTTCAGTTGGTTCAATTTATCAGTAACCCAGTAGTCGAGCTATTACTCATGAATTTAGAAGAATGAGACTTACTCTTGAAATTCATATGTACAACTGAAACTATTACACTAAATTTTGAGCGTTATAATCTTCATAAACACTAGTTTAGCAGAAACTGCTCCAGTGCTGTCACCCTCAAGCAGGCAGTATACGTAAATGGCTGAAATATCAGAGCACTGAGACTAGATCTGAATATACACATTTTTTGTCTCCATATAACATCCATTAATTTTAGTCCTAAAGTATTGGAAAAAATTCAAATTTACGGTTTTCGGTTAAAATGCATCTGCTGGGTAAAATTTAATTTTTAAATTACTATTACTGTTTTTTTCAAAGGGCAACATAGTGACTCGTCAGATCAGAAAAAAAGAGCATTTCATTACGATTAATTTGATACCTCATACTATTAGATCTCGAAGAAACTTTCGTCAACAAACATGAAACTATTACGGTAGATCTTTCTTTTCGAGATTAAAAAAATATAAAAATTCATCTAGTAACCTGGGACCAACACAAATGATATAACATAACCATCAATCCAAAAACTAATATCTCCTTGTATAAATGATATTATTAGCATGTTGTTCAATCCATAGCGTACACAACAGTTTCCTAATTTAGATTTGGAGAAATGAGGTAAGATAACATATCAAGTAATGTTTTTTTTTTCAATCCACCTTAATAACCTTGTTCTATTTGTTATGTAGGTCACAGGTTACCCAATGTATTTGAATCTCATTTTAATCTGGAATGTTGTTTCATTTTAAGAAAGATCTTACATAATCTTTTCAAGTTTTTTAACGAAAAGTTTGTTTGAAACCTATAACAGTAAAGCAGTATCAACATAATCGTAATAAAATTCACAAAATTTCCATTTGAAAAAATTAGTAATACAAATTCTAAAATTGAATTGTATGTTCATAGCAGAAATATTTCGACTGAATACATTAATTCCACAAAAATGGTCGAACTTGTTGAAGCTGAGTTACTTGTCAAAAATGTAGTTTTAAGTCTTACACAAATCCTCCAAATTTCTTTTTTTTGACCCTCCAAGCCACTAAGCTTTAGCTGAATTTTTATTATCAAGGTGATTATATGTATTATTGTTCTATTCTATATTTCAAGATTTTCTCAAAAATGTTAGCTAAACTTGATATTAGTGAAATAGGCCTGTAATTTTTTGCTTCTAATTTATCTCCACATTTATATATGGGTTTAATAATGCCCACTTTGAAATCCATCAGATGAGTCAATGGTTCTGAAATTATTCTACCTAAGAATATTAAAATTTCTGAAGTGATTTTGTCAATACCAGGAGATTTTTCCAACCGAATCACTACTGTCTGTTAACTGTTTTTGATAATACTGTCTTTTAGCTTCTCTAATAACGCAAGTTAGTCGGTTTTTATATGTATTATAATCAAGTTTCGCTAGTGTATTATCAGGATTTTCTTTCAAATGTTTAAACAATGTATAAAAATTTATTACAGTTAGAAAGGTCTTCATTCACATAGATAGTAATAGGAAGGCCAGGTAAGTTGATGTTCTGGTGGTGAATTTCCCATTGCATCGAAAATACTGCTTAGCTGCAGCAACAACATTTTCTTTGGATACCTCATTCTTCATGGTGACCTTGACTGTATTCTTCTTTTTGTCTTTCGTCTCAGAAACTCTTTCAATGTTCTGCTTTTCTTCCTTAACTTCAATTTTGGATAATATTTTTTCAATTATTTTTTCCTACGAGCGTGCGGAAAAGTAACTTTTCCGCACGATTTTTTGTTTTGAAAGTTGTACTTTTCCGTACGATTTAAAATCGTGTGGAAAAGTTACTTTCCCGCACGATTTTTACTTTTCCGTACGATTTTTACTTTTCCGCACGATTTTTGTATTTTTGAAAATGAGGATATTTACAACTAACTAAATGATCTATGTAACTATTCTGTCTTATTAGTCATTTTGTAGCATTATTATGAAAACTTGTTTACTAAGAACCTTGTTTTTTCATAAATAAGATGAACAAAACACTCGTAGAAAAAATATTGTACCTAACTCTTACGGAAAATGTCTTTTCCGCCCTTAACGGCTTGCCCGAACTCCGCTCCGCGTCGTTCGTACAACTGCCGTCGCGTGCGGAAAAGTACTACTTTCCGCACTTGTTAGGTAAATAACTATATCATGTACTTGTTCTTCTTTATTCATGGTTTGTTTCAGGGAGGCTACCTCTTGTTTTAAGTTTCTTACTTCTGGTTTCAAAATCAAGTTGTCTGTCGCCAACTGGTTTCTTTCATTCTTTATTTTATTGAGAAGTTTCAAGATTTATTTATTTTTCTGTTTCAGTTCATGGTAATTATGAGACATAAAACTGATGGAATTTTGAATTTCCAAGACAACTTTGTCAAAATTTTCTAATTGAATGTTTTCTAATAAAGCTGGATTAACCATTTCAACAATGTCTTGTGATTCAAATGATAGATAGTTCTGACATTACCATTTTTTCCTTTTGGTTTTTCATAGAAGTATTTGAAGTCTTTATTAGTCAATTTTGAATACTTCAAATGGTACCATTTCTCGCGCAAGAATTCCTTTCCACATCACTTCCCAATAGGCAATCCGCATGGTCCAATCAAAACTATTATTTTAGTTGCGCCTGGGTGATGTGCGATGTAATTTTAGGTTGGGAATGTCGCAAATGAATTTTCATTCCTCACATTAATTTTTCCAATGATCTAATAATAATATTAGGATAATCCCTATTTAAATGAATAAGAAATTTGTGTTTCCAATATTATGTTTGTTGTGAAAACAAATAGTGTATGCGAGGAAGGAAAATTCATTTGCGACATTTCCAACCTAAAATTACATTGCACATCACGCAGGCCCAACTAAAATAGTTTTGATTGGTCCATGCGGATTGCCTATTGGGAAGTGATGTGGAAAGGAATTCTTGCATTTCTCGTACGTACTCTTGCATAAGATGGCACTCTCAGTGGCGGATCCGGTGTACTGGTGTGGGGGGGGGGCAATGAATATAAATATTCTCATTTAAGAAAAGTAAAATATGAATATATTTCCAATAGACATATGAAATAATAAAAACAAGCAATAAAGTGGTTCGGTATGTAAGAATTGCGAATAAAAGTATTTGAAACACTCAAATTACGATATTTTGAAACATACTGCGTTCATCCTTAGACCTTAGGACGGCAGTATGAATATTTTGAAATAGGCTTGGGGGGTAATTACCCCCTTTACCCCCTGGATCCGCCACTGGGCACTCTGACTCTGGCAGTAATATTTTGGCAACATTGTCCACATGGATATAATGAGGGCCCAGTAGTTTTTTCATCTTGGCTGCTCATTTGGAAATTTTCGATCTTCTTTCTAGTCTGTGAGTTCTCATTAATTGAGTGTTTCAAAGGAAAGTAACCATTTTATTCATCTGATGTATTGCATCTTAGTACAGTAACCACAGACAAATGTAAGCCACAAGTGAAGAATGAATCGTAGCACTTTGAAATTCGGCACATGACTTCTTGACATCATGTATTGATAGAAAAAAAATTGTTTACCAAAAAATCAGTGGTGGAACCCAAAAAAATTTTCATTTAAAAAAATTATAATTTTTTTTACTGTTTTGGAAAGTATAAGATTTTTCAAGAAATAGTTTCAACAAGGCGAAAGATAATTCAATTCTCCACAAGAAATATACTTAGTAATTTCTCACAAAATGCGCTCGTTTTCTCAGAAAACCTGATTGAATTCCGATATCAAATTTCAGGCTCGCCTTAACCCGCCACTGCAATTTCCGGCAGGGCCGAAAATTAGATTTGTCATAACTTTGCTAAAAATTATAGTAGAAGGAAAAAAAAGTGTATATTGTTTCTGAAGACTTCTACTTCCTCATGCGAATATAACATGATCTGAGTACCTAAAATGTGTTTTTTCCCACTTCACATAACCGTTCTACGATATTTACGGAGGATCCGAAAGTCATGGATATTTTAGTTGATATGAAATAATTATACTGAAGCAGCAGTCAGTACTCTCTTTGGACCATATGCAACGATTTCAGACTAGTGAGACAAGTCTCACTTATACATGCCAAAGAAAAAACTGGGTTTTACTCCTGCCTCATTTTTGAACTCACCCATAATCCCGGCAATTTCTTCAGTAAATGTTGAAAATAATCGCTCATACACATCCTACATAAAAATGAATTATGTGATTTCAAGCTTGAGGTTTGCACTTCACAATAGTATTATTAATGCAGGATATGAATAAGCGAATATTTTCAACATTTACTGAAGATAATGCCGGTTTTATGGGTAAGTTGAATTTGAATATGAGGCAGGAGTTAAACAAAGTTTTTTTTTTGGCATGTATAAGTGGAACCTGTCACACTACTCGAAAATTGTTGCATATAGTCCAAAGAGGGTATAGGTTGCTGCATCAGTATAATAATTCTATATTTACTGAATTATTCATGATTTTCGGATCATCCGCAAACATCCCCGTGAAGTGTGAGAAAACACATTTTAGGTACTCAAATACTGGCATATTATATTTGCATGAGAAGGTGGGAGTCTTCAGAACCGATATAAACTTTTTCTTTTCCTTTTCCGATCATTTTTAACAGAGTTATGACCAATCAAATATTCGGCTTCGCCAGAACTCTCAGCGGCGAGTAATCGTGAGACTGAAATTTTATGTAGGCGTTCAATCACGTTTTCTGAGAAAACGAGCGCATTTCGTAAAAAATTACTGGGAGTCATTTTTGTGGAGAATTGAATTGTCTTTCACCCTGTTGAGTTTTTTTTCGATAAATCATACACTTCCCAAGATTACAGCAAAAATCTATTTATTTTTAAACGAAAAAAATATATATATATTCCACCCCTGGAATTTTGGTAAACAATTTTTTTTGTATTTATCATGGTTCCAAATACTAGCATACCAAGTTTAGTGGTGCTACAATCTATCCTCGCCTCAAAACCCAATCGTACTGGATTATTTCTCAATTTCGTTGGTGTAAAAAATTTAATTTTTTCTTATATTTTTAGATTTCATTCCCATGATGATGAAATTGAATTTTTTCTTATATTGTTAGATTTCATTCCCATGATTTCAAAATAACAATTGTCAAAGTGGAAGTTTTCTTGTATGGATTCATTGTGTCTTAATACTTTATTTGTTTTGAAAAAATCTCAATACAAAACGTTAGACTATATATTTTTGTTCAACACTGTGTGTACAAAAAACATCTTGATTACTTGCAATTCGGACTTTCATCGTCTTAATGGTTGAAATATTTCTACTTCTTTCAATTTTTCACTATGTTCAATGCTTGAATCTGTAAACGTCTTCAGGTCTTCACCTACGTTTCGAAAAATTGAAAGAGGTAGAAATCTTTCAACCATTAAGACGATGGATGTCCGAAATTCAAGTAATCAAGTTACTACATCGTCTACAATCAAAAAATATCTGTTGAATGTTTGTTTAATGGAGCACCCCAAAAATACTAAAATACCTTTTTTCTTTTAGATAACATATTTCAGTGTCTATGATGATAAAGGCCATTTATGTTCCTTCGATTCTGGACTTATTGAAGAAAATATATCTCTATACTTTTCTGGATATGTTAAACCAATATATGAAGAAGATCCAAGTCCTAATGATGGCATACCTGGACATGACTTTGGACCCATTAATGAATGGTAAAACTATAAAATTATCGAAAAGGGGAACATTTTCCATGAAAATTGAAAAATGAAAAATGTCATTTATTTGTAATATCTAACAGAAAACAAATACTTCCCCGGCACAAGCCACGCTGGACATTTAACTGATAGATATTGTGAAAAGGAAAGAAAAAATCTGAAAGTGAAAATTCGCATGTTCATTCAGATAACTGACTTTTTTAATTCTCTCTAGTTTTCATTGAAAAAATCATTAAATAAATTAGATAAGGAGAATGTTATTAAAAAAATATCACTCACAGAAATCGTTCATTTCATTGAAGCAAGGTTCGCTTCTCTCGCATTTAATCCCCAATACATTATGTTTTTTTTTTAAACTACAAATTGTATGGAATTAATTTAAGGTGGACAGCCGGTTATGATGGTGGAGAAAAATTACCAATTGGATTCACTACAGAATATGCTAATTATTATCTCATGGAACCTTCTCCAGATTATGAGCAGATGTTTAATAAAATCAGGGAAAAAATTCAAATATCTAAAATTGTAATAGAGTTTCTTCTTGACAAAGCATGGGAGAATCCTAACTACGAAGATTTAGTGCAACAGGTTGAGAGCTCAGGCCAGTATAGGAATGTTGAAGATGCTTTACTGCAAAATGCTCAGTTTATTTGTGATCAGGTGAATTATTCAAACTAGCATAATTTATTATTGTGAAATGATATGTTTGATCTGTTTCAGGTACTTAACTATGATGGGGTATCTGATGATGATGAAAAACCATTGATATCTTTGCCTTGCATGAGATCCCTTGTCAAGATAGCTGGCGTATCTTTTCTGAAACGTAAAAAAATTAGGAAAACTGAAAGCAAGGTAGATTTTGTTTTAAATCAAGTAGCAAATTAACAATAGTATATTCATTTCAGGGAATAAAAATTAAAAAGGGTCCAAGTTGGACAAAAGCTGTTACCACAAAACTTGTGCAGGATGTTTTTGAACATTTCTTCTCAGATCAGATTGATACAAAAGACGAGAACAAAGGACCTAAGAAAAAACGCTGTGGAGTTTGTGAATCTTGCCAGTCCCCAGATTGTGGTGAATGCAATCACTGCAAGGATATGTTGAAGTTTGGAGGTTCAGGAAGATCTAAACAGGCTTGTAAAAATAGAAGGTATATGCATTGCCGTAATAGTAGAGAATGAAAAATATTTTTTTTAAGTTTTCATTTAATTATCAGTAGTAATAACCCAAGCACATTGATAATTATAGCAGATTCGACAGCTTGTTGCTTGGAAACAGACCGACGCCGAAGGCGGAGATCTGTTTTTTATAAGCAACAAGCTTGAGAAAGTTGTTATATTTATCAGAGTTCGAGGGTTATTCGAATAGAAAATTTTTTGCTAACCTATATTTTGTAACATTGAAATAGTCTATAAATGGTTTCCACACAAATTTGTTATTGTAAACAGTTTATTTTGATATATTTGATAAGAAAATTTCATCAATCTTCTCATCAGTATTACAACCAAATCATGACATCACTGACATTTTGACGTTATTGAATATTTGAAACTTCAAAATCGAAATAAATCAAAATATGTATATCCATAGCAACGTGCCTGGTAGTGAAAACAGACCGTTGGGTCTGTTATCAGTATAATGTTGTTCTTATTGGTTGTATTCAATCACATGACCTCAATTTAACTAGTTTCATTGGATTTCCGCTTGGGCAAAAAATTTTCAATATGATAGTTTTATCTACACAGAATTGTGAAATCAAGTCGGACCATAGATATATAATAAACATAATAACATTATATTTCGGATGAGTCGGACGCGCGCATATCACTTTTTTTTAAATTATTTCCGTTATTCCAAACAGGTGTCCCAATATGGCAATTCTTGATGCAGAACTTTCTGATAATGAGGATGAAGCTGAAATAAAAGAAGATCCCAAAAAAGGAATATTGAAACATTGTTCAAAGAGGATATTACATAGTGTGAATTGGAAAGAAAAAAGTGAAGTGAAGTATCGAGGAAATGAATGTTATTCGTCTGCAGTTGTGGGTAAGGTGCTAAATTCAAAAAAATGGTTTTTGTTTTTTAAAATTGAATGTTTTGGTAGGTGATATATCTGTGAAAACTGGAGACTGTGTCATGCTCAAATCAGAAAATCCCAATGAACCATTATGCATCGTGAAAGTTGTATATATGTATGATATGCTTCCACAAAGGTTTATGTTTCATGGTCATCTATTTTGCCGGGCTACCGATTCTATTTTAGGAGAAACGGCCGATCCAAGAGAATTATTTTTTGTTGATGATTGTGATGATTTGCCACTTGGAAGTATTGTCCGAAAAGCAGAGGTAGTCTATATATTAGTCTCTGTAAAATGTAAATAAACTGTTGTCTTCATTTTACAGGTGGAATACAGAAAAGTGTCTGATAAATGGTCAGAAATTGGTGGCAATTTGAATCTTCAAGAACCCCTAGAAGATGATGGTAAATCATTTTTTTATAGCAAACGATTAGATGAAAATAGATTTGTTGACATTGATTTTCACCCAGACAAATCAAGTGATGAATGCCATTCATGCAGGTATATTTTTGATTTATTATTATGAAAATGTGTTTTATCAGATGTTTTTTAGGAGAAAGACTGAAATGAAAAAATATGAAACTCCAATGCTTGAGGGCAATCATGTTCAATGGAAAAATGAAACATATAGAATTGGTACAGGTGTTTTTCTCCAACCAGATACTTATAGTTTTTATAACGGAGCAAGGATAGATTCGTGTGAGAGTGTGAGATATTGCACAATATTTGTCATGTGTATAAATATAAAACTTTATTATTTTTTTAGAAAGAAAATAATGTGGACGAAATACTATATCCAGAGTTCTATAGAAAAAAATCTGATAATATAAAGGGTTCAAATAATGACACTCCAGACCCTTTTGTTATAGGTCTCATTGATGATTTAGTGAAGCAAAAGAATGATATCAAAGTGACAGTGAAAATCTTTTTTCGGCCTGAAAATACAATCAGTTCTATGTTTTCGTCTCATGTGAAAGATTTGAATTATTTGTACTATACTGATGAAGGTAAAATTTGGTTTAAGTATGGTGAGACCAACCAGTGGTTAGTTTTTTCTAACTCTTCATTTTATCATGCTAAATAATTTTTACTAGTTGGCAAAAGTAGAACCTTTGGTTCATTATGACAAATACTGCTTGTTTATACCAGATTTGTTGAAAAATTTAATTCACGTTGGAAAAAATCTCCACCGTACTGGTTAACTCACTCTATTTAATATCAGTTGCTATTTTCTGGATTTCAGTGCGTACGGTGTCATTTGAGAAAGTTGTGGGAAAATGCTATTTGGCATTTGGTGATAATTTTCAGTCACCAGGTGACTGGTCAAAGAAGGGTCCTTTCAGATATTATTTTACAGAATGTTACGACCCCAAACAGCATCAACACGATGAGGTGCCTATGCAGTATAGAAAACTAGGAACTTTGGGAAAAGGCAAAGGTAATAGAAAATCGTTAACATTTTTATATTTTGATTGTAGGAGGAAATATTTCTGATATCCAAAAAAAAAATTAATTCATTCAAATACAGTCATTTTGTCTTCCTATATTTACTACATTTCACTAGTGGTAAGAATTACAATTTGATAATATATACAGTGAGGACCAGAAGTCCTTCGACCTCTTCGTAACTTCTTTATTTTAAATATTACAAAAAAAAATGTTAAATAAATAAGTTGTAGCGTTTTATTTGATCTCTTCAATGGTTTGAGTTTCATTTGTACAGAGTGCCTCAAAAAAGCGCAGCAACTTGGTAATTTATTTTTTAAATAGGACACCCTGTATATCATGCATAATCGGTTAGGGATGGTCATAAGGAATCCAACAATACAAGGTTTGATGGTGTTATCTCCAATGACTATGGATATATCGCCATTTATTTTATCCATAAGTTCAATGAGTGTGAGAGAGAATTTATTGTATTGACAGAAAAAGTTTCTCTCTCCCACTCATTGGGCTTATGGATAAAATAATAGGCGACATCTCCGTAGTCTTTAGAGATAACAACATCAAACTTGGTAGTGTTGGATTCCTCATGATCATCCCTAACCGATCATGCAATCATATACATGGCGTCCTATTTAAAAAAAATAAATTACTTAGTTGCTGCTCTTTTTTGAGACACTCGGTATAAATGAAACTTAAACCAGTAAAGAGAGAAATCTTACAACTTAAGTGTTTTCTACATTTTTTTGCTATATGTGAAATAAAGAAGTTACGGGCGGCGACAGACTTTTGGTCCTCACTGTATAGGAGTCGCATACAAAAT
Source organism: Chrysolina haemoptera (assembly GCA_958298965.1). Classification (NCBI taxonomy): domain Eukaryota; kingdom Metazoa; phylum Arthropoda; class Insecta; order Coleoptera; family Chrysomelidae; genus Chrysolina; species Chrysolina haemoptera. The sequence goes on along the minus strand of OY282587.1, from coordinate 36,622,284 downwards.
TAATGACTATTTTCTAAAAATTTTTTTTCAATATCTGATTTAATTTAAAATTAAAATCAAAATGCTGCAACCCAGGTGATGTTTCCAATATTTCTATTCAGTTTGATCACATTTCTGTTCCTTATTTTCAAAATATGATATAGTTAGGTTTAATTATTATTATACATCTTTAAGTTTGTTTGTTTGGTCTGACAATATTCAAGAAGTAAGTCCATTATGAGGATCTTTAAAACAGTCATAGATACAGTTTTAGTTTAATGGGAAAAAGTTGCATAACAAAAGGCCAACCCATCATATGTCAGTAATTTTTTTTTGCTTTTAAGCCAGTTTATTTGGTGTTATTGTCAGAACTGGAACAAAATAAGAAACACTTTTCCACAGCAACTGTTTATGAATGAATTAATGGTGAATGAATTAATGGTGAATGCATGAGTTTTATTTAAGTAGGAATATCTTGAGAAAGAAAAATAATTTTTTCAATTGGTGCCGCTTTTTACCTATTTAAGCACGCCTCGGTGTGTGCAAATCGAACTGTCAAAAACGCGCGTTCTTTAAAGTTTCCATGGCTACATCAACATATCTAGAACCATGAAGTCTATTGATTGATTGCTCTGACAGGAGTACCTTGTAATGTTAAATAAAATATTACAAACAAATGCAAAACTTTTATTCAAACATTAACGAAAGGTATACTGATGTCAAATCATAAATTCAACCATTTTATATTATAAGTTCTTATTTCAATTATTTATAATAATGAAACCAGTATTTATGATTTCAAAGCGCACCAATTGAAAAAATTACGTGAAGTATTCGTGTATAACAGATTTTTCAAACACTTTCTTTAATAATCAGATATGAAATCCCTTGAGCTTTGCTCTCAGGATTTCATCAGATTATTATCGCCAAAATTATGTCTCGTAAAATTATTATAAAATACAGTGGAAATTAAGATGCAATTAAAATAGTCGACTATTTATCAAGGTCTTGTTATATTACCCTTGATTATTCCACCACACCGTTTCATTATTTTGTTGCCTTGTTTTCTCGGGACAGCTTTTCTCGAAGTTTTCAACTATTGCCTTGGCCTTCTATCCACTCAATGCTCTCCTTGACCAAAGTACTGAATCAAATCAGATCTGGCTCCTGGCTGTGGTCCGAACATGAAGGTTCATCATACACGTGTCAGTAAGCAATATTATCACAAGCTTTTTCCGACGTTAATGTTATTTATTACCTTCATTAGCTATTATAAATTTTTCTGTTAGAATAAACTTTAGTCACTCACCTCTTATATTGATATCTGTGCTTCTCCATAATCTGTGGTGTGCATTTGCATTGCACCCTTGAATAAGTTGGAGGTTTACTCTTCCAGCATAGGTGCATAGTATCAGTGTTACAGCAGAGTATATTCGATTTCATTCTTAATGTCATTAAACGCCCCAAACTGTAAAACTATGGTAGTTGAGATTTTCTCATTTAGATGAAACTTTTCTTCAGAAAATTATTCCATTCATTATTTTATTGATTTTTTGCGCAATAAAAACATTTGTAATTAATTAATGAACTAGTATTTTTCTTAGGTGGAAAAGTAAAAGGAAAGAGTAAATCCGAAAGCGAAGTAGCTGAATTACCACCAGAATGGAAGATAGTTGACCAACCACTACGATGTATGGATGTATTTGCAGGCTGTGGAGGACTGTCTGAAGGTCTCCATCAATCAGGAGTAGCAGTATCTAAGTGGGCTGTGAGTTGTTTTCTTACACAAATTTATCCACACAGAATATCAAAAACAGTGCATTTGTTTTAAACAATAAATATTTTGTGACTTCAACTTTAATAATGAATTCACAAGAGGCTATTTGTCAGTTTGCATGTGCATATAGAATTAGTTTGAAGTATATTGGGTGACAATGAACTTGGGTCCAAGCCTTTATCTCACTTACTCATGAACCAATAACCTATTTAAATAAAATTTGATGCAAGAGGATATGAGATAAAGTTTCGGAATGACAAAAAGATGAAAACAAAGTAGCATCTTAGATATAGAGTATCGGAAACTTTTCATCTGGGGTATAGACAGGAATCTACGCGAGCAACAAGGAACACAATGATATGATAATACTACATAAATAAGAGAGACGCACTACTGCGCGCCTCTCCTGTTGCCTCGCCCGTCGAATTAACAGCTCAGTTGATATCCTTCCTCAAGCGAGTAGAGGAGAAATTGTATTGCTATCTCAACATTATAGCCAGCTATTCTTCACGCTCTCATAAAACCACCATACCCCAGATGAAAACTTTCCGATACTGTATGTGTCATGTTTTTTGGATTCTACATCTCCTATTATTCACTGCCAAATCAGGTTAGGATCTACTCTAATTGACATCAGTAAATTATTATAATTCCATCCTTCAATTACCAATTCAACAATATACTCATGCACCATTTAACCTAGTCAATGGACATTAAATATACAGTGTGGCTATTTAAGTGTGCAACATATGGGAATATTTTAAATTAATTGCACAACCAACATACAAATATTCCTAGAAGTTGGTGCATGTTTGATAATCCTATTAGGTGCACTTGTAATGGTTGCAAGTCAAACAGCATACAGCAGTTTCGTACCGTAGTTAGGAAGCTCGCTGTATAAGCAAATTTTTTTCATTATTTAAAAGACCCAAGACCCAAGCTCATGACTTAGTCTAACAGGCAGAGCCGAAAATTGTCTCCGAGTTCATTAAAGCTGGTTTTTCGTTAATTAGTTATAGACGATGTGTACACAAACATACTCTGGTCAGTCAAGCGTATCGTAGAACAGGTGACCTGGAGCGACATCAAAGATGTAGCATTTACCGGGGTAACCCATTGAATTCATTTAAGCTGAAAATTGTTATACAACTTCTATAATGCATATCAATGAAAATTTTGAGCTGATCAGTCAGTCTGAATATAAAGGGTGTTTCATAATTTTTATAATTGAATGCTGATCTCAAAGGGTGTTATCACCCTTTGATTTTATTTGTTAAATTTCAACATTCTATATCTCATAAATAAAGCGTTTGTGGACCTATGTACATATGAAGAATTTTTCTTAAAATCACTCAAGGATTATCACCCCTTGAGATCAGCATTCAATTATGAAAATTATGAAATACCCTTCATATTCGGACTGACTAATGAAAAACCAGCTTTAATAAACTCAGAGAAAATATTCGGCTCTGGCTCTCTATTATATGGTGTTAGTGTATGTACGGCGAAAAATTGTCTTTGCCTGGAGCGGCTAAATAGCAACATCGGGCTCTGCTTACAGTTGAATAGTAAACTTTTTTGTCTGGATGAAGTTCATTGAAAATATCTGCTGCGTCACTCACTGGTTTCTAGTTATCGGTATAGGTATTTGAAATCAATCAAACAATAATTATTCAAGAATGAAAAATTCTACCAAACTGTCATGTTTATTCTTAACCCTCATTTGTTTTGTTCCATGGGTTTCCACGATTATTTTAGTTGGATTTCATGTTTTCAATTAATTTGTATAGTTTTGCAATAAATATTTAAAATAAAAAATGTTCACCTTAAGTGAAAGTTTTTTAATATACATATTATCATTACTAATGTTTTACCTTGTTGAAAACATTGGTTGCAACAAACATGAAGTTTGTCATTCCTTAAAAAAATTGAACTTCAAGTTCATTTTACAAATATGCTTGAATTGGAACAAAGTTATTCGCAATTGATTTGATTGTGATTAATTTATGATGGTGTTTAGGGTGGATATGAAAAATGGTAAATAATTAATATTAATGTTAAAAACAAATTGAAATAATCTTAGGAGGCCATGTTTTAGTATTTAGGCATAACTTCAAATTGTAAACAACTTTTCTAATATGATTATCGAACATACACCAACTTCCGGCAATATTTGTATTTTTGTTGTGCAAATAAATAAAAAAATGTTGCACACTTCAATGGCCACACTATATAGTCCAAACAACAATACTACTTCTCACTCGCTTTTCCATAGCCATCTTGTTATTGATATAAGAGTGAACAAAGCCAAAAGTGCTGAACGTTCATTGTGCGCTACGAGTTAGGACAGCAGTTGGTAAACTATTGATACTATTTTTCAGATTGAAAAAGAATTAGCTGCTGCGAATGCCTATAGATTGAATAATCCTGATTGCAAAGTTTTCTCTGATGATTGCAATAATTTGTTGAAAATGGTTCTCAATGGACAAGGGCAAGAAAAAGGACTTCCCGGAAAAGGAGATGTAGAAATGCTAGTAGGTGGACCACCATGTCAAGGATTTTCAGGCATGAATAGGTTTAATGCTGGGCAATATTCTATTTTCAAAAACTCCCTTGTTGTATCCTATCTCAGTTACTGTGAATATTATAGGTATAACACAAGATCAATGCATTTTTCCATCTGTAACATGTATTCTCTTTCAGGCCCAAATACTTCATATTGGAAAATGTAAGGAACTTCGTATCTTTTAAAAGAAGTATGGTACTCAAATTGACTCTAAGGTGCCTTCTTGCAATGGGTTACCAAGTAACATTTGGTGTTTTACAAGCTGGACACTATGGAGTTCCACAGACAAGAAGAAGACTTATAATAATGGCTGCTGCACCAGGTTTTGTTTTACCCAAATACCCTGAGCCTCTTCATGTTTTCAATAAAAGAGGCTGCCAATTATCATTTGCAGTTGATGGGTGCCGCTACTTCAATGGTAATGAACAATAGTGCTAGGAGGACGGGTCATGTCATACCTTTATGTAATAATTGTATGAAAATAACTACGAGTTTGTTTGTGAGTTTATGAATTGAGAATTAGCAACACTGGTGTTGCTCGGTGCAATCCATGACACACTGCTCCATCACAAAGTTTTACTTTTTTTGGCAAAACATTTTTTGATACATACTCTATTTGTATTGTTGACAGTAATTTGAAGATTTTATCTTGGCCAAAAAATGGATTTGAATCATGAACATTTTTGTGATCTGCTGGCATCAATAAATAGTTATGTGTAAATATTTTTCAAATTCCAAATTTAGTATTTGCAAAACTATAGATACATTCATGGGGTGGCCGGTAGCTTGGCGGTCTAAGGCACAGGACGTTTGAAACTTCAGTATAGCGGTAGTCGGTTCGAGCCCGATGTATGCACGGGGATTTTTCTGAAGTACTTAATATCGGAATCGATAGACGACCACAGTTCTTGTTGAAGGCAAGGGTATTGTATGTTGTCTAGATGTCAATCTCATCTAGTGCTAGCTTGGAGTGCACGCTGGCCACCCGAGGTGGTGCTGTTGGTTTTCTGGGTTTTCCTGCAGCTGAAAAGTGAATACGCCACCAAAAATCAGTATGTCGCCTCGGAGCGCCACGGCAAATAATAATAATAGCCGTCCTCTACCCGCACAGGCTATGCCTTTGAGTATTATTATTATTATTATTATTATTATTATATTCAAGTTATTCATTAGGAAAAATAGTAAGCAAGCTGTGCCTTACCATTTCGTTGACAGTGCATCAGCAAATTATTCATTCACTGTCTGTATTTAGTAAAATTTTATCTAAAATGTTTTCCCTGATAGTTTTAATGATTTGGTCTTTCTTGGGTCTTGACTCTACATAACGCACTTAATCTTCCACTACTAGGCTGTCTCGCCTCTTCAGTAATACCCTGATGCCTTCTAGATTTTTGGTCTGTTTTCCTAGCGACGCATTTTTTGCACAGTAGGAACCGGTTTTGCCTCAGTCACGTCGGCAGGGGGTGATAAAAATATATTATCGCTTAGCTTTTCCTAGATTATTTCCCTAATCTGTCAAAATTTAATCGCTGATAAACACACAGTGCTGTCAAGTAAAATTAGATGTGCAGTGAAATCTTTGAAAATACGCGATTTTGATGATAGTTTACCTTCCGATTTTTAGGATGAAGTTTTTTATTTTGAATCATTATTTGAAATTACCTACTTGCATTTTTTCTCATAAAGTTCATTCATGCCAGACGTTCAGAATTTTATTACAGTACTTGGACTTTTTGAATTTCATTATAATGGTTCTTGGCCCATAGTGAATTTCATTATGTCTTTCGAGTAAATTGACATAACGATGTCATTACGACATGCCAGCAGATAAATACATTTTATGTTTTTATTCTATGCTTGTATTGAGCACTATACAGCAGTACGTCTGATCAATTTGTATTTAATGACATAGTAGTTGTAAAAATTACCATAATTAGGTATAAAATAAACTTTCATGAACTGTCTTAATTTTTTTAGGGTGTGATTGGACCGAATCTGCTCCTTACAGGACAATCTGTGTGAGGGATGCAATGTCGGACCTACCTGATATTAAAAATGGATGGAATAAAAGTGAAATGCCCTATGATAGTGATGCAGTTTCACATTTTCAAAAGATGATGAGAGGAAACGATGAAAGAATTTTAGTTCAAGATCATATTTGCAAAGAAATGTCTGCTGTTGTAGAGGCAAGAATATCTCATATACCAACTTACCCTGGTGCTGATTGGAGGGATTTACCAAATATATCTGTAAAACTAACAGATGGAATGTCTACATACATTTTGAGATATCCTTATAGGTAAAATTTAATTTGATTTGATTTTCGGGTTACATTTTCTTGATAATAACTTTGGCATCGATAACCAATGTTTTTTTTTTCATCTATCTTTACTGATATGTCCGATTTAGAGTAACCTTTTATTCTGAGCAGTTTATATAAACATAACAACAACAAAAGAATCTGATCAATTTCAATTATTTTTTAAGTTCAAAAAAACAGAAAAAGTCTGATCCTCCAAAAGGTGTATGTCGGTGCGCTACTGGAGGTCAGTGTGATTCAGCAGATAGACAGTTCAACACTTTGATTCCTTGGTGTCTACCACACACTGCTGACCGTCACAATCATTGGGCTGGACTGTATGGTAGACTTGAATGGGATGGATTTTTTGGTACCACCATTACAAACCCCGAACCAATGGGAAAACAAGGAAGAGGTAGATTATCATATACGTTCAATTTTCTTGTTTACATCCTACTTTTTGAATTAGTGACGTTTCTCAGATCTTATATTATAGCTGTTTTGATCATACATTATGTTTTTTTTAGTGCTCCATCCTGAACAAAACAGAGTCGTTAGTGTGAGAGAATGTGCTCGATCCCAGGGTTTTCCAGATAAATTCAAATTCTACGGAAACATTTTAGATAAACATAGACAAGTTGGAAATGCTGTACCACCACCTTTGGGAGCAGCTGTTGGCAGAGAACTAAGTAAAGCTTTAGTAGAAAGCTTGAGGAGAAAATCATAGTATTAAATTTGGCGTAAATTATTTTTATTTTGTAATTAGTTGAAATGTTTTTATTCTAGGACGTTATTTTAGAAGTCACTTACAATGGTTTTTCATCAAATACCGTTTCTGTTATATACTTGATATGAATTTGATATACTGTTAGTATCATATTTTTATTCATTTGATAATAAAATTGTAATTAAATCAAAAAAACATGCCTTTAGTTATTCATAAAATTCCTGTATACAATTCATAATAATAATAATAAATGTTCTTTATTGGTAATAAAACCAAATGGCCATCGACCGAGGTCCGTCAGCCAGTAGTGATTACAATAATTTGTTTTTGAAGTTTTACATAATATTTGGTTGGAAATATTCGATAGTTAATGTAAGTATATATATAAAAAAAAAAAAAAACGTTCATTCTGGAAGGTGGTTTTGGTATTCATTCTTGTAGGTTTATTATTGCTTCCCAAATTGTTTTTTCCGGATACTTGAGGGGCTGCTTGTCGCCTTTCTGTACGTTCCTTACAGAATAAATAGTCTAAGGGTGTCGATGTTGTTTTCTTTTTTTGTGAATTTGCTTGCTAAGTCCGAGAATCTGTTTCCGATTGGTTTAACGTTTGTTGAATTGTACAAGAGTTCGTTTGGTGGGTTATGTAGAGGATTATTTGGGTGGCGGATTTTTGTGATGATTCTAAGGGTTGATGTTTCAGCTACTTGTATGTTTTTCAGGGCTGGTTTTCGGCTGTTCAGATATATGATATGGGCATATTCTAAAATAGGGCGGCATATCATCTTGTAAATTTTTGCTGCTGTTAATTCCATTGTTTTTGTAAGTCATTGCCCTGAAGTGTTTGCCTCTTGTTATGCACTGGTTTTTAACGGATTTAGTGTGGTGATTGAAGTTCAGTTTGTTGTCCATGTTGATTCCAAGATACTTTGCAGTATGTTTGCTTCTGAGGGTGTGATTGTTGATGGTTATAGTTGGTAAATTGTCTGATGGCCTGTGGTAGAAAATAACAAATTGGGATTTTCTTGGGTTGTAGTCTCCAAAGGTTAAACCAGGTGTTGGTATTGTTAATCAATTGTTGTAATTTTTCTGTAGTTGCCTTTATTGATTTACCATGTGAGATGAGAGCTGTATCGTCTGCATATTGTAGAATATATAGGTCTTTATCAATTGTATTGTTGTTTGGCCCTTGATTGAATTGTAGATATCATGACAGTATATGTTGTATAGCAGGGGTGATAGTGGTGAGCCCTGTGGTACACCCTGGTGTGTAGAGAACTGACGCGAGTGACTGTAGCCGACTTTCACTTTGAGGGATCTGTTTTCGAAATAATTTTTAATAAGAAACAGTAGGAATTTGGGAGTGTTTAGGGTGTATAATTTGAAAAGGATTCCTTCATGCCACACGCTATCGAAAGCCTTGTTTATGTCTAGAAATAGTATTGCTGTATGTTGGTTGCTGAGTCTTGCTGTCTGAATGTTTGATGTTATTATGGTGAGCGGATGTATTGTGCTTTTGTTTTCTCGGAATCCAAACTGGTATGGAGGTATTTTGTCAATTATATGACTTTCCAAAATATGTTTTACAATCTTTTCGAAGTTTTTACCCAGTACTGGCAATAGTGTGATCGGTCTATAGTTACAGGGTTTGGAGTGGTCTGTATTTGGTTTTGCTATTGTGATTATGATTCCAGCTTTCCATTCTTTTGGAAAATATTGGTTGTTAAGACAGTATTCATATATAGCTATGATGTGGGTGTGTATTTCTTCATCTAGGGCTCTCACCAATTTTTTTGAAACATTATCCTCTCCCGGTGCCGTGTTTTTTCCTTGGCTTATTATGTTATAGTAGGTATCTTCCTCAATTTTGTGTTCTTGTCTTTCTGGGTTGTTAGTGAAATAATCGTTAAACCAGGAGTGAACTCGTTCCCTGTGTTGTTGATCAAAAAGGGGATCGTTGTTGGAATACATTTTTAAAATAATTGGCAAGTAGTCCTGCTTTGCTTTCTTCATCAGAGTATGTTATTCCGTTTTCTTCAAGATCTTTAATGTTGCTTTTTGGTTTGTATTTGGAAAGTCTTTTGATTTGGTGCCAGTAATTCTTTCCCTGTAGTCTGTTGATTTCTTGGCATGTTTCTAGCCATTTATTCTCTTTGTATTGGTTGATCATTTTTTGGATGTTTCTGTTATATTGGTTTATATGTCTCTTCAATAACAGGTCTTGATTCGCTTTGTATTCTCTGTACATTTTTCTTTTATATTTTATTAGTTTTAAAATAAATGGTGGTAGTTCGTGTAAGTAATATTTCATTTTAGTTTTAGGCGAGTGTTTGCTGACTGCTTCTGAAATTTTGTTATTGAATTCACTTATGTAGTTTTCGTTTAATATCGTTCTATTTTGGATGAAGTTTTTTAGTTCCTCGTTCACCTTTTGTGTATCGTATTTTTTGTAGTTGATTTTATAACATTCTTCTAATGTGGTAGGTCTGTTCAGTTCCAGGGTGAGTTGAATCGCCAAATGGTCTGAGCCCAAGTCCGCCAGTGTTTCTATTTTCTGTATGTTATTTTCCAGGTTACAATTTATATTTGCTCCAATATAAGAAACATCAAATTCTGAACACTGTTTACAGATAGTCCAATCTTTTGAGATTTTTTTTCCTCTAACCGGGACCAAAGTTGATGAAATTTGGCATAATAGTAGATTTTCAGATATCTTTATACAGGGTGTTTTCGAAATTGGAGCAATAAATGAAATGGGAAAAGAATACTTTTTTGTTGAAAAAAATATTTTCGAAGATATTGAACTTTAAAGTTTTCAAGACGTAATCTCTGATAAGAGGTCTACAGCCTGCGCAAACCGAACTGAAACATGCTGTGGCCTGGAGAATCAAACCAGTGCCTCCCAAACGAAGGTAACTGAAATTTCATAAACATTTTTGACCATTTTTGACTGCTTCAAAAACGAAAATTCTTGCCATTTATTGATACATTAGTTCTATACAACAACCCACTTTTTTTATTGCCCCAATTTCGGAAACACCCTTTATATAAAAATCGTCTGCATCCATACGAAAGTGAACGCCTGCTAAACGGCTGGACCTATTTTGATGAAACTTGTTTTGTGTGTTCAAGTGGATTCGGGAATGGTTCAAATATATAATAATATATTCCTTTGCACTGTGTTAACTTTTCATTAAAACATAAGTATTCTTAAAATTCTGATCAAGAACATTATTTTTTAATTTTTAAATATTTACAGTTTTTGCAAATTTAATTTAAATAATTTGTTTAAATATTATCACGAATAATTTGTTATGCTTCCGTAGAAATCAATTCAATCTCAATAAATTGTTAATTTGAAATGATGAAATTGGACAAATAAATCAATTTTTTTAAATTGCTGCTTTTGAAAAGCCCACCTTAACATAATAAACAATGGAAACCACATTAACTTTTCACTTCACTTTATAAACAGTTGACAAAACAGTTCACGTGTAGGTTGTGTGCTGCCGCTGTCTCTCTTCTACTCGGACGCATCGGCCGATGGAGTGGAAGAGAGATAGATGTGTCACAAGCCGAACGCTTAGGCCGATCGTGCCTTTCTGTCGCTTGTTCCGTGCTCTAGCTTGCACGCTCGGCTTAGGCGAAACGTGACAATGAGTCATACTTTTTCGTGCGTGCAGCCGGTGTTCATCTATTTATAAAACATTATCAAGTCAAAAAATCAGATTTCAATGATTTCCCTCATAATAAACAACATTTCGAAGGGGTGTCAAGGAATTCCAGTAATTCAAGGTAGAACAGTAGGTATAGTATATCCAAACTCATTAGGAATTATCTGAAAGAGCAAGGCCCCAGCTTCAAAATACATGCGACTGTGACAGGTATTTGAACTTGAAACGTCGGGGAAAAATTCAAAAACAAAAAATAATTGATTTTTGAACATTTTGCAACCCAGAATTGTTAGTAACAATTGACTGCCAACTTTTTAGGCCAATCTAAAATTTATATTCATCAACCCTGAAAACTCATAGAGAATATACCTGCATGGTTCTGTGTCGCTTGATGATCTCGGGCTAGATTGTAGCCTCAAACGGACCATTTTACAACATTAAATTGCTAATAACAATTAACCATCAACTTTCTAGGTCATATAAACTCAAAAATCGAGATCAGCTAACCAAAAAACATAAAATGCACATAATTCCAGCTTGAGACCTCAAAAACCTATGAGCTACAAGCAGCACCATTCACCCCCTTTACGACGTCCCTGAGCAAGGATTTTGGTATTTTCGGTTTCCGGGTAAAAAATTCTACATCTGTACCAAATTTCAGTAACTTTGGGCTCGGTAGAGGTTGGGGGCTATTTTGGTCTGTAACGACTGGAGAGTAAGAGATGTGAAACAAACAAAACTGATCTATAATTCCATTAACTGATTGATATCAATAATGCAAGTCTTTGAAGACTAATCAGAATCATGAGATGAATTACATTGGTTGATGCTTCTGACACAGATCTTCGTATCTCAAAGCCAATTGGTATTTACGTTGGTCAGATCTTGGTAACCAGAGTGAGTCCATGTGATTTGAGTAGAAAAAAAAATTCATCCACCGCGATCTTTTATAGCAGGATTGCGTGGGGAATTGGGGATAGATGCAGAATGCATTTGCATTATGCACTTTTAGAGATTAAACTAACTTTTTGACTCTTTCACACAGCGATTATTGTTATTATATTCAGTAGCAAAAATCTTTGCAATATTAATTGAGGATTTCTCATGAGAAATCGTATTCTGATTCAACTTTAGGAGTTTATTGGGTTCTAGGAGGAAGAAATTTGGAAACAAGATGAAATCTAAAGCCAGGATTTCGCCTAGGGAAGTACGATTAGTGAGAACATGAATGAATGAAAAAAAAACCTATTCCTAAAAATTCGTTGATCTTATATGATCTGAACCACATTCCATCGAATAGACTCTGTTCAAGCATTATATAGAACAAGCTATAGAAGTTTTTTCACCCACAAAATAAAAGACGCAAATTTCCTATGCTAATTTTTATAAGATAGTTCGTTAATGAAAAACCCGGTTTTTGCCCCAGCAAAATCGCTTTGTGGATTTTTTTAAACAAGAAATAGTTACAAAAATTACAACTTTTTTGGTTTTTTGCAAATATTCCCAAGACTATCGAAGGGATCGTTTTACAGTCACTAGAACTTTTGTAGAAAATTATTAAACCTACAAAATGGTTTTTTGTACGACCGGATCGATGCATTTTCGTCTAAGAAAATCTGGGAAAACTTAAAAAAAAACATTTTTAAAAAATTTACAATTTTAATAAATCTGAAACTGGACAAACAATATTTCGGAAACTGATAGATAATAAACATGTGGTTCAACTCTGCGCAAGATGTTTTCTGTCCGGTGTGTAGTTTTTGCACAATCGCGTTATAAAAAATTCAAGGGCTTATCTCGCAAAATGCGCAGCTTTAAGGGAAATCATTTCAAATTCTGTGAACGGCATCTGGAAGTAAAGATCGAATACTACAATTTTTATGATTTGGATTTTCATCTTAAAGGTGGAAAATGTGTTGAAAATGCCTCTGAAAGTTACTCTAAACACTTGAAAGTGTGTTCATGGCATAGTCGAGTAGCAGAAACTATCGAGGAGAGGAGAGTATAACCGCGCGGCGATTTGAACAAAGTCAATCCCCCACTACCGCTCCTCGATACTGCCACAAACACACTTCCAAGCGTTTGGAGCAACTTTCAGTGACATTTTCAACACATGCCTTCAACACAATTTGATATGCCCTTATACACATCGGACAGAAAACATCTTGCGCACAGTTGAACCACATGTTATTATCTATCAGTTTCCACAATATTGTTTGTTCAGCTTCAGATTTATACAAATTATGAATTTTTGAAAAATTGTCTCATTTTCGAGGTTTTCCCGGATTTTTTCATTAGAAAATGCACCGATCCTGTCGCTTAAATAACTGTTTTGTAGGTTTTATAATTTTCCAGAAAAGTTCCCGTGACACCAAAACGATACCTTCAATACTTTTTGAGATATTTGCAAGAAACCAAAAAAGTTATAATTTTTTTCAATATTTCTTGTTTAAAAAATTCCACAAAGCAATTTTGCTGGGGTGAAAACCGGGGTTTTCATTAACGAACTATCTTATGAAGAGTAGTGTGGGCTCTTTTATTTTGTGTGAAAAGAGCCTCTTATTTTTATCTACAGCTTGGCCTACTATGGCAGTGGTTGTTTGATACCGATCTTTCTGTCACAATAAGCGATTATCAGGCAGAAAGGTTCCATCAGTTCCTAGAATTTCGATGGGTAAGTAATTGAACTTTCAAATGTGAACTTTATTAATTACTGTCTAACTCCCAATAATTGCACGATCAGTAAACATTTTCTGAATTTTATTGTGAAATTTGAACATTTTCCCACGTTTATAACCCTTGAGTTGTTTATATTGATTCTCTAGTCTCTTGTGATTTTTTGTATATCCGACATAACAACATTAAATTTTCCAATGAGATGAGTTCAATAGCGATGATGAAACTATAAATAACGATAAATAAAATTAACAAACATGACGTCATGCTCATGTTAACGTGAATAACCTATATTTATGTTTGATTCAATACATTGAAGTAATAAGTAACACATATAAAATAAAAAACTCAAATTACAAAGTTGTCACCGAGAAGGAACAGTTGCCATGAGGCATCTTAAACAGATATTTCACGGCAGAGTTCCGACCTTATCGGAATCAATGTGATTGTTTACCATTTTCATGGTAATATTATGATTTTTCATACCACACCAATTATTATTTCATCATTTAGGTGATGTGTAGTGGTATCTACATGGTGCTACAGATGTAACAATAGTATAGAAAAGTTATCAGTTGTGGTTCCAGGTTATCATTAGTATTATTGCTCGGCTGGGCTGGCGACTTTCAGGCGAAGTGCAGGTAGTTCTGTATAGATCCTTTCTACTCCCCGCTGCCAGGTGTATCTCGTGAGTACCTAGGATCTTTTGATCAACTCCTGGAGATGCGAGCCAGGGCTTCGAATTCTTGGTGTATCCCCATCAGATAACATCCAGGTGTTTTCTCAGGTGACTCCTTAGGAGTTTTAGCACCTTCCTATGAAAAGTAGGTATCAACTTTGAACTCAGCTTAGCGTCTTTTGTGTGATCCTTGTAATTCACTTTCACTTCTCACCTTCTCTTCCACTAGTGCTGGTTTCTGGTTTCACTCTCACAAAAAAAATGGCGTATAAAAAGTGGGTATCAACTTTGAAGTCAAGATTCGCGTGTGAAGGAAGGTACGTTCAAACACGGTTCCTAGTGTACCTTTCAGGGCACATCTCTTGAAAACTTCTAAGTTACATAAGTGTGTATCAAACATACGAAAAGGCATCATTGTCTTTTGAAAGCATATTGATAGAATATTTCTTGTTTCTGTTGCATAAACTACACAAATATACATTGTGACTAAGCCACTTACTCAACACCTCGAAATGTTTCCTGGTGTAATTTGATTTTTGATGTACTACACCTAAAACAGACTCAAATGAATAATTTTTCAAAATTTGTTTGTATCTTGGACAAATGTTTTATTGGTTTATATGTTCGACTCAATTGCCGCCCAATTGCTCGCGATTGACACACAAACCTAACCTGAGCAAGCATATCCTAGCTTTTGCGAGTCGAAAATGGATGAATTAATTTTCCGCTCGCACTTGACACATAAACCTAACCTGAGCAAGCTAACCTAGCTTGAGAGTTAAAAATGCGGGAATTAGTGTTTCGGCATTTGAGCAAAGTAGGTATTATTTCGGCAAATGGCCGAATTCTGAAATTGAGTCTAACATATATATACATACCTCGAAAAAACAATCCTTTAATTCACTTTAAACTTCCAACCTTCTCTTCCACTAAGTGGAAACCCAAGAAGATCTCAAAATGTCTGGCAGAACAGAAAGAAAGCGGAATCATTCATACTGAATATGTATTCAAAAAGTGTGTGAATAAGAGGAAACATAATATTTGTTCTTGCTGACAAACATATATTATATATTATGAATATATACTCATTGGTGCAGCCAGAGGAGGGGCTTTGGGGCTGCAGCCCCCCCAAGCCACTAAATTACTACTGTTATTCATAACACTCGGATGGCGACTGGTAACTGATTAATAGTATGTTCAGCCCCCCAAACTGAAATCCTGACTGCGCCGCTGTATATACTAACTGTAATAATTATTGTCTAATGCCGATGTGATGTTCAGCAAATGTGTAGACACACACAGTAGTTATTATACATGTCTACTCAATACCGTTATAACTTAAAATTTAAAATTTCAGTGATATAACTTTATCTTGAATCTCCCTACCGAATGGTACTGCTGTATTAGCTGAGTATAGAATGTATTAGTGATAACACCTGCAAATAGATGGACTGATATGGTACAATGCTGTTCATTTAAGTTTCACAAATAGATATTTCTTTGAAATTGTAGAATAACTTGGCAACATTGCACACATTCAGTGTTCTGATGTAAAGTTATTCCCACTCAACTAGCAGTCGCCCATATAAATAGTTCTATTATTAGCTGTTCCTCTATTTAGTTGAGTATACCCAGTTTAATTTTGAATTACAATTTGAAGTGAGCAGCTCTTTCTATTTATTTATTGTGGTTTTAAATAAGGTAGGTAGGTTCATTTTCCGCAAAATTTTTCTTTTATGCTGAATGTATAACTTTTTTGCACCCTGGCTGTATCTCACATCTCAATCAGCAATTTATCAATTGAAGTGCTGCGCGGTCGGATTTGATACGAGCGTGCACAGTAATAATTTTCCAAGGGATTATTCTTTTTCAATTAAACAAAAAATATGCATATCACTATTTCACATCAAGTTAAAAAATATCGTTAATTGAAGCGAATTAAAGTTTGGTTTGGAGATACCGTTATTTGTTGTGTTCGTGTTTAATATATCATAGTGAACCTGCTGATTATAATTCGTGCTTTTCTCAATCTACTATTTTTCCGACAGGGGAAGGGGGTGTATCGAAAATAATATAAGGTTTCCCAAAAACCCAAAAAATTTGCGAACATTTTTATTCTCCAGCGTACCCTGAACGAAATTAGTGGAAAATTTTCTGTCAAATATTTGACATGTGATAGTTGATATTTTTCTTTTACGTACAAATATAATTTTATTTTTCATATGAAAGTATTTAATAATTATGTATTTACTCGATATATTCTAAAAAATGACTATCACTATCACCCAAACAATTTGAATAGGGAAAGTAGTGAGTGTGACACATCATTAAAAATGTAATTTCATAAGGAATTCAGCCATGTCAATTTCCGTATTCAAATTGTTTGGGTGATAGTGACCAAGGGGAGGGGGAGAGGTATGACAGTTGAAGTTATGATACGAATATGCCCCCCTTGGATTAAAAATCGACGTGTTTTTGCATTTTTTTCAGAACACGTGTGATTCCTAGCGCGATCCGAAGAGAATAGATCTCGAAAGGAGGTCGTCCGTAAGTTACTTTTGGCATTGATTATTGGCGTTGCTTGGCTACAGATATCGATGACCGGCGTTCTGCCGTTCGAGGTATCCTCTATCCTCTCGGATTCTTCAATATTTCATTATTGCTTTTCATTGTTCTGTATGGCAGATTATATTGGGTTGAAAAAGTTGAATTTTATTAAAAATGTCAAGCTGAACAAAAATAAACATACAAGGAGTCAACTGAATAAAAGAAAAATATATTGAAGGCAGTATTTTACACAATAAGTGTTGCACATTCTTATAATTGGCTACACCGCACTGATGAGGTCCAACGATGTCGAAATACGTGTATAAGATTGCATATCGTCTTGCTGAGGACTATGTCTATTTAACTTTCCTTTATATATTTTTTGGTTTCAGTGTTTCTTTCGAGATGAAGAGAATAATAATAGACGTGGATGCGGGAACAGATGATTATTTGGCATTATTAATACTTCTGAATGCTGACAGAAATGATGAATTGAAAATTGAAGCAATTGTATGTTCTATGGGCAACACGACTCTCGAACACGTTGTTAACAATGTCGTGAGACTTTTAGAAATTGTAGGAAGAACAGATGTGAGTATTTATAATGAATTATTATAATTTCGTTCGAGGCAACAGAACAACTGTTTTTTCGTAACTTCAGTTCGTAATTTAATAGCCTTGAGCGTGTGGTGATGTTGACCTACACGTATATATCAGTTTCGGTTCAATAAACCTAATAAAGTTAGTATTTCATATCAGGTACAAAGCTGATAAACATAGATGTCTTATTTTGCATTTGCTGTGTTGATTGTGGTTGATAATATATTTTTAGGTGATTTTTTTTCTAACATTCAGGATGATACAAAAAACGAGTATTCGTCTCTTCGGTGATGCTTCGCTTTCAAGCTAGCTCACTTCTCTGAAACACCGCAGAAAGGTTGGCAATCTGTCATAGATATATATTTTCATAGCCGATGCTCTTCTGAAATATCATTAATTGTTTCACAGTTAGCAGTCCAATCGAAATCAGTCCAATCGAAATCAGTCCTCACTTCCATTCGTCATCACTTTAGAATCATGCCGAACCTCTCTTTTCGAGGGCTCTTTCTTCCGGTGAACGTGAACGGCAGAGATTTAAAACTATCTTTCGGGAGGAATTCCCTGAGGCATACAGCATGCAGAAATTCAAAAAAAGCCCCTTGCCCGCGATTTTTTCTGAACATGAATCCTACGTAAATATAGTAGAAGTGTTATGTGAAGTGGGATAAATAGTTATTTATGCAACAAGTGGAAAAAGTTGGTGTTTATTGCACACGTCGAGTGCAATAAACTCTTTTTGCACGAGTTTCATACAATATTTTTTCTACGTTCATGCAAAAACCAGAAAATGTTTCATTTAGGTGGCACTAAACTGTAAGGAAGACATTGTTTGTTTAAATCTATCTGCTAAAAGTAATTCAAAAACATTGTGTGTAATTCAGATGATATTCGAAAGAAATATTTTTATTTTTAACAAATTGCATTTTCTAGTAATTTCATAGTCCATTATATAATGAATATGATGAAACATGCAACTATTCAAAACGTAATACAATCTCACAGAAAATGGGCTAAATTTGGCGTCGATTTGAAAGTTTATGACTGTCATGATGACAGAACGCTATAGTAGAATGACAGATGAGTGCAATAAAGAGACAGTTTTTCCACCAAATATAGTTCAATAAAGTTTTGTTTTTTGCATGAACGTAGAAAAACACATTTTAGGTACTCAGATACTCACATGTTATATTTGCATGAGGAAGTAGACGCCTTCAGGAACGATATGCAATTTTTCTTTTCCTTCTACATATCTATAACGCGTCAAAAAGATTTCACCAACTTCGATTACAGAATGCACGATAAATCAATAAAGCGATATACGGATGTAAAAGATCTTGGAGTAAGGTATAACACAAATCTTTTTCGCCTCACATTGAAGGTATAATAAAATCAGCAAACAGAATGCTCGGATTCATATTAAGACAGACATCTCCTTTTATCAACATACGAACCATCAAAATTCTCTATTATTCATTAGTGCGACCAAAATTAGAATTTGTTGCTAAAATTTGGCATGAAGAATACCAAACATTGCTCCAAAGACTGGAAAAAATTCAAAACAAATTCCTGAGATATCTGTATTTCAAAAGACACCACATTAGACCGGACTATAACACTGTCAGATCAACTCAGCTTCGGCAAGAATTCAAGATCTACTCTCTGGAGAGTCGAAGAACTCTACTAATCGTTGTGTTTTTATATAAAGTCATAAATAACTTAACCAATTCTCCTGAAATTATGTCACTAATTCCATTTAATGCTCCTCCCGAACTCAGACAATGTTCCACATACCAATAGTTTCAACATTCACGAGAACTGCTGTCATAATCATGTTTCGCACGGCCAACAGTTTCAACTCTTTAATCACAGTGGATTGGAATTTATCACCCAATAAATTTCGAAGAATGATACTAGATCATATAAATAATTTATCTGTGTAAAAGTTGTTGAGTATTCACACCCCCCTCAAACCGCAAGGTTCATACTATATTGTTCATGATATAGAATATTTAGTTTAGTTTATTTTAGTTAAGTTCACATGTGTGCTATATATACATGTTCAATGTTCAAGTCACTATCCATGTAATTAGGCTGAGAGGCATGTATGGATATTATTCAATAAATAACTAAATGAATAAATAAATAAATAAATAAATAACTTTTAGCAAAGTTATGACAAATCTAATTTTCGGCCCTGCCTGAACTTGCAGTGGCGGGTTAGCGCGAGCATGAAATGTGACGTCGGCGTTAAACCACGTTTTCTGAGAAAACGAGCGTATTTCATAAGGTATTACTGAAAATCATTCTTGTTGAGAATTATCTCTCAACCTATCGAAATCGTTTTTTGATAAATATAATATTTTCTGAAATAACAACAAAAAAAATATATTTTTTTAAATGAAAATTTCTTTAGGTTCCACCTCTGATTTTTTGGTAAATATTTTTTTTCTAACAATACATGATGTCGAGATATAATGTGCCGAGTTCCAGAGTGCACAATTCATTCTTCACTTTTTGCTCGAGTTTGTCTGTCGTTACTGGAGTATTAAAGAGTATTCCAAAATGGAAAATTATATCTAGTTATAAGAAGAGACCTAACCCAACTCTTAAAAACCCAGACATGGAGCTAGCAGTTTGTGAGAAGTCTTCTAGGCAAGCTGAATTTTGTTCATTTAACTGTTCCTCTAGGAAGATTGCACTCCAGAGGAATTTAAAGTGCATCCAATATCTCAACAGAACGTCATTGGAGAAAAAAGTTCGCTTTAACACCAAGAGTCCTTTTAGAATGTTTTTGGTGGATGCAGAACCTAGAAAAGAGTACACAACTCTTCATATATGCTGCGAAACAGTGCGGATCATCGCAGACGCATCAGACCTAGGCTGGGATGGAAACTCTTAAGCGGAGTCTGGGAGACCAAACACAAACTCTGGCAAATCAACAGAAAGGAACCTCACTCAGTTGTGCATTCATTCCGACTGTCAGCAGACCTGTTTATGAACAAGGGAGTTATAGTGAAAAGGGGAACATTCTCGATTAAAATAGAAAAATGTAATTTTTTTGTAATTTCTAACAGAAAACAACAAACTACTTCCCCGGCTAAAGTCACGCTGGATATTGCACTATATCTGATAGATTCTAGCTGAAAATAATCTTGAAGTGAAAATTCGCATTTTCATTCAGACAGTTGATTTTTTTAAAATTATCTCTAGTATTCATTGAAAATTCAAATAAATAACTGGATAGGGAGAATGTTATTCAAAAATATCACTCACAGAAATCGTTCATTTCATTGAAGCAAGGATCGCTTCACTCTCATCTAATCTCCAATACATTTTTGTCGACGAAAATCTATTTCGCTTTTCCAAGGTCATCAGGGAGATGGGAAGAATTGGAAAGCAGGCTCTGCAGAAGCAATTTCACACAGCTAGTGTCTCACCGGCTGGAATCAGCACATATGTTGAAGGTCGACTAAAAATAACCGTGCCTGCATATTTTGTGTCGAAAGAAACTCCTGCCAGACTGGCATATCTGTCAGACCGAATATCCAACATCATATTCCAGGATATGGGGAACGCCGGAGATCGCCACAAAGGCGTCCAAAGTGGTTTAACGGGATGTGAAAGACAAGGAAGAACTCTTTATCGATGAATTTAGCAAGTTTTATCCCAGCTCATTCTAATAGCATCGGGTCAAGACGTGCCTTCTACAAGAAAAAGAGACGAGTCAATTAGAGATAGAAATGGTGTGAGACGACGACCTCACAGAAAAGAACAAGATAGTTCGAGCCGTGATTCATTTTACTTCCTGAGTTGAAGGAGATAGAATTTTCAGAAAATACGTAAAAACGTCCAGTGGCTGTTTTGAGCACTTCAAAGTTGCAGATGGAGACAGGCCGTGTTTCCACGGGTCACTTTTTGAAGTTGACATCGACGACAAAAAGTGGTTCGTTTGTAGCCGTTCCGACCACCGAAGTGGTCCGACCCAGCCACATTGTGTAGTCGCGCCAACTTCAAAATATGGTCCATAGTGGCGGGGAAATTTCAGTGTAGCCAATACTTCCACGCTTTTGTTCTTTGGATTCGATAGCTGTATACACTTTTAGTGACAAATTGCAGGTTCCGCCTATATTTCGGAAATGAACGTGTCCTTTTGCCTTGTCAAAAGGTTATTCCATCTCGAAGAAAGTGGTTCTTTATAGAGCAGGTGTGGTTCACTACAAATCTAATTCCTATACATTTCATAACTCGGCTCTAATACCTACGTTTGTAGCAAGGAATCCTGCTGGCAGTTTTATGCATAACGTGAAATGTATCTTCATGTGAATTTTTAATTTTTGCTTCAAATAATTTATTCAAAACAAAATACTAAAATATAACTGAAAATATTTATCTGAACAATACTCTGATTTATTTTCAGTGTCATAGTTATATGACCAGGATCACTTCAACGCACATTTACTGCTCTATTGACTGCCCCTCTGGCCTCGAAGATTTCTTTATATAGCGTAGTGGACTGGTTCCCGAACAGACTAGATAGTTCTATATTTTTCTAGTCGCGACGAGAGGGAGACTCTCGTTCGTATCGAAGCTCATAGGTGATGACTCACTCGACCGGTATGTGATGTGCGATCGCAGCAGCGAGAGCCGATTCAGGGCCGGCCTCAAAATTGTCACAAGAGACAAATGAGATACGAGACGTCTTAAAATATTCCATTGTCGAATAAAATAAAGTAGATTATAAAAAAATTATATTATTTTGAATCCCGTCTACATGCGATTCGTACTGGGTTCTTTCACAAAAGGGTTAGTTCTGAATCTGATAAGCTCTATATACATTCATTAGTCTCTAATTCTATGCCATGAAAACTTGTGAAAGTACAATGCCGGCTTAATTTTCAAGATTCCAGTCTATAAGGGACCGAAATACCAATTAATTCTACCTCAAACTCCAATCAAAAGGTTTCATGGTAATGATGGTTTTGGAGATTTGAAATATGACAAAACACCGGATATATCCATTGTGAGACCTGACCCAGCAGCTGTTGCCATTTATGAAATAATATCCAATTATCCCGAACAAATTTCTCTCATCTGCGTCGGGCCTCTTACTAATTTAGCTTTGACTATAAAACTGTATGATGATGTAGTTCATAAAATAAAAGATGTTTGGATAATGGGTGGAAACTGCACAGGTGAGTTCAACAACTAACTTTTTTACGTAATCTTTTTTTTCTTTTCTAATAATAGAACATCATGAGAACCAAAGAAAGGTATGAATTGGTATTTTTTTCAATTTGTGGAGGCTATATGCCCCAGGGAACAACTTCTTAGGCAGTGAGTTATGAAGCTTTGCCGTTCTATTTTTCTCAGCACGTTCGGTGAGTCTCCAAAGTGATGGAAAAGGGGTGTGTCAGAACTCACCATCGGTTCAATCTCGATGAAACTGCCAATGTCGGAACGATTCATGATATTCAAAAGGGTATATGTAAAAGAGAGATGATCATAAACTTTTGCGCGGTGTTCCAGAGAAGTTGGCGAGTTTCTGAGAAAGGTATTACCGAAGAGACGAGTTGGTCTTATTTTCAACGTAATCCTAAAGCTCCAGTAAATGCTGAGGAGCTGTACTCCGTTTATATAGAAACAGTATTCCAGTACAGATCGAATTTGTATCTTACAGATCATATAAACAACAACTGATGGTTGGAAGTAAATAGCTGACATGAGGTTATTACTGATGATAATCCAAGCATTGCAATTGAGGTCTTCATATGGTTACTCCTGACATGAAAACGATCGGCTTTTCTAGAGAGAAGGTATGCTTGGAGTTTGGTTGCGCATAGAATTCTATCAAGTTATTAAATATTATGTTAGAGTGAATGAAGTTTACGTAATTTTTTTCATTTGAAATTTTATTTAACACAATTGAAACTGGAGCTGTATGCACATAGTAGAACCTATAAAATAGGTTGTGTATTACGTGCGAAGAAAATAAAATAACAGGCGCGTTCTCAGAATACAACCATATTTTATTATATATTTCGAGTCATAATCACATTCATTAGAAAAAGCGTCTATATTTATTTCATTGTTGAATCTAAAAAATAATTCAAATTGGTAGAACGCAAAGATGTATCGAGTGAATATTCAAAAACACCACTGTCAACAATAACGGAGTTGGCAATGGTGCCGACTTATTAATTTAGAAAAGGAAACAAGCTGTTTGTTTTATTATAAGTTTTAATTAAAGTATTTTTAAATGCAGTTTTGTGACATATTTCAATACAATTTTTTAATCGTTTCTCAGAGGTTCTCATAGAGAAGTGTGACCACTCCGTACATCTCACTGAATGTTGGTAACTGTGAATTTTGAGTTTTGATTGTAGCGTTTCTAACCGTTTTTTAGTACTTACTGTAATAACTCTCAGTACAATTTAATAATTATCAACTAAGAAAAAAAAAAGAAAATGAAAATGATCATGTGGTATAACCGTGCGGCGATTTGAACAATACAATTCCCCCACTACCGCTCCTCGATTCTGCCATAAACACACTTCCAAGCGTTTGGAGCAACTTTCGGTGACATTTTCAACACATTTCCCACCTCTTAGGTGAAAATACAAAATACACAAATTATAAATATTGATAACCTCTTCCACAAGCCTTCAACACATTTTGAATATGACGATTTCCCTTAAATCGGTGCCCTTAAATTTTTTATAACGCGATTGTAACAAAACTACACATCGGACAGAAAAAATCTTGCGCACAGTTGAACCACATGTTATTATCTATCAGTTTCCACAATATTGTTTGTTCATCTTCAGATTTGTAAAAATTATGAATTTTTGAAAAATGGTCTTATTTTCGAGGTTTTCCCGGATTTTCTCAGTGGAAAATGCACTGATCCTGTCGCTTAAAAACTGTTTTGTAGGTTTTATAATTCTCTCTCAATACTTTTTGAGATATTTGCAAGAAACCAAAAAAGTTGCAATTTTTTTCACTATTTCTTGTTTAAAAAATTCCACAAAGCAATTTTGCTGGGCGAAAACAGAGATTTTCATTTACGAACTATCTTATAAAAAGTAGTATAGGCCATTTACGTCTTTTATTTTGTGTAAAAAGAGCCTCTTATTTTTATCTACAGCTGGGCCTAAAAAAAGTTTCCATTGAAACAGGAATAAAACCCAGAAAAGGAAATTTCTGCACTGATACAATGCCATTCAGATTTTTTTACCCATTCCTGCATGGGTGCAAGAACATACTTTTAATGATTAATAAATGAATATCTAAGAAGTGAAAGAAAGAAATATATTTGAATAAAACAAAATTAAAAAATACACTTGGAGAAAAAATCCTTACAGTTTCACGTTGTAGCTAATGCAGAATGAATATTGGAAACTTCAGTGACTTTTTAAAATTGGAGTTTGCGTTTCCCAATCTTTCAGAAATCTAGTCTGCTACGAACCTACTACAATATTTGTTAAAAAATTTGTTAAAATTTGTTATTGCGAATCTCCCAGGTTTCGTAGAAAACCCCTCAAAAGCAAAGCTTGTCCGAGCAAGGCAGACCAGGGACCTACAGCTTAAAAAGTGGATTCCGAACCACTTTAGCTCTGTGGGGGCGGTGGGGATTGAACCCGGGCCGCCTGGGTAAGAACAAAAGCTCTTAACACCTGTTTAACATAAAGTTTCATATAAAAAATATATTTTTATATTTCTTCACTAATATGTATTGTTTTTATAACTGATAGGATGAATACAAGTACTTGGCAATCTATATCTATTTTCTAGATATTTTCTTGACCGATGCTCTTCAAAGAAATCATCAGTCGTTCCACCGATGGCAGTGTCATCAAGATTGACCCGTCGAGTTGTCTTACACTCCTCCGATGTCACTATGAAGATTTGCCGAACATCTGTTTCCTAGTTCTTTCAACGAACGGCAAACGAAACTTTAGAACTCGTTTCGTAGGAATGAGGTACGTGTTCCTCCGAGGCAGACAGCTTTCGAAAAACTAATTTTTATCTTCTTTCCGTTGGTTTTCACGATATTTACTGAACACTATATATGGGATCTGCCATTTCGTGGAAATAGATAAAAATAAATGAAAATTATGGTCTGGTGAACACAGTGGTGTTCTATTCTTATATTATTTTGCAGGTGTTGGAAACATTTCGTGTGCTGCAGAATTTAATTTTTATATAGACCCAGAAGCAGCGTACATTGTTCTAGAATGCCTGAAATGTCCAATTTTCATCCTTCCCTGGGAACCATGTTTACAGCCACGAATATCTTGGGTAAGCAAATTAAGTATCCAACTGAAACTATTTTATGAACTTTGTACCAATTATGCATTCATATAACATGTTAAAAAAATGTTCGTGTTGTTATTCTGTGTTCGAAAACAATCAGGAAAATCTGTAACTTGTTGCCTTTTCTATTGTTTTCTTTCACGCAATTTGAGCGATTTATTAAGCCACATTTTCACGACAGTGCGTAAACTAAGTGTTTGTTTCACTGTTGACAGTAAGTAAAGTGATACTTTTTCGAACAAGTACTTAAAAAAAATCACCTATGAGTAAAATCATCAACAGTGCGTAAAGTAAATGTTTACAAACAATATGACGACAATTCATAACATAAACATACAAAATTATTGATTGCTACAATTTGGCTATACAGGGTGTTCCTAAACATCATGTATATCCGAAAGGGGGAAATTATTTGGCTCATTTCACGACTAAAAGTTTATATAAACATAGTATGTAGCGCAAACGCTTCGTTACTGATCTACGGACTGTTAAAATTTCAAGTTTTTTTTGTTTTTCCTGTTTGAGACAGAAACCATCAAAACCATTATTTTGTGACAAAAAATGCCCCATTATTCCTTGGATTTCTATACATTTTAAAACGTTTGGTTTCAAAATATTCCATTGAGTAAGTATAAATAGTAGCCACTAAGTAGATGGACTCACTCCCCTATCTCATGGGAACATAAATGACCAGACCCGATCTAAGAATTTGTAAATTCTGTCTCTGGATCTAGGGTAAGGGTAGGTAAGGGTAGTCACAAGAGATTTGCGACATAGATTCTAGTGAAATTTTACAGAAATTTGAAAGGTGCTTCAAGCCTTCTACCATCACCAGAAATGAATAACCCATCAAAGTGTAGGCAGAGTTATATACGGTGAGGACCAAAAGTCCGTCGCCCCCCTGTAAATTCTTTATTTTACATATCGCAAAAAAATGTTCGTCGTGTTCGAAAAATCGCGCGTGTTTGAAAGACCTATTTATCCACTTATACTTTAATAAACTATTATTCAACGTATGTATTTCTCAATAATCTCCATATACAGTCTGGCTTCCTTTTACCTACTTATCCTAAAACCGTTGCCACGTTTCCCTCACATATCTAAATATACTACAATTACCTTGTGCATTGTTTACATTGTTCATAATATCATCTATCATTATCTATTATCTGTAAAGAAACGTCAGATTTGAAGTATCAGTGAAAGTAAAACTGCCACTTGCTGATTTTCTCCTATAAAATTGTTATCTATGATACACAAGTTCGTTCAGTTGACTTTTTTGTATGAGCGGGAAATTTGTTGAACGAGGCACAAAAAAGCTCTTTACAATAGTGTATAGTGTATCATACATTTTTTTTTCTATGGCAGTTATTATATTGAAAAATTGTAGCAGTTGTATCATTAATTTAAATGTTTTATGTTATGAATTGCCGTCGTATTATCAAGTCATTATACAGTGGGTGAAATATTACTTCTACGCATAGTTGATGTTTTTACGTACTATTGATTTTTTTTATGCACTTGTGCCAGAGAGTAATACGCACATTTTGCTTGAACACTTAGTTTACGCACTGCAGTAGAAACACTGGTTTTTCGTATTTTTAATGGAAAAGAGCACACGTTATTGAGACAAAATCGTGAATAAATGCTCCAGTTTTAGTGATATATAGCACCACTTTTTTTCTACGTTCATTACAGATTATTATAATGCACTTCCACCGATCCATGCTTGATTTAAACTTTTCGGTACATTTATCTATCTGAAACATGTCTGTCTGACGAATGTAGTTAGTATATACGAGGTCGACTCTATGACAATTTTCATTTTATTAATTAATTCTTTTTAATAAAAATTCGAAAAAATTGCGTATTCAATGCGTAAGAAGGCTGAATTTTCTTCACTTGTGGAACAATCTGCTATTGAACCCAAAGTCAAAGCGGAAACCGATTGCAAATACCAGCACACATACGAAGTATACTATCAAAGTAGCCTTATTTTTATATATTTCAGGAATGGCGGCAAAACGTACTGGGAAATTCAACTGCAGAATTAGCTTTGTTATCTGAAGCAGAAGAAAGTATTTATCCAGGGTCGTCTTACGACCGTTGGTTACCTTGTGATGCATTCCTTGCTTTTTGTTATATGAACCCCGAAAATCATATAACGAAGAAAAGTCTTCTTCACGCTTCAATTGAATTACATGGCTTTCAAACTAGAGGCCAAGTTGTACTGAATCATATGAAAAACAAGAGCCCGAATGTTACCATTATCGAAAGCTTCAATGAGGATTTATTCAAAAACGAACTCCTGAAACTCAAATGCAGAAAACAACAACACACGACAGTTTAATAGCATAAACATGAAAAGCTCAAGATTGTATTAAATATAATAAAACGGAAAATTATCAGTTCTGTGCCTATATATTTTTACCTATATTTCAATGATGATGATGATATAATGTATCCACAATAATATTGAGAACATATCAGATATGAAACATAAGGTTGAAGGTTTTCTTGTGTCGAAACATCGTGAAAAACCTTCGAACTGATAATCTGTTGGGACTATATTTCCGAAACTCGGATGATCATAATAACACACATTTATACAAAAAAGACAGGTATAATGAAAAGATAGTAATGTTAATGGTTTTAATCGAATGAGGTTCGTGATAATTTTTTTCTTGGTTTTTCAGGAAGCAATTTTCTGCTATTTTCAATATAAATATTTTTGTTATATTGTTTTGATTGGATTTTTTAAGTTATGGTAAACTAATTAAGCAAGATATACATTTCTGGGACTTCACTTAATGTCATTCATTTATATTCTGTATATTATTTATGTGTTCTCTGCGAGTTTCTGTTAGTGATTATTAAGCGAAATTTGCCGCACCCCTCGTAAATAAAGCTTGGAATGGAAATATAAATTTAACTTAGACGATACCCGAAACATTTTTTTAGTATAAATAGGTATGTATTATTTCTATAACTGTTCTCATGCACTGTGACCTTTTTTTTCGTTGAAGGAAGCCCATGCCTAAGGACGCCAAACAGTTTTATTTACTGATAATTTCGACTACGCTAATATTGGACATAAAGTCGAGAAAATTATGCAAAAAGTTTCTGGACAAATAGTGAAATCTCATGTTTGAAAGAGGAACATTCTCCATTGAAATAAAAAAATGTGATTTCCATTCAGACGGTTATTTTTTTGATTATCTACAGTTTTCATTAAAAATTCATTTGAATAAATGAGATAGTGGGAATGTTATTCAAAAATATCACACAGAAATCGTTAATTTTATTGAAGCAAGGTCCTGTTCTACCAGCACATGATATCTGTTGAGAACAACACATTTCACAACCTTTGACATATATCAAAGAACATCGCCTTTCATTCTTTCATTTAGGGCCAATAATAATTATTGTTTGTACGAGAAAGCGTTTTGAAAAACCTAAAATAACTGGAAGTGGGGATGTCAAGATTTCTGCTCAGATAAATTGGATTGAATTGGGATACGAGATGGGACATTGTGAATCATATCGTCAATGACTTTTACTTTGAGTAAGAATATTCTTGAGGATTGTTGAAGATATTTTTACGAGGACGGACATAGAAGATACGTAAGTTTTCTGGAGGAACGTCAAAAGTCAGAAATATTCAAAATTTTCATTTTCTTAAATCCTAGATAAAGAGTCTGGTACTACATTGAATACTATTTTCCTCTGTTTCAATTCATGAGGAAATTATTTTGCAGTTTTCCTGACTGTCTCTCATGTTCTTAAGGCAGAGTAGTGAATAGTGATCGGTATATATAGTAAAATACGTACCTTTAGTATAAGGACGAAACTAATCTACGCTGGAAATGAAACATTCACGTTTTGCAATAGAATATAATTACGCTGTTCTAGAAAGAGATCAACTAGCGAATGCTACTTATTCTTCTTATTATCAATGTCCTCAGACGAGACCAAATTATATTCAAATCTTGGCTCCGAAGAACAGGTGTTGAAACAAGAATTTCTTAACTGTCAAAAAGGAATTTTCGGCCTTTTCTGACCAGGTATAATACTGCCCTTCTTTGCGACCTTTGAGATCATTGAATGGCTAAACCGATTTTGAAACATGGTTAATGAATTCTCTACCAAGAATTAATACCGACAAATCGTTTGACTTCATTGGTGTTCGTAGGCCGAGGATGATTCTCCACAAGATTTTTTTTTTACTGTCTGAAAATTGAAAATTAACTCAAAACGGAAAGGTACCCTCAAATAAACGCTCCCATCTATCATTTCTCAAACAGTTTTTTTCACTTCATGTTAAAAAATTTCAAATTACCTATCAGTTTACTCGTATGAAAAGTTTTGAAGAATACCTAAAAGGAACCGAAAATACAACCAGGTTTCATTATGAGTGTTCCCAAAATTGAATGTTCTTCAACGAAAGCGGCTTAGAACGTAATCAAGAAAGCAATACAAAAACAGCTTATTTTATTTCAACAAAGTCACAGTTTGTTTTACTTATTCAAGTAAAATGCTGCTTTTTTGTTTCGCTTTCTTATCTTCATAACCACCTTCATTGAGGAATGTCCAATTCTGAGAATACGCATGAAAAAAACATATTGTATTTTCGGTCCCTTTCTGAATCCTCTAATTTTTTTTACACGAATTATCTGATAATTTATAATTTTTTGAAAAATGGCAGCAATTATAAAATTAAAAAATACAGTATTTTGCATCAAATATAACTCGGAAGTTATCATTTGATAATACGACAATTCCCAACATAAAACATTCCAATTAATGATATAATTGCTACAATTTGTCAATATAATAACTGTCGAAGAAAACACTGTGCATGATACACTTTCGTAAAGGGCTTTTTTGTACTTGCATTTGTTGAACTCGGCTGCGCATCATTCAACAAATTTCACGCTCATACAAAAAGTCCTACTTCACATCATAAATAGCTATTTTCTACTCACATAAATGGCCTATACCGTAAAGATATGTACCACGCTAAGTGATCGATTAATCAAAAAATTTAAAATTTTTAAAAAAAATTCCTATGGCAACTCCATTCTTTAAATAGGTATATTACTATGGTTGTTGATTAATTTTAGTAGTTCAAAACCCGCCTGAAAGATACTAGGGCATTTACTAATTAAAACACATAGGGTATGGTCCGTATATCGCCGAACATTTCAGATTGGGTTATGGTCCGTATATCGCCGAAAATTTCAAATCGGTATAAGTAGCGGTTTCTGAGTTTGCAAGTATCTGGCTGCACGTATACGGACCCCTTGTCTTCTTCAAAAAACAATTAAATGTAATGCTTTCAGATCCAAAGACCTTTTTTGAGATAAATATCAGATTTTTGATCCAAAGTTTCAAATCTGGCACTCAACAAAATGATTCCAATTGACAAATGACAAGCGGTTCTCGAGTTACCGGGGAAAAAGTACGGTTGCTGTGGTAACAGATAAATCACCGAAGTTTCAGAAAATAGTCACAGAATTTTCAAAAATTTGGTATATACGGACCCCCAAATTACTAACCAGAGCTAGCAACCAAGGATATATACGGACTCATACCCTTGGTAAGTAGCGGTTTCTGAGTTTTCCAGCATATACCTTACCTTACCCTTCTCACTTGTCTTCAGTCAACAATTTGAAATAAATTTGTTAAAAGTGTAATTTTTTCTTCAAAAAACAATCGAATGTAATGCTTTCAGACCCAAAGAAGTTTTTTGAAATTAATATTAGATTTTTGCTCCAAAGTTTCAAATCTGGCACTCAATAAAATGATTCCAATTGACAAATGACAAGCGGTTCCCGGAGTTACCGCACAGACCTCATAAAATGAGGTCTGTGAGTTACCGAGGAAAAAGTACGGTTGTTCTGGTGACAGATAAATCACCGAAGTTTCAGGAATTTTTTTTTAACCGTTGGCGTTTGGTTCTGGTAGCGGTTGACATAAAAATGACAGCGGTTTACTTTCTGGTACTGTTCATGACGTCATAGTGAATAATGAAACGAATGTGTTGGTTAGTGGTTGCGGTAATCAAACAACACATTCGTTCCATTATTCACTATGACGTCATTAACAGTACCAGAAAGTAAACCGCTGTCATTTTTATGTCAATGCTACCAGAACCAAACGCCAATCGAAAACGCCTATAGTCATCGAATTTTCGGGAGTTTGGTCCACCAAATTACTTACTGGAGTAACCAACGATATATACGGACCATACCCATAATACAACTCAAAAAAGCTATCTCTTACACCAAAGTTAAGAAAAACATGGCTCAAATCTGAAATATACGTCAAACTCGATCAGATTGAGTGTTCATAATTCCACTGCAGGGGCCCGATCCTAAAATGTCTACTACCCTATGTCGCAAATCTTTGACTTGACAACACAAAAGACTAAACTCTGGCGGGAAGCAAAGAGACAAGGTCCTTGAAGTAGACGCACAGATCCACACAACAACTTCAGGTTCAGAGTATGTCTGAAGTCAGAATGGCACGACACAACGTCCACAACGACTATTCTACTCACCGGGCTTCCGTATTGACCTAAGGTCTCATGTCATTCACGAACTTCATTCATCAGTCAACAATGTCAAATGTCAACTATAGCAAATAGGTCACAGACCACATACCCCTAGACGGTTCACGACAACGCTAACTAATGAAGACGAAAATAAGCGCCATCTGAAGATTCGTATCGGTACTATCGTAAAGATGCGGGAAATTCAAATCTTGAATTTGATACCTCAATGTTTGTGAGAAGTTTCAACGCGTTGTTTACAACCTCAAACAACACTTGATATCACGATTAAAAAGTTTTCCAAATATCAAGTGTTGTATGAAGTTGTAAACAACACGCTGAAACATGAAGTTGAATGAAATGTAAAAATTTGTTCATAGTATATTACGTAGAGTAAATTCTCAGAAATCAAACTAATTTGGTGTGCATATGCCTATGTATTTCTGAGAATTTACTCTATTTTATACTTGAAATAGAGTATGATTTGTTGCTAAAACATTTTTTATTAATGTAATGGTAAAAAAAACAATTTCAAGTCAAAAGTTGGTTTATTGTCGAATATGTAAAATGTCATTGGATAAGGGTAAAATAATCATACACATTGTTTGAAAAATAAAATACAAAACAACATGGGTGCAGTACCAAATATATGGGTCCTAATATAAGAGAGTACATAAGGTATACAAAGGTACTAGATAAATAATAATAATAATAATCTTCATCAACTAACCATTTTGTTACGTTGTGTACATATATGGTAAGTAATATAGAGCATCTTTACTTGGATTAGGGAATGTATGCCTTATTTCAGACGAGCCTTCGCAATGAGGAACACAACACTTATTGTGGTAAACCGTGATGAATGGTGAAAATAAATAATCACTACAGAATTTCATAGTAAAAACTTTTAAATCACACTAACAATAACAATGTTCACTATTATAGGAACACACTATCACATTAAACGTAATATTTCTCAAAGTCCATTTATTAAAATTTCATTTATATATGTTTTGTTCTCAGAAATTTACTCTCTTCTTCTTAAATTTGACATGACCATTGATACCACACGCACAGAACTCATAATTATGAGTTCTGTGACCACACGACGAACGTTTTAGAATCAAGCATAGAACGAAGAACAAATCGACAGATCACAGCGACCCCATAAGATTCGTATCGGTACTAAAAAAAAGGTTCATGGTCACGTAACCTACGTGAATCGTCTAGGGGTATGTGGTCTGTGAAATAGGTGAAATAGGCGTGATTTTGGAAGGTGAAGAATAAAAGATATATTCTGATATATTAAAAATTATTTAAGCCATATTGCCCAAATTCCACATTTATTTATAAGTTTATAATATAAATAAGTAAATGGCTGTCCAGGATGTGTAGGTTGTTTCTTCATTGGAGTGTGTCTAAGTTAAAAGCTGAAATTTCAGGAGTAGTATTGACAAGATTGAGGAAACTTTGAATTTTGCAAAACTAAGCAAAAATGATGTGAAACCACTTTCTCAAATCTTGCATTTCAGCAAGGAAAATTTCAACAACAATGATTATAAATTATTGCAACTTGATTCCCATTTATTATCCGATATATCTGCAGGAAATACATTGTTCATCAAAGGAGAAGATGAAGATGAAGTTGTTATTTGTTCGGAAACCTTAACATTCCATGTCACAGAAGCTGAAACTTCAAATAGTTTACTTCTTGTGAATAATTTACAATTAAGTAATAATATTGAAGATGCCGGAGAGCACAAAGTAGGTAATGTGTTTGTAAGCAGTGTTTTCTATGAATATCTAGAGGCATCAGTGGGGAAACCACATTTGAAGAAATTGAATGACTTACTTTCCTGCACGATTTATAAGGGACCAGAATTTGAACATGAAATTGATACACAAAAGTTATTTTCCTTCGAAGAGTTGGCTGATATAGTACAAGCTTCTAACACAGAAATAAAAGAAGTTCTTGATATAATGAATGTTATTGAACTTGATGGAAAAATTAGGTTGCTGGATTTTGCATACCATTTCAGAGTTTTGTCTTACATGTTCAAGTTGATGGAAGAGAATTCCTGGCAGTTAGATGAAATAGATCTTGATGAAACCATAGATTCACTAAAGGATTTGGTGCCAAGAGAGGTAGTTTGTGGCCTATTTGATAAATATGCAGAAGAATCTAAAGTAATAGATGGCCTCCAGCTCTACAGGTACAAAGAAAATGAAGTTTGCACATTTTTTGCACAAGCTTTATTACATGGAACTGGAAAATTCAGTTTGCAACAGTTTATGCAAGCATGGACAGAATCAGTGCCTGAAGGAATGATTCCTAAGGAGGAAATGATATATGGAATAGCAATAATTGATAGAAACCACAACCCAAATGAAGTTCAGGCCTTTGATGAAAGTAGTTTACCCGAGGATATCATTGAGAGATTTAAACATTTATTTGGAGTTAAGGAAAAATGGAGTGTGCCTGAAATATCTCCCTACATAAAGTAAGACAAATTTTTGCATAAGTTAATGTGATCAACCAAGAAAGCTTTTTCACAAAATGTGCCGTTTCTTTTTCATTATTAAAACAGCTTCATTTTCCAAAATTAACTGCTATTTTCAGTTAATTAGTGTTCTGATAACATTAATTTCTTCTTATTGAATACTGATGTACTATACTAATAGAAATGTTTTTTTTTATGTAAATCTATGACCTGTATATATATATTTTTTTGATATAAGTAGAAAAATATTTTTTAATTGGAAAGGACTATTTTGGGCAGAGGTTCATTCGCTTTTAGGAGTATTGAAATTTATACAGATAATAACGGATTTCATCTGTTATTAGGTGACACTAATAAAGCCTCATTTTCACGGAGATAGCCCTGCCATGGTAGTCCCAAAAATGTGCGCCACAAAGTAGATCAAGTTGTCTACCCAGTGACATTTTGGTCAGTACTAAGATATCAGATATCATACTGTTTGTGAGGTTGTTCTTATTTCCATCCTTAGAATTCCCAACAAGTACAAGTACAACTAACCTTCCCTCCAGTGATTCCGAATATTATTACTTGTCCTTCCTCTTTGCTCATCGAAATGCCAACTTTCGACCTTTCCCTCTCCACCTATAATTAGGACAATACTTATCCTCACGTGATACTGAATAATTTCAATGAGAGGTTAACAACATTCATTAACTATCTGACAATTTACACGGATGCAGAGAAAACTAAACAAGCATCGGTGCAGCTGAAGTAACACCAAATGAAACACTGATGTTCATACAAGCATGTATTTTTACTGGGGAAATATATACAATGCTACAAACAGAATATTTTGAATGATGGAAAATCCTTGATTATATAAAAATCCCCAAGTGCACTCAAAAGGCAGCAGCCTTATAGAAAAAATGTCACTGGTTAATTTTTATGAATTTTTGGTATGTTGTAGAATATGACATCCTGAACAAAAGTGTCCACGGGTCCAACTCAATCCTACGCCTAGTTTTCGAGATACAGGGTTTGGGAAGTTGGGAAGAGGCCATTTATTCAAAGTAATATTGCTTTTAGAAAACATTTTAGATGAAAATGTTTATCGCAACAAATATTGCCTGATACCTGCACATAAAGCAATAATTTTGGACTGGTTTTTGATAAAAAATATTGTTAGATACAGGGTGAGTCTTGCGTTATTAAAAATGAAATTCCTAATTAACCCTATACAATGAAGATGTGACCAAACCAAGTAACACACTGAAATGCTTATCTTTCAGATATGTCGTCAGAATTGACAAATTCAACATTTTGTACAGAGTGAGTTTATTTCCTATTAAAAGCTTTAGGAATACTTGACTACAAACCATCCAACAAACTTCTTATCTGAAATTGATATACAGTATGAGACAAACGCTAGGTGATGACAAAAATTGCGAAAAAGTGATTTATTTATAATTCACCCTGTAATTAAAAGTTTGTTGCTTAAATTTTCCAATTTTTTGTTATAACTCTTAGTTTGAGTACACTTTTATAATGTCAAACACTTATGGCTTTGCTTTGATCAGTTTTTGGAATACACAGGGTAATATATCAAGAGGGACGACTGGCTATGTATCCGTCATTACAAAAGTTGTCAAAAGAGTTGTTTGTATACAAGTTGTATACCATGGAAATGTTATACAGGGAGCTTTTGAACTCAGCATTTTCTGATCACCCTGTGTGATATTTAGCTGTGCACTACTTTCTAAGTTTATGAAAGTTTGTATAGGAACACGCAAGTCATTTTGCTTGTTATAATAGTTTTGGCGTGATAATCAATTGAAATTAAAATTATACCCAAGGCATGCTTTCTCCTGCTGGACATCACTGGTAAATTTGTTATCAAAAATTATGTATATAAAACGTAAATGAGTATCATGAACCTATTAAGATTAAATCAAAAAGTTTGAAGAGCTATTGGATTTAAATACTACTAAAGAATAGAACATTTATAAATATCACATCATCACTTTAATTTTTGTATACAGGGAGAGTCTCTTATTCTAGCACTTTCAATCTATTATAAGAATCATTACTCCTCCGCACATTCCCTGTTTTTATGAGGGTAACAATAAGATTGTAGAGACCTACTCACGTTGGTGTTTACATGATGTTATTTCATCGTAGTACTAAGAAAGACATTGTATTTGATGATTCAAAAAAATAAAACTCTTCATTTATTGATATCACTATATTTCATACGTGGCTCAATTAAAAATTGCTATTTTTTTTTTCGTCCCATATACGAATTTATCTAATCAACCAGTTTTCGTTGACATCACCCAGATAAATTATAAAATGTATTATGCATTCGTTTCTTCACTAATTTTGAGGCAGAATATAAATAAGTTTTGTACAAATGTTTGATAACAAACTTATCATACAAAATCACAAAAGTGATATCCCGCAGGAGACAACGTGCTTCAGGTATGATATTAATTTTAATTGGTTACTACACCAAACTGTTATAACAAAATATGTGTTCCTATCCTAACTTTCATAATCTTACAAAGTAGTGCACAGCTAAATGTTATACAGGGTGATCAGAAAATGCTGATTTTAATAGCTCCCTGTATAAAATCTCCATTGTATAAACTTGTATACAAACAACTCTTTTGACAACTTTTGTAATAACCGATACATATCTGGTCTGGCCTTTTAATGTATTACCAACAAAGCCATAAGTGTTTGTCATTGTAATAGTGTACTCAAACTAGGAATAATAAGAAAAACCGACGAAATTTTCAATTACAGGGTAAATTATAAATAAATCGCTTTTTCGCAATTTTTGTCATCACCTAGCATTTGTCTCATACGTTATATCAATTTCGGACAATGAGTATGTTGAATTGTTTGTAGTCAAGTATCCCTAGAGCTTAAAATATAGAATAAAAATATACAAACTGTCACCAAGAAAACCGTGACTTTTTGACTCACCCTGTACAAAATTTTAAATTCGTCATTTTTTACATATACAAATGATGAGCATTTTAGTGTGCTACTTGGTTTGGTCACATCTTCATTGTAAAGGGTTGATTAGGAATTTCATTTTGAATAATGCTTGACTCACCCTGTAACTAACAATATTTTTTATCAAAATCCAGTCCAAAATTATTGCTCTATGGGGAGACAATGTTTGCTGCGAAAAACATTTTCATCCATGATGTTTTCCTAAGAGCAATATTACTTTGACACCCTGTATCTCGAAAACTAGCCATAGGATTGAGTTGGGCCTGTGGACACTTTTGTTCAGGATGTCATATTTTACAACATACCAAAAATACATAAATATTAACCGGTAACATTTTTTCCATAAGGCTACTGCCTGGTCCTTTTATAAAAAAATTTGTGTGTATGCGATAGTCTAGATATAGCTAGCCACCAAAACAACTGTCAGAGTAGTGGTGGATCTGGTTGTGAGGAAATGTCAAATACAGGGTTTCCTAACTACGGTACAAAACTGCACAGGTTTTTTTCGTATGTACAAATGTCCAAAATGTACAAATGTCCGGAGTTACCCGTTTCTGAGGCGTTGAAGTTTAAAAAAAAACGGTATTCTAGATTGAAATTATTAGGGCCGGGGGCGTTTTTTCATTGTGTTTTTTTTTTTAATTAGGCGTCTGAAAATACAACTTTTTGATCTCTTGTATTTTCCTCATATCTAGCTTCGTTTTCGAGGAAAAACACAAAAATTCATACAAGTGGGTTTAGGTTCAGCGTATGCTAAGCATACCAAACAATATTTCATCGAATAAAAATCCGACAGAAACCGATCGGCATACGTGTCACGGGGGATTGCTAATTTTGCTTTTTTATTAATCATTATATTCATAACTGCCAAAACCATAGAGAGCATATGTTATAAAATCATTACACTTTTTGGCATCGGGCTGAGAGGCTATAAATGATAAATTAAATAAACCACTAAAAGTTATTGCCAGAATTGAAACCTCATTTTACCATACTAACAGGAAACACTAGATCATATAACACTAGATTCAAACAACATATAAGCGCACATCTTAAAAAAAACAATTCAAGAAATGTGGAATTCTCAGTGATAAACATATCAATCACTTGTCCGCCAATATTAAAAAAATGCCAAACGATATAATGAGCCGTCATCAATCGAAAATGCCTACTATTTATCCACTGGGTGAATATTTTGGTGATAGTTGTAAATCATTACTGTATTTAAAACTATATGGGATAATTTTAAAATGTTATGTATGTAATTTAAGTTCATATGCTTTTATATTTGCTCTTTTAGAATTTTTTTCGATCATCTTCTATTTTTATTTATATTTTTGACATTTTCTATACCTGTTTGGGTATTATCTAAATGCTCTAAATGGAATCATGACAAGTACCTGCTCTTTGTGTGATTTTCACTCACTTCTAGACGTCGAATGATTTGAAATTTGGCAGGTGTTTATAATATCGGTGACAATGCATTATGGAATTATTGTTTACCGGGAAGCAATATTACTTTAAAGAAATGGCCTCTGTCCAACTTCGACACCCTGTATCTCGAAAACTAGCCATAGGATTAAATTGGGCCATGGACACTTTTGATCAGCTCGACTTGAACTTACATCATATAAAAAAATTCTGCGATTTTCGTTTTCATAAAAATTTCTAAAATTTTTGATTGTTTCAGAAACGAAAATTCTTGTCATTTCTTTTTACATTATATTCTATATAACAACCCATTTTCTCAATAGCTCTAATTTTGGAAACACCCTGTATAATTAGTTGAAGCCTACCAATTTTGTTTATTTTCAACGAAAATAAGTAAAGTATAACCACGCTCTGCTAAAAGACACAAAACACCTGGATACGCAGATGACATAGTCATTATGGTCCAAAGTAAATTCAACACCACGGTTAGGGAAAGAATGCAAATGTCCCTAAATCTGGTTAGTACATGGATAGATAAGGAGGGCCTAACTATTAGTCCCTCCAAATCAACTATTTTAGCGTTCACCCGTAGAAGGAAGTTAGAGAGTTGTCAGGGGAAATCAAATATCTATGGGTGATTTTAGACTCGAAACTCACTTGCAGTGGGACTCTGTAACTTTTTCGCATAGCGATAGCGATAACGAAACAATCGGCATCTCTTTCCGGTACACCACAAAGTGATAGCGTGGGCTTCGTATAACTTCGTTTCGCTTCGCTTTGCTATGCAAACAAGTTACAGAGTACCACCCATATATTTATTAACTACTATTAATACATATATGGTACCACCCCTAGAACCAACAGCTGACAAAAGTGAAGAAGAAAGCCTAAATGACATTGACAAAATGGTGTATTGGATATACAAGATTGTGGTGACACCCATGATCACATACAGTATCGGAAACTTTTCATTTGGGGTATAGACAGAAATCTACGCGAGCAACAAGGAACGCAATGATATGATAATACCACATAAATAATTGAGACGCACTACTGCACGACTACCTTCCTCGAGCGAATAGAGGAGAAATTTTACTGCTCTCTCAACATATAGCAAGGTTTTCTTTACACTCTCATAAAACCACCATATCCCAGATAAAAACTTTCCGATACTGTATGTATCTGACAAAAATAACACAAAAAATAGCCGCGTCTTAGTTGAGCAAGGTACAAAGGAGCTATGAAAACAACACCAACATCAGCCTTGGAAGTAGTGTTGGACCTCCCACCGATCGACATAACAATCATGGGATAGGCAAGAATGGGACTTCTAAGGCAACAAAACACGAGAAACAGATCGGATCACAATAAGATGAAAGAAATAGTGGAAAGCAACATTCTCGAAATGAAACCAACTGACCACATGCGTCCTAGGTACTTCTTCAACCTCAACTTCGAGGTTATTATACAAGATCGGATAGAATGGACAGATGACAACATCAGGAACGAACCTGGAGAGAGGATCTGGTACACGGACGGATCCAAAACCAGGGAAAGAACTGGCGCTGTAATATACACTAGGAACAAACACCTCCGTAT
Organism: Chrysolina haemoptera; assembly: GCA_958298965.1. Lineage (NCBI taxonomy): Eukaryota > Metazoa > Arthropoda > Insecta > Coleoptera > Chrysomelidae > Chrysolina > Chrysolina haemoptera. The sequence goes on along the minus strand of OY282587.1, from coordinate 36,581,366 downwards.
TCCAGATAGAGATGTACGCTATCTTGCAATGCGCGAGAGAAATTAATATGAGGTACATGCGCAACGCGTAGACCAAAATATGCACAGACAGCCAGGCGTCACTGAAGGATCTTATGGTATCGAGATAGCCAGAGAGGGCTCATTAACTCCATATATTGGCCCAGAACCCGCACTCGGGATTAATAAATCCGACATTTGAGGATGAATTCGGGACCAAACGAGAACAAAAAGAGGGGTGGTACGAAGCCCTTTCATGTACAACGGGAAATCATTCATTGAAGAACCGTCAAAACACAAAACTGAAGGACTACTCAAGTAGAGCAGGAATCAAATTGGAACAATAACGGGCCTTCTCACTGGTCTCAGTCCAGTGAGAAAACACCTGCACCCAATGGGGCTGTACCTCGGAGAACTTTCCTGCAGACAATGTGGTAAAGGAACAGAAACAGACAAACATGTACTGTAAGAATGCGAGGCATTAGACCGCAAGAGACGGACAATATGGAAATCTAGAATAACTCTTGAAGAATACAACAGTCAACCGGTGAAGAACCTGTGCAGACTGGTACAGGGGACTAGAGTTATGGAGTGGGTGCTGTAAAACTAACCCGGAAAATACAAAAGCCCAAAAAGCTGAGGTGTAGCTGGCGAAAGGACCAGCATCCGAGGAAACAAAAAATTCTCTGTATTTGTTTTTTGGACAGTAGAATCTTTATGATATGACTATATTTTCTCAGTTGCAGACACATTTTTTCTTGATTATTTTTTTCCCTTTTTCAGACGACTTGCCACTGAAAAATTAGATGTAAATGCATTATTGGCCAAATATGCTAGAGCTTCAAAAGTTAATGGAATAAAATACTACTCATCTAAACATGGGAAATGAATAGAATAACTTAAACCTCGACAGTTTGTACAATTTTGTAATTTGGTAATGATAATAATAAAAGTTCAACCTGATTTTCATTTATTTACTTTCTTAGAGATCCTTTCGTTGAAAAATCTGTCTGTGTAGCAACCGGATAGCCATTTTATTCAGTATGCATCTACTTTTTGCAAAATTCAGTATTCACTGTTTTTCTAATGTTTCGACCCATCATAGACACAAAAGTTGTAGTGCATTAGATTATATTGGCTGGGTCGTGATAACTGAAACCCAGCATCAAATTTAAGAAGATGTATTTAATTTTTTAGAGTTCACACAGTCAGCGTGGTTGAAACAATATATTGATTTGAATACCAATCTCCGGAATTCTGCCAGGAATGAATTTGATTTATTCAAATTTATCATAAACTTAATATTTGGAAAAACAATGGAAACCGTGGATAACAGACAAGATATCAAACTTTGCAGTCACTGGCAAAATATACCAGGGTCTGTGGGAGCGGAAGGATTCATATCAAAACCTCATTTCAAATCATATATTCGCAGTTCGATGAGAATTTAGAAACCGTTTAAATGAAAAAATTGACAGTTACCTATGACAAGCCACTTTATGTAGGATTTTCAGTTATTTTAAAAACGGTCATTTATGATTTTTTGTATGGCTATATCAAAACAAAATATGGTGACCAAGCAAACCTCTGTTACACACAGATACCGATTCATTGATTTTGGAGATATTCACGAAAAATGTATACGATGATATTATGGAAAATATAGAATTCTTTGACAGTTCCAATTTCAAAATTGATAATGTCCACAAAATTCCTAAAACGGTATCAGTTGTCGGTAAGATAAAAGATGAATTTTCTGGATCACCAATAGAATGTTTTTATGCTACAAGTGCGAAGGCATACTGTGAAAAGGCATCAACAGTGATGAAAAAAGCTAACGGAGTTTATAAAAATAAATAAATAGAGAATTCACTCCAAATTTTATTACATTGAAATTTTTGAAAGAGGTCTCTTTTACGCAAAATGTATGTTTTTACTTCTTATTTACATTCTATATATACGGAGATGAGGAACAAAACTGCGTTATCATCTAGTGATGACAAAAGATTTGTTTTATTCATCAATGTACAAACATTAGCCTGGGGTCAACGTAAGTTGAATCCTAAAGATGAAGACGCAGTGTTGGATCTCCTACTATTGATGTCAGAAAATTTGAGAGATAAATGAATTTTAGATCTTTAATTGGTTAATAAAACGAAGATATTGAATAATGTTTTTTTTCCGTCGACCGTTCATTTATGACGTATTTTAACGCACTAAAAATCGTTCATTAATGACCCCTGTTAATGAATGATTTTCTATTAATCAACGATTTGCTTATATGCAACCCAACATACATTGCTCTAATACATTTTATATTGGTTAGTACTATCTGTCATTATTTATTTGTCAATTCTGAAATAAAATTTGAGAGACTCTTCAATACACAAGTAGTTGTCATCAAAAATCAAAGAAGTCTTGTGGCGTAATGGTAAATTCAGTCAGACAGCCGAGAGGAGATACTGAGGTCGATAGTTCAAACCCACACAAGGGCAAATTTTTTTGTTCTTTTTTTTAATTTCAATTTGAAAAAATAAAATAAAACTACCCCGAAGGAAAATTAAACTATCTTTGAGTTGATATAAAAAGGAAATACTGATTGTTTTTTATCGTATCGTTGAATAAATAAACATTGAAAGTAAGATATATCTATTTTTGAAAACTACGGTCGACGGAAAAGTTTTGTAACAAACTCGTGAATTAAAATGTCGATTAACAATCTCAAACATTAACGCGCTCGCTCCGCTCACGCGTTAAAATATCTCGATTATTAGTCGCCCTTATTAATATACTTGTTCGTTAAATAACTATTATTTAAATACCCTAAAACACATCATTTCAAACTACTTAAGCATAAATAACATCTTGATTGTGGAGGTGCCGGACTATCTACATATTCCTTCTCCTCAGGTCGATTGTAATGAATGAAACAAGGTAGCTGTACCTGTAGTTCAAACTTGTCCGTATACTCATCTGGTAGTTTGTGCCATGCTGAAGTTCCCAAGGCCTGGCTTTACGAATCAAGTATTGTAGTGGAAATTGTCGCAATTCATCTTCAGTGAACTTGTTTAAGGGCTTGAGGTGCTTCTCATGTTTGGTTATAAGATCAATTATACAGTGAACACTTTCCGTTTAATATTAACTGGTTCCACCAATGAAGAAAGAAGGATCATTGAGGAGCACACAGCTATTCATCTCTTATATCAGCTGATAATGGGGAGGGGTATAGGGGTACAGTTTGTTCAGTAGAATTATTTTCTCTTATCGATAATTTATACTTGGTACTATTGGTGGATATTGAAGTTTTGAAGGTTCGCACATTATCAATTTCGAATGGAATGATTCTCATCCATTTGGTTGGCCAAGTTTCATTCCACGTACCATTACTATCGAAGCATATGAAGAGAATGCCTTGCCAAATTGCTTGCGAAATTATAAGACTTGTGAACATATTTAACGCTTCACACAAACTAAGTTTGAAAGGACATTCCTTATGATAATATATGAGAAAGTTGTAGAAAGGAATTAAGGCTATAAATAGTTAACAATCATTCACTTGTAATCTTCTTAATTTAAGTAATATTGGCTTCGACACAAAAGTCTGTTTTTCTGAAAAACATCGTTGAACCTTTCTCGAATTTTCTCCAACTTGTTTGTAATCGAAACTATGATGTCAGCGAATTCTAGGAAATATGATATTTCACACGTGCACTAATTGACGTTGAAAGAGGGCCACATCACATTTCACCAACTTGTTGAAACTTGTCTGTAACCGGAAGTATGACGTCAGCAAATTCCAGGAAATATAATTCCTGACACGTGCACTTCTCCCATAGCTCTCTCATGCGTTTTGACCTTGACTCATTTTGCTCTCCCATAGGTTTTGACCTTGATTTGGGTCATTGAACCCGTATCGCACTTTCTGCTGATACAGTGCTCACATAACTCTCCCTTGGCTTTTTTGATGACGTGGTGCTCCTGCTCGCAAAGCTCTCTCATTTATACTCTACTGATTTCGAATAAATAATTTCGTTTTAGGCTGTCTTCGACACATGCAAGGAAATGATGTCACATTACAAAGCAATTACACCTTGTTATTAAAAAAAATTGTTATTGTCATTTCCATCAACCAGCTGCCCCTTTACGAGCAACCCTAAGAAGTATTCGAAAGATTTGTGCGAGCTAGGAAAGATGCAGCCCTTACCTTTCAACATGTGATGACATGCCCAAAGTCGGTGGTCGCGGCGATTCGAACCCGCGTATCTTGTCATAGCAAGCGAGAACAAAACCTACATATAAATAACAAACAACTGTACTTTACCAATATTTTTGTGATGATCCTCTTATTAACAACTTCAATGAAGTTACGTAGAACTGGATTGGATTGCAAATCAAAATTCTACCCACATATTAGATATATAATTGCTCATTCATTTGAAGTGTAATCAGATTTCCGATGAAAGAACAAAAAATTTGTTCGTACTTTGCTTAAACTGGTTGCAGCCTTGCGAGCAACCCTCAGAGATACTTGTGAGAGGTAGTGGAACAAGGCCTTTATCATTCAGATGTGATGCACGAAAGAGAATTAAACTACATAAGTAAGTATGTCGCGCAGCCATTCAAGTATTAGCCACATTCAGTGTTGCTCGACTTCAGCTATCGATATACCCGACTTAGTCACTTAATTGTCTTCTCAACCTACAGTTGTCTTGGTGTACCAACTACAATTACCAAATAGCTTAGGAATGAGGAAAAAGTTGTCAGATTTGTTTGATTCTACTTTTGCATCCCGAATATAAAAATTGAAGAAGTTATGCTGAAAGTTGTTTAGTTCTGATAAAATGTGAATAAGTTTCTGATTATTTACTCACATAATTTTTACGAGTATGTATTTTATTACAATTATATTTATATTCTCACCTTTTAGTGATTTGTTGTTAGTATAGTTTCAAATAACATCTTTTCATTTTTATCTTGTAATATTGTAATAGTTTTTATTCGTTTAGCTACAATGTAGGTTACTTTTGTGAGGTAATTAACTATTTTTATAGATTATTACTAAATGGAATCATTGATTTAATATTTATGTAGGCAAATGTAAAACTTTTTCATTATCTCATTATTTTTATTTCATACACAAATATTGAAATCAATCAACCCTTGTAATAATGATTTTAGTTCCATATAAGTTCTTTATTTTGTTACTACTGAGCTGTTCATAAGAAGTTTCTGACTCCAAAATTCATATATTGTCTTATCTATTATTGTTTCGCTGTACAACTATAATAGTTTTATTATGAATATTTACATGGATTTTCATGAAGTATCGGCTATATATGTCAATTTAATGAATATTAACAATATTATATATACCTTTAACATTTACTCCATTATCATTATTATAAGGAATTATAAACTTTTCAAATAAGAAAATTTCTAAAATGATCATTTCTAAACAAAATGTATCGATATTTTTAGTTTTATTGAACATTCCTCAGATATCTGCAAGTACTTCTGTATATGCATGAAGGGAAAACATTAGTTCTCATTTCATAATGAACAAATAATATTCCTGTGCGAAACGAAACCCACACATATGTTTCACAGGTGATCATATTTTGTCCAAACCATATGTATTGCTAACAGTTTCATTAACTTGACTCATTGCAAAAGCAGTAATCCCAATCAAAATAATTCTTCAGTTTTTTTTATTGTAAATAATCTACTTTGACAACAGAGAGTCTGTATATCACAACTTTCAGATAAAGTGTTGTACTTAAAAGTACTTTGGCATATATATTGACATCGGCATTAACTAGCGTTAACGGTGATGTATCGGATTCAAATAGTACTGCAGTGTAATAAAATTTACACTAGCCCAGAACCCACTGATTTCGAAATACGCGCTTCTGGTCCTGAATTGTGCAGGATTGTAATACGCGATATTGCCATGTTACGGAGCTAATAATCTCTTCTCTACCTCCAGTGTGCAGCTATCGGAATGTTTAACCGCAATTAATTATTTCCTCATTACCTAAAATTGTTTTTCTGTCCATTTATGATGTTTTTTAACGCAGTCAAAATGAGTATTAATATTTACAATAATCAAACTTCCACTAATGAAAATTAAAGTAACATCGAATAGAATTAATATAAATAAGAAATAGTGGTTGCCGTGTATCGTTGAATAAAAAAAAAATTGAAAGTGAGATTCCTGCCGCATCACGGCAATCCGGTATGGTTTTCAGATTAGAGAGCAGCGTGTCCATTATACCACCAAGGACTCCTATGATCAGAACCACCATTTTAATAGAATGGTTTGGATACGGCCTGCGGAGTTCAAAGAGTAAATCTCGATATTTAGTCCGTTTTTCCTCCTCCTTTCGGACGATGTACGAGCTCCAATAGATTCGGCACTTCTCATTCTCCACAACAGACTCAATATTTCTCGGAGCATAAGACAACACCGGTGTCTCGTCTATACCGTACGAGTGTCGTACATATTAGTACAAGTGTCGTACATATTAGTACAACACTCGTAGAGCTGTGTTATGCCGGTGGATATATGCTGAGACCGCATAAAAGCTTGACACGCGGACAGCAAATGCATTTTATTCAGAATGTACGTATCTATATATTTAAAAAATGTTAAAATATACAAGGTGCTTTATTTGAAAAACTCAAACTAAGACCATTTCCAGTGAAATCAGAAGTGATAAAGAATTTGTTTTATGTCAAAAAATGTATTTCTTCAGTAGCTCCCTAAATTTTCGTGATTTGAATCGGATCATTTCTCTCAAAAATAGTGATGCGCTATCGCCAGATGTAATGAAATCGATTTGTTTTAAATATTGACTGTTTTTATCTGTCCAGTAGGAACATCCAACGCTGAAATCATCATTATGAGGGATTTGAATATCCAGTTATTTGTTTGCCTGAAATTATCGATGAAATCAGATTAGATTTCAGATTTTAGAATTATATTAATAAGTCCCGATTATATTTGTCATTGATGTTTGTGTTCTTTTCGGAAATTCATACCTACTCACATTTCAGCATATTTAACTGATTGGATGGTTTGTGCATGTTTTTCATGATATTCCTTTGGGAAAGAGCATGTTTTTCTCCTGGAGATCTAAGACAATGTTTCGACGCGATATTCAGAAAGCCCTGCTTCAGCAGAAGATGCCGCCTCAATACAATCGTTATCGCTCATCGCTGGCGCCAAAATTAAGGCGTTGAGGCTAAGCAGAGTATACTGAAGCTAGAAACATAACCAATGGGAAAATGAGAATTAAAGAGAACGAAGTAGGGAAACGAATTTCAATTTCAGATCATCTACAAACCAACGAAGATAAGACATAAGGAAAAAATGTCAATGTTGTTGATGTGGGTAATCTACAATGGTCCGCCCTGTCCCACAATACCATTCTCATATATGGCGTTCAGGAAATGGTTGGCACCATCATCCAGTGAAATACCACCATATCGTCTATATGTGCTGTGAAATGAATTATTTTGGTCGATAACTTCCAGTCAATTTTCGATTACACACCATCGAACAATTTAAGAATTCACTTTTGTATTATGGTTTTAACAGGAACACAAGTGAACTCATGCACCAACAAGGTCCACACACTTTGTCCTGGTTGATTCATATTCCAAAGTGGTGTTTTCCTTTACTCTAAGGCTAACTAACCTATCATGCCAACGCAACGCGAAGAGTGTTTGGAGCCGAAAGACTTTGACGTGATGTGCTTCAAGCTGGCTTATACCAATCGGACCAAACTCCTCTGCTACCTTTTACTTTTCTTCTGATGAACCATTCTACATATTCGAATTTGTATCACTCAATTTTTCACCAATTCTTTGAGAATTATTCAACCTCCTTTATAATTTGGCTGCACCTACTTCCGTCCAGCTGGAAAATTGCGAGAGTACAAACAGTTTCCACAGAAGGGAAAAATGCCCTTTATAGCAATTACAGACCCATAGCACTGCTAGCTGTTATATCGAAGGTCATGGAAAAAGCCATGGACATCGAGCTCATGAAATATCTGTCAGACAGATCTCTCCACATGGTTGATGGAGTTCCATCCGACACTATACCTATCCGCAGGGATCCATTCTTGCACTAACATTGTTTCTCTCTCCTTCATGTCAATGATTTGGTGGGTGCTACCTACTGTCCAGTGCACATCTTTGCGAATGACAGTGTCCTTCATACTGTTTTCTCTTCCAAAGCTACCATATCATCCTGTGAAACCAGAAAAGAAAGAGGAAAGCAATGTGAACTATTTAAATATGGGGATCCAACTACTTGGTAGAATTCAATGTGAACACAATCCAATAATTTTTTTTTCTAGAAAGGCTAATCTCACAGTGACCATACGTAATTATAGCTCATCCATTATCAATTGCAACAACTCGTAGATTCAAAGGAAGCGCCGCGGTCCACGTGGAGTTAATTGACTTGAGGCAAAATGCAAAATCTTTGGCTGAAGAGTTTTAAATCATCATTTAAATGAGGTGTCGGCATATCGAACGAAATTGTCGGTAAGGCTATGAAAGTTGTTATTGTTATGTTCTGCAAATTATATTAGAAAGACTATATGTCCATACAACTGAAGTTCTCCATTTAGATGCTCGGTATTACCATTAAAGCAGTCCCCTTTCATGATGAAGCCATGTGAGGTTCATTTTGAAGAGCGTCTGAAAAACTTTGTTTTCTGTTTCTTCCAACTGCCTCTGTTTGAATTTGATATTTATTTATATTTTTTGTTTGAATTCAATTTGAGTTTTGTAATAATTCCCCACTGTTTTTCCTACGGTCCGTTCTTTCAACAAACGGAAAAGCTTTGGAACTCACTGCCTCGGGAGGTGTGTCCTGAGGCATGCAGCCTCCAGAAATTCAAGAAGAACCCCAATTCCTACCTAATTTCAAACAGAACATTAAAAAATCGCATCGGTAAGACTTCGTTCACGAATTCATTTACAATTCTGGACACGCAGAAAAATTATTTCATCATTTTTTGATATATTCGTGGTCAATGGCTATTAGTAGTTTCATTGTAATGGTACCTTCCCACACTTCTATAGTTAGCCTGCAGATTTACCAAAAATTTCTTTCTTGAGACCTGTTTCTTCCACAAAGTCATTGTTTATACAGGTTTTTTGGAGCTTACAATTTTCAAAAATTCGAAGTCAAATTCCCTTGCTCTCTGATCATTAAGTAATTCTCTTTGTCGTGGCAATTTGAAGGTAGAAAAATGTTAAACAATTAGCATCCCACTGAAAACAAATTGAGATCAGATTTCAAAAACAAATGTCATTTTCATGTAATGTTATGTGTCTCTCATTTGAATATAAAACATTTCTAAGGTTGACAACTCTTGATTTTTCAAGTTTATGTTTCATAAAAAATAGTCAAAGTAGTTATAGAAAGTAGCTAGATGTTAATTCATTGTCTATCTTCCCAAGGGGCAAGTCTGGCAACATCGTTTTGCACCTACTGAGGAGCTTTTAAATTGTGAGCATTTTAGTGACGTCACTGCGACGTCGTTATCGATCGTATTAGTTCTGTACCGCGTGTACAGCAGAAAGCTCTGAAACCTCAAGACCACGGTCGGAAAATCCGTGACTTTGCCAAAATAAATCTGACTCAAATTGCAAATCGAGTGAAACAAAATGGATGTTTATAGCTCTATGGAGAGTGAAGATTCTTAGTTGGTGAAAACAAAAGGATAATACTCTGGGAAAAAGGACCTCGCTAGTTATTGCGGTAAATACTATTTGCTATTAATTATTCTATCAGGTATCAGCAATTTTTTCTACTCACAAGGTGTAGAGAAAAACAAAACTTTCGATGAAATTCATTTTATACTCAATCAAATCTACACTTCCCTTCGGGTTTTTAATTGTCAGTATTAGAATATCAAAAATAAATGAAGTTCATTTTGGGTTAGGCCACTTAATGGAACAATGAAGAATCTGGATCAAAGACCTCGTTGACTCTCATGAACTCGCACAAAAGTTTTATGAATGAGGTGCGAAACTGCATTGAATTAATCTTGCATAAGAACTGGGTCTTTATAACGATCGCATTCAGATATTAAAAAATAAATAAATGGTTGTGCCTTATTGGAATAAAGTGTGAGAAAAACTCAAACGACGTGAATAAAATATATTCACAAATATATTGTGTAGTGAATTCATTATCTTCCAACATTCATTGTTATTAGAACAGTTAATAGCACACACAGACTTCTCTGATTGTCAAAGTTTCATTTGTCGATTGTGATTTCTCAGTTCTCATGATCTGAAACAGTTTTTTTTTGTTGGCATAGAGGGAAAACATATCCATTGATTAAGGAAATCTACAAGTGTTCTCATCCATAAACATAAAAATTCAAAAATAAACCCGAAAGATTCATTTTATTATTTTGTTCATGGGATATAATATAATTATTCTCATAAATGAGCCATTTTAAGAATTTTTTAATTGTTTCAAGTGAAAATGGTGAAGTGAAATTGCGTTGAACGATGAAGTGGGTGTATGTATATATATATATATATATATATATTACTATACAAAGTGCTCACATCAACCAATAATAAAGTTCGACGAGGTGGTAAGAATAAATGCTTTTCAAATTAATTATTGACACTATTTTGAACCGTTTTCTGATTTTTGTATAATTTGCAAATCTGGGTACTTGAAGTACAGAGATCATACCCTGAAATCGAAAAACTTCTTTCTTCAATAAAGTATGTGGAAATTCGTGAGCTATATTATGATTGTTTTCCGTATTATGAATAAATGGCGAATGAATACTTAAACATTTGGTGGAAGAGCTGATGTTATATTGTGATACTACGAATTCGAACAGATTGAAATAAATTCATTAGACCTTGCATGCATGACTAGAAGAGACAAATCGCTTGAACTGGTCAATTTTAATAGTGAAACGTACTTTTGTTGAGATACACTGTGTTTCATTTCCCATAAAAACACCACTGTAACTTCCGAAATTTTGTCGTAAATTTCTTAATTTCGAATCTAAATATATACCGAAAATGTACAAAATCGCCTCGAAGGGAACATTTCAAGTGATATACACTGCACGCCAGCAGCGATGGTATCCATCGACATTCCCGTAAAACCATAAAGAAATAAACTAGGTCAAAAAGTCTTCGGAATTGTCATCAAAACAGCAATCAACTTTTTTCTGTTTAAATGTTAATATGTCGGTGCTTGCATCTTTATCACGCAGTCAATGAGGTATCACAAGAAGGGATTTCTATTGAAATTATTTGAGTTGTGGTCATTTCAGTTTTACTTTCATATCCTGGTAAAATTATTAGGTGTGAGCATTTAAATTGTCACGCTGTATATGAAAAACTATATACTGTTGGGCAGGCAATCATATGAATCCCCATCGATGTCGATGAAGACCCATAGTTTTTCAAAAAATTGGCAAATTTTAGTAGTTTGTTAACGGATTGAGTGAAAATCAAAATGATTATGGCATTGATGTTTATCTATTTCTATGAACATTGTGTTACCATGCTGCAAGACCTTTTGTGATATATTATTTTTTATTCCAATTTGGGGACTCATGAGCAAAACTTGGATGCTATGAGTTCACTTCTAAAAATGTTCAATTTCGAATAAGAGCACGAAATTCAAATCGATGCATAATACTCAAAACAGTAAATATCAAATTTTTTGACACCGGAAATGTACATTTTCACGTCAGAAATTACGGAAGTTTACAGACGAGACGTAAGACAATTTTTAATTTTTCAGAATTAAACTTTTTTTCAGAAACAAAGCTGAATAGTGAAATAGTATATTTTTGTATACTTATCTATCGATTCTGAAAATATTTTATTTTGATTTGACGGAAGTTTCGAGGATGTTTGAGAATTTATGTGTTATGTAATAAGTGCTTCAGTTATGATGAAATTTTATAAAATTGTTTAGGAAACTATAATTCCAAGGAACCCATTATTCAGCACTCAATGCGTTTATTATTATATATTGAAAAATCCTACCTATATGAAATAAAAAATTGTCAGTCTTCAAAATCAAGAAGAGATAAAACGTTTCCAATTCTTTCGAGTCTAATTCTTCAAATTTTGTCACAAATTATTTCCTCCAATTCTTCAACATTGGTCAGTCTACTCAAAATAATCTTGAATTTAGGATAAAAGATAGTAGATAATAAACAAAAATCTAAGGTCCTTAGGACTGGAGATCTGGTCAGCGCTTCTACCGTTCCGCGTCTACCAACACTTCTATGCAAAAACGTTTTTTTCAAATAATTAAATACTATCACAAAGAAAGCGTTAGTGCGCTCAATTGTTGAAATTACTGGTTCTTTCTCGTACAACTTGTCTACAGCTACACTTTCTTAAACTCTCCAAAACGTAACAAGGAAAAGTTAAGTCAGTGATCTCTTCATTTAATGCGAATTTCTTTCCAGCATCCATTTATTCGACAAAGTCCCCGCGATAGATATATCGCAGAGAGCCAGATCCGGACAAAGGAATGAATTCGGCACAAATCGATGAGTTTTACTGTTGCAACTTAATCTGTGGAAAATAAAATAATATTATTCCCTAAATCAGTACCAGTTTTTTGCCTCGGGTTTTGCATTTTCGGAAATTTTAAAACAAATCTATAAAAGTTCCTTCAAAACGTAAAATTAATTAGTTGCAATCTGATATTAAAAGACTATAGGTATTGAACATGTTTTGGTCCGTTGAAAACGTGATTTGAAATTTCATTATTCATTTAAATAATGTACAAGTTGTTGGTTTTAAAGGCTATGCGGCCTCACAATCACTTCGACCTATTAAATATTTTGTGCAAGGCCCATAATCTATAATTTTGAGTCTTTCTTGTCCAAATTGAGAAGACGTTCAGCTTTTCTTGTTAATAAACTCACTAGTTGTCTTGGAACTGTATTCCAGTCAGATTTAATTTCATCGGTTACCCAGCGTCGAAACTATTCTATAAAATGGATTTGAAGAGTCCATAACAAAAGTTCTGGGCCGTGTTTGCCTTTTCTTTGGCAAGACAGTCTGCTTCTTCGTTGCCTCTCCTGGTTGTTTACTGTCAGTTGTTTCAGGGATTATTGGCAGTCTCAAGTCAGCATAGACTCACAGGTGTATGTTTTTCCGAGCTTTTGGTGCTGCTTGACTATCTGACAGTATACAGATTTTTCCTCTAGATGCCCCTTTCGAGTATGAGCACATCTCTCTAGTATGTACTTCTGATTGAAAAAAAAAAATTATGTTGTTCAGCCAACACATTATATACGCTTAGGTTAGGTTAGGAGAAGTTAAAATTGACAGGAGTTTATGATGTTTCCTTCATCGACAGTTTATCAAAACCATAACTTTTGCATCATTTGTCTCCACATCATCGTTGTACAGACCTTTCAGTTCGAAAAAATGATCGAATCTTTCACATAACTATCAAAGTTTTCGTGCTCTCATCAAAAGTCAGTACCAAAAGATATTGGGGATTAAATGCGAGAGAAGCGAACCTTGCTTCAATGAAATGAACGATTTCTGTGAGTGATATTTTTTAATAACATTCTCCATATCTAATTTATTTAATGAATTTTCAATGAAAACTAGAAAAAATTAAAAAAATCATCTATCTGAAATGCGAATTTTCACTTTCAGATGTCCAGCGTGGCTTGTGCCGGGGAAGTAGTTGTTTTCTGTTAAATATTACAAATAAATCACATTTTTCATTTTTCAATTTTCATGGAGAATGTTCCCCTTTTCAACATGAATACCTCCCAAGAGGTTATCTTGAACGATGGAAAATAGCGACTAAAGTTTGTCTTTCAGCCGCAGATGATTCCACAACAGATTTTATGAATATCCCATTCATATTTTCGAACACAAATCCTATTCTTATTTTCGAACAAAAATCAAAATTCTTTAACTGTATTCGAACTTTATTGTTGAAAGTTGTTAACTAGTCCGCTTAGAGCAGCTATGAGAGGTTCCAAATTTTGAGCCATTTTTCTGAGTTGCCGAATTGGAAAAATTTACGGAAATCAACCACTGGAACGTGTTATTTCTATAAAAATAATCTTCCTTTATCCCATCCTCGTCGCAAAAATATTATGTTTTTAATAATATTTAAGGAGATACTTTTGATGTAATTTCAATATTTATTGACACTGTAAGAATTCGCCGATAAACAGAGTGTGAAACTAATACAAGTAAATAACAGGTATGGCATTCTGGAGATTTACGATGTTAATGTCGTTGAAACAGAAGAGTCTGATGCTAATTCAGAACCGCTCCAAGTAGAAGTTTATTCAGATCTTATTGGATTAGTAAAAATTAATATTTATTCTACCATAAAAAAAATTATCCGCCGTCTCTGTTTCATAAAAGATACGCCGACCCTAAATGGAATTTCAGTTTTTCTGCTGTCTCAACTGAGTTCGTAAAAACTATATGTACACTTCAAGTAAATGAATGGACCTATTATATGTATATTCTAGGTGGCATCTACTTAATTTACAGTTTGTGACACTGAATAATAACTCAAAAAACAAACATTATTTTCGAGGTTCTGACTTCTCTCGTATTAGTTTCATATACATACAATAATGACTACCATATCCCATCCTATCGTGAATGACTCTTATGATATTTTAATAAATATTATTTTTAGCTATTGGTACAAACTATTATTTTTATCAATGAAAATATTCGCTATTGACTTACAGTCAGATACAGTAGTATCTCACATCCAAAATACATTAGTAAATATATTATTTTGTGAACGAGTACATTAAATATACAATTAATCTGTATCCACTTAATTGTTTCAGAGGGTGTGATGTCGAGAAGAAAAGGGGGGCGTTCGGGGGGCAGCTAGCGGCGCGAAGCCCCCCGGCCACAGGATGAGGCGCGCTAGAGAATGAAGAAGCAAAATGTTCGCACCTTATCTCTAATCGTTTGCACTTTCACGTACTTACTCATTGGAGCAGCAGTTTTCGACGCTCTCGAATCCAGAACTGAGAATCAACGAAAAATGGTTCTGCAAGGTAAAGTTTTTTTTTCATTTGAGTTTTTCATGAAAGATGTTGAATTATTTCACTAGTTGTAGTACATTCAAAAATTTTGCCAGTAGGATGGGCCAAGTTCATTCTGGAATCAAAATTTGAACATAGGTTTTTGAACGTCCCTCGATTGCCGTAGGAAGGTATGCATTCTACAATCAAGTGACCGTAATTGAGCGATGACGTGTACGTCGTGATTACATAGCGTAAATGAGCAAGGGCGGAAATCCCTAGATCACCACATTTTAACAATATTCCCGGTGATGAACCACGGCAAAGGTGAAGTCTCAATAAATTGTGCTAGTTATGATGCGGTTCTGATGATTTATTGATATCTCAAATTTTGCTTAGTATCTGCCATAGAGGACACAATTACATATTCATGGAACTGTAATGCCCCCATGGCAGAGTATCATGAGAGCCGGCAATCAAACACCGTTTTTTGTCATATGGGCGATTTTTGTTTGCTCAGCACTAGAAACGTTGTGCGCAAAGATACGAATACAGCGTTAAGATGTAATTTTCTCAGACTGATTCTCCAAATATTCGACGTAGTCTTCAAAGGTGATTTTTTGGACAACGCTGTATTTCACTCATTTGGATTTTTAGACGCATTTTCCACCCTTGTGCGCAAAGATACGAATACAGCGTTAAGATGTAATTTTCTCAGACTGATTCTCCAAATATTCGACGTAGTCTTCAAAGGTGATTTTTTGGACAACGCTGTATTTCACTCCATTGGATTTTTAGACGCATTTTCCACCCTTTATCTTATAGGTGTACAGCTTTGAACTGAGTCCCAGGAAATCCGTCATAATTTGGCCATTCGCTTCGTCTTTCATCAAGCCGGGGACTTTTTTGTTTCCAAGGGAATGCCATAAGGGTTGTTGTGTTGGTGGGGTAATCGCTTGTATCGAATTTTTCGATGTTTGATTTTAATAAATTTTGATAAATATCATTCGATCTCAATATCTCGTAAATCAGTGAATCAGTATCCTTGTACATCAACTTTCACTGATCGCTCGTGTATTATTCCATCATGAAGCCGTGATGGAAATCATACACGCACACCTTGGAAATGTCAAGTATCAACATACCGATGTCCGTGCGTCAGTGCTTGCTACACCCTGGAGTGTACAACATAGTTTTCCTTGTTGTACAGGATGGTCATTAGTTTAGGTAATTTTGACCCTGGAGTGTACAACATAGTTTTCCTTGTTGTACAGGATGGTCATTAGTTTAGGTAATTTTGAGCCTGGCGGAGTACGATGTTTGGCGTACGATGTTTGGCGTACAATGGAAAATATTTGTGTTTGTCATGAAGGTGTTCGGGATACTCCAAATCGACTTCTAGAATATAGCCCAGTGTTTTGAACGTTTGCCACACATTCTGCGCATGTTCGTATTCCGCCTTGCTAATGTGAAAATCATTCAACTTGTAGAAATGATGGAGCGCCGGCAAACTTCCAACTTCTAACTTTTCCATCGAATCGACGAAATCGTATGGAAATACGCCCTTTCGAGTGAGCAATTCGTACTGGGCAGCCGTCAGATGTGCAAATTCGTGTGTGGATATTATCAAATCGTGTACTGTCAAAGTCTGAACCAAATGGTCTAAACCCATGTCCATGAAAGGGAACGAATCAATGAATCTGAACTTGATGTCTGTGTTGTCGTCATACTGAGTGAAATATACGTATTTTTCTTTGTTTACAGGCAACAAGCTGACTCGCTCCCTCTTTGCTATATCTCGAATAATGAAATGGCTGTCGTATTCGTATAAATTATGAAAACAATCGGCACCACGAAAGACTTTTTGAAGGTCAAGTTGCACTGAGCATGCGTATATCCGCGAAAGGCACCAGTGTAGTGACTATGGTCTTTCACAATTTTGTCGCCAGATTTTCACGTTTTTTCGCAGATGTGACAACATGGCGCATTCAGATCATCAGGTGATTGAGCGACTGGGGGCAATATCCAAAGTTTTGGCTTCGACAATTTTGGCTATGTCCCTCATTCGCTGCGCAAACCAATCCATCGAAACCAAACCTCGATGGCTATCGTAAAATGACAAAGTGTCACCATATGCACACTTGAAATAAAATCCGGCACTGAACGGAATATGTTTTTGGTACTTTTCTGTTTGAGATGTGCACCCGGCGGGATCTTTGAAAGGTTCCAAAATCGGCTCGAAATCCGCATAGATCACAAAGAGTACCTTTTCTTTATGCACAAAGTCCCGAAATTCCACGTGATCGTAGTGGGGGAACGAAATTGTACAGGTGTTTGTCTTTTTGGCAATCAACAGTTTGACTGTCCAATTTTTCTTCACTTTTAAAATAAATCAAACACCTGACGCAAATGAATTTTTTATAATGGTTTCGATTAGTTGTTAATAATAATATTAATAATAATAATAATAATAATAATAATAATAATAGGCGACCGAGGTAGCGCAGTGGCCAAAGCGCTCGGCTCATGATCCAAGGGTCGTGAGTTCGATTCTCCAATGAACCAGACTTTTTTTCGTTAGAAATTAATTCTGGGTTATTGAAGAATACCTTTCCCACGTTTCATGATTGACGGGACTACGAATAATCATGCTGCTTCTAAGGTGGCGTATGGAGTTAGTAACAAGGCCTATCCAGAACAGGTGGCTAATGACCATAGTAGTCGATGCCAACACACCAAAGAAAATAATAATAATAATAATAAATATCGTCTTATTCACTCACCGAAGAATTCAACAGTCAATAATATAATAGTATATGTATCTATATATGTAAGCATATTTCCAAGATGAATAAATGAGGCGAAGTTCAGCTAATGCTATTCTTCCACTTAACCCCACTGTCACTTTGATCGTCTATATTTGGCACCGCTTCGTAATCATTTAATGTTGGGTTTTGTTATCATATAGAAAATTGAAAGACTATTCAAATGAGGTATCATTCGAACCCTAATGCGATTTCAAAAAATCTTTCAAAATGGCTACCGGTCGCTATTTTGAAAAATAGATATTTCTTGTTATCAAAAAGTAGTTTTTAGATATCATTCAACCAAATAAAATTTTATAGAAAAATTCCAATGCGTTTCAACAGGGGTGGGGTTATTCAATAAGAGTTCTAATATTTTAGGTACCACCATTTTGTTTCAGATGAATATTTTTGTTTGATATTTTGTAGAGAAATGAAAGACGATTCGAATGAGGTATTACACGACCCACTATGCCATTTAAAAAATCGTTCAAAATGGCGGTCAGATGCCATTTTGAAAGACAGATAATTTTTTTGGTGTAAAAAATTATTTTATGAACAATCATTCCTCAAAAAGAAATTTCAAAGAGAAATTCCTATTCGTTCAAAGGTTAACCGGGAGGGGGTACTTTATGGACAGACTGTATATTCAGCATCTTCCCTGGACTGCTTTCAACTGGAAAATATGGAATGTTAATAAATTCATAATCATAGTATAATCACTTATGTACCTGTTACAGAAATTCAAGCTATAGTGAGAAGAAAATACAACATAAGCGACGAGGATTTCAGGTTGATGGAAACCATTGTATTGAAGTCGGAGCCCCACAGGGCTGGACAGCAGTGGAAGTTCACGGGAGCTTTTTATTATGCGACTACGGTGCTGACCACGATAGGTTACGGTCACTCAACCCCCAGCACCATATCCGGAAAGTTATTCACAATGTTCTACGCCATCATAGGAATTCCGTTGGGGCTTGTTATGTTTCAGAGTATCGGAGAAAGAGTCAACAGACTGAGCAGGTGTGTACTTTGAAGAAGTTTGATAGTGAACTATTTTTGTTGAGGATTGCATCATGTTATTTTGGGATATAAATTATGAATTTGGTGCGTTTATTTGAGCTTCTCGAGTGTTTCTTTGATTTGATAATTCAATCTCATTTTATATTCAAATTTGTAGTGTAGCTACTTATATAAGTGCTAGGAATCGCACGCAAAATGGTAAGAGCTCGTTAATCCTTAGCTCGCACAAGTTTGGACTTTTGAGGGCTGCCGTTCGTAGGGGAACGACAGCTGGTTAAGGGAAAAAGCAATTTTTTAAACTATTTGAACCTCTGGGAGGATTCTCCTCAGCTTGGTAGCTCTAACACGCAAATAGTAAAAAATGAATCTTACTTTAGGGATAGCTACTTACAGTCTTCACCAATCTAATAGATCTTTGTGTCATAGCGGATGGAATATATAGAGCACTGTCAGTGACGTAATATGACAGTTGCGGAACAATGGGGGGGGGGGCAAACAAACCAAACTGAATAAAAACAAACCGATTGAACCCATTTTCCATAAGGCTTAGTGAATTTTTCTGGTAAAGTTTCTGCAAAAAGTGATTTATAAAAATCGCCATTATCCACTAACACCCACAAAAAACGAATTTTCATTTCATCAAATATAAAATACTTTTCCTACGAGCGTGCGGAAAAGTTACTTTTTTTTTCGTTTTGAAAGTTGTACTTTTCCGTACGATTTCAAATCGTGCGAACAAGTTACTTTTTCGCACAATTTCTACTTTTCCGTACGATTTCTACTTTTCCGCACGATTTTTGTATTGTTGAAAATGACGATATTTAGAACTAACTAAATGATCTATGGACCTATTCTGTCTTATCAGTCATTTTGTACCATTATTATAAAAACTTGTTTATTAAAAACCTTGTTTTTTCAAAAATAAGATGGACAAAAACACTCCTAGGAAAAATATTGTACCTAACTCGCCCTTAACGGCTTGTCCGAACTCCGCTCCGCTTCGTTCATGCAACTGCCGTCGCGTGCGGAAAAGAACTACTTTCCGCACTTGTTAGGTAAATAACTAGTACCTATCTCTTACGGAAAATGTCTTTTCCGCCCTTAACGGCACGCCCTAACTCCGCTCCGCGTCGTTCGTGCAACTGCCGTCGCGTGCGGAAAAGTACTACTTTCCGCACTTGTTAGGTAAATAACTATTGTTTGTGCCCCCATGATCGCCATTTTGTGACGTCAGCTGACAGTTCTTTATTATTCCCTTCACGTATTTTTGCAAACTGCAAATCATACCCCGAATAAAACAGTTCCAAATCTTAATGAGTGGATTGAAGGTGTTACATGGAGAGGGGAAAATAAGGTTATTATTTTTGTGTATACCGTATAAGAATTTCTGCTTGTTGATTTCACTGACAATGCATGATTATAGTTTAAAAAAATAAAAAGGACTGATAAATTGCCTTGAAAACAACCTAAAAATCTTGAAAGGCGGCTTTTTCTTTTTGTTTTATATATAAAATGGTTTTATGAAATCAATTTTAATACAAGCGTTATGCCAAATTCCATCATGTTATTTTTTTTCTTATTCAATATTGAAACGTTTCGTATTATTCTTATATCGGGTGACAATGAAATCATTAGCCAGAGCGTCATTCATCAGTTGTTTTTCAAGTAACCCTTTTGACATTTGGAACGAATAAGATATAGTTCGTTAGAACCCATATTTTCCATGAAAAAACAATTTCAAATCAAATCAAAACATTCCAAATGACAGTCACAAGTAGACATTTATTTTCAAAATGGTGGCGCAGGACACACTTATATGCCGGCACAGTGACGTCATCAAGCAACCTAATTAAATAGCAAATAAACGAAGCACTTCGATCGGTTTTTGATGTAACGTGCGAAAATCTTGATTAATCGCCAATCAGGATTCCTTTCAGTAATTATTTCAAATGACATTCTTTCTCTTGAATTTTATCGAATATTTTGAATAGGAAATGGTACTTGTTTTCAAATTAACATCAAGTATAAGTCTATAAGTCAGTATCTACAGATAAATACTTGACATACTACGCATCTTGTTCTTTATTTTCAATCGAAAAATCATTGGAGGTTGTCTTTTTCATGCAACCAAATAAATAACTACGAAATGTAATGATTTGAAAATGAAAACGAGAGGCGTAGCATGTCAACCATGTATCTGTAGATACTGACTTATATTTTAATGCTAATTTAAAAAAGTACTATTATCTATTTGAAAGTTTCGAAAAAAATTCAAGAGCAAGAATGTCATTTGAAAAAATTACTAAAAGAAATACTGATTGGCGATTAAAAACGTGCTTGATGAAAATTCGATCTTCAGTTGTTTTCTCATGGAAACTATGATTTCGTTGTCACCCGCTATAGACTCAGTGTGTCTCACTTCTCATGGAAACACGCCAGTAATTTCCGTAATTTTTGACGTAAGTATAGTTGATGTTTTTTATTATTACATATTCATAAGACTCATACTAAAACTTACAAAATAATAAAACAATTCACAATGTAGAATATGATTCCATGTTACTCACCAATCTACATCTAGATTAATCTATGATATTTTACATTTTAAAAAACAAAATTCTATGTACATATACCTACACCACGGACACATGCCACATGTTTTGAAGAATTCACAGTATACATTTTAAAAACTAAGAAAACTCATCAAGAAGTAATTGTTCCAAGTTTGATCTAATATATGAACAGACATAATAGACCAAAATTTAACATTTGTCCCATTAATTTTCATGTTCATTTTCGTGTATCTACCGTGTCTATCAATACAGTTTTAATCACATCAATCTTGTAGTAGAGAGCCGATAATACTATCGGGCATACGATGTTTTGATGGATCGCACCCACATGAAACAATAGTTTATAATAGCTTATTCACTAAATGGATAGGTTGTTGGGTTTTGATTGCCGGAATGTTGTTAATTAACTCAATATTAATACTCCCTCATAAAGATTTGTAGATTGTACCCAAAGGCATAGCCTGTTTGGGTAAAGGACGGCTATTATTATTATTTACCGTGGTGTTCCGAGGCCACCGAAAACCCGGGAAACCATAGCAACACGTCAATGTTTTTATTAATGTTTTAACGAACGTCAGCGAATATAAGTTCTATTAAAAAAAAGTGCACTGCCGTGTAGAGGGTTATGCAAGTGACATAGGGTTGTCATCCATCCCGTTGCCGGAACCCCTGGTTTTGGTCATCATCATATTATTGTTACGATTGGAGATTTCAGCATTAGGTCATGACTCCTGTCAGAAAATATTTGAATCTGTCGAGCAAGTGCTATCACATGCTAGTCAGCTGTTTTTTGTTTGTGTACAACTCAACCTGTGAATATCACAGTTATTATTTACTTCGATATTTTCATAACACTTCAATATGAATTACCACTCGATGGGATTACAATAATAAGTCAAACACGATAAGATTGAACGAATCTACAAATGACGATGATTTCATATTTTTACATAAATAAATGTAAACAAACAAATAACTGCCTAAATCCCACTCATGTATAATAATTCTCATTTGTCGAGCACACCCGACATTTTTCAAATCGCTCGCGAGCAACTTTCAGCGCGATTCGAATGACTTCCGACTATTGTTTGCATTCAGATACAAACGAAAGAAACGAGTAATGATTTTTACAATTGTTTAAAATAAAGGACAAATTGAAAAATATTTTAAAAATAGCCTGTTTACACCATTGTAAATCAATACATTTTGGAAAATTAAATTTGAATTCAGATCCAATTTTTGTTAACGTTTGTGAATTTTTGTTTCGTCAAACAATTGTTACTTAGCTTATAGAACAGTATACTATTGAAGTGAAACTTTTTATGGGACACTACAGGAGTTTTGGCATGAGAGTAAACTCGTAGAGCTAACACAAGAGCGGATCTATAAAGAGGTGATGGGGTAATTACCCCTCCCCCAGACGGACTCGATACATAACAAAAATTACTATAATAATTCAAAAAATATCTTGATCTAACAAATCTGTTAAACTCTTTCTAATCACTATATTTACCTAAGCAGATCCGCACAAAAATATCACTCCTCCCGTGAACTTTCAAATTATTTACAATGAAACGGCATTTCTTTTTTATGAATCCTCCCATGGACTTTCAATAGGGAGCAGGGATGTGACCACGTTCTGAGATATTTTCATTTGCTCATAAACATTACCATTCGAGAAGCTAAGTGACATAAGTCGTCGGGCATTGTTTATCGATGGCGATCATGTTACTTATTGAGAGTATATAAAATTTAGGATTAGTTCAGTCTTGTAAGATCTTGCGTAGTAGGGTAAATAAGTCTCAGTTTATCAGAGAGAATCTTTGTACTGTAGTCTCATTTATCAAAAAATTTCTTCGATTAATACTAGATCGTTGGGACAATTTAAAAGAATTTATATCTGGAGGAGTAGGTATATAATCAAATAATCAAGATTATTACAACCATTTATCGAAATCGAATCGAATCGAATCTATGGAGGTCAAGTGGAAATAGCTGCTTTTTTACATATTTTTCCTTATATAAAAATAGTCATATATCAAGATAATACACGGAAATACTATATAAATATATATATATTATATACTATAAATATTGATAAAAACATTGAGGTGGTGCTGTAGGTTTTCAGGGTATTCATACTGCTGAAAAGTTGATACGCCACCAAGAATCACTAAGTCGCTTCGAAGCATTACGGCAAATAATAATAATAGCCGTCATCTACCCACACAGGCTATACCTTTGGACACACTCTAGGAGTCTTTACGAGGGAATATTATTATTATTACTAATTCATTAAACACCCCTCCGACAATAAAAACCGAAGCACTTATCCATTTGGTAAATAGGCGATTATAAAGTATTTTTTCATGTGTGTGCGATCCATCAGAACGATCATATGCCCGACAGACTTACCAGGTCTTGTACTATTGGAACCCACGTTCAACGCGGATATCTTATGCAGTGTCTGCCAAAATCTTGGAACCATAGGAAACTACGCTACTCCTGCTATCGCCATCGATCTGTTTCGAAAACCGGCGATTCTTATTTCAAATTCAGTTCTGTGTTAGTATAAGACGACATCTATTCATTTAACCCTAATCATCGTATTGTTACAGACCTGAAATTTGATAAAGACTTCTCGAATTGTTGGAGATCGTTCGATGAATTAGATGGAAAAATCTAGAAGCACTAACTTTTGTTCTGGATCAATCGTCAAACATTCTATTTGTGTTCTATTGATTTCTTAAGTTTTCTAGAACTTTATTTGTACATAAAAGCAATGCATTTGTGAGATGAAGTAAGTTAGTTAGGAAGTTACTTTGAGTTACCTTGGATACAAGTATTTTGATATCAGATTTGACAGTGACTTGAATTACAGTGTTGTCAAGTGAAGTTTGAGTAATAAAGGCGAGTTCATACCAGTGTACACTTATTTTTGAACCCGAGGACGCAACAGTATCATACTAACACAGAACTGAATTTTAAATGTAAATCGCCGGATCGATGGCGTAGCGGTTAACGCATATGGCCGGAAACCATAAGACCCGGGTTCGAATCCCGGTTGATCCACATTTTTTTAATTACGTGAAACTATTTCATTATTATATTTACTCAGCCAAGTAACTTGAAATTTCGGATGTGAAGTCGGTGGATAATCCCATATGTGATTGACACCAGCTGATACATCAATATAATGTCACTGAGTGTGTATGCAAGAATGTGCAGGTACCTACATATTTTCATTTAACCCTTATCATCGTCTCACTAACACAGAACTAAATTTGAAATGTGAATCGTCGGTTTTCAAAACAGGATCGATGGCGTAGCGGTTAAGGTATAACGTATAAACCATAAGACCCGGGTTCGAATCCCGTTTGATCCACATTTTTTTAATTCAGTTCTGATTTTCATCTTTGCGTCTGCTATGCCAAAGACTCATTTTCGAAGTTAATAATAATTATCGACATCAACAAACATACGAAATTCATTTCATATTTGAAATAAAAATCTGAATAGGTTGTTTTTTTTCAACATTTGTAGAAAAAATATTGTATGTAAATTGTATGTTTAATAACGTCGATTGTGTAATAATTTTTTGCCATGTTCAACAATTATGTAGGTAACCACGCTCCAACGAAAATATTTATCTCTCTTTGTATTCTTACTGCAACTATATCATTATATTATCAGCTTCAACATGACATGGTCATAAAGTGTTGTGGAGGAATTAATAACTTAATGCAACGTTGCAAGAAAATGGTAACTCAATTTGGAATTACATGATTTTCAGCGTTATAATCCGTTCCGTCAAGTCTTCCTTGCACTGTCGGCAAACAACTGCATCAGAACTGGACC
Organism: Chrysolina haemoptera; assembly: GCA_958298965.1. Taxonomy (NCBI): domain Eukaryota; kingdom Metazoa; phylum Arthropoda; class Insecta; order Coleoptera; family Chrysomelidae; genus Chrysolina; species Chrysolina haemoptera. Next base: position 36,556,058 of record OY282587.1, on the reverse strand, counting down.
TCATCTGTGTCGTCACGTTCTTGAGCTCCCTGACAATCGCCGGTGGCGCGGCTGCGTTTTCCAGATACGAGGGCTGGAGTTATTTCGACTCAGTTTACTACTGTTTCATTACTTTGACCACTATCGGATTTGGCGATATGGTGAGTAGAATCTCTGCAATGTGCTATTTGATGTGTGTAATAGTGTGTTCCAGAACGATAATGAAATCAGTCAGTTTTATTGAAATCCATTCATCTTTTCCTTTTATGAGTTATGAAAGAATTTACCTTTTACTTTTATACTTAATATAGAATGCGTATACTTTGTTTACTCCATAATCTTATGATATTTTGGTTAAGAACAATGTATGAACGAGGGGAAATTATTAAATATCTGAGAACATAGGAATATCATATGCATCTATGCACATGAGCAATTAGGTTCAGAATAGCACTATCTAAATTCCGGAAGAGTGGGGTGGCCGCAGCATAGCGTAGTATTATCGCTGTTGCCTGTGCGCTAGTCTGACCTGTATTGCCAAATGTATATAAATACATAGCTTTCTCCTATGTCATGAAAACACTTCACCGTATGGTATTCTCAGTAGTAATACTATAAGAGTGTCAGTTTAAGAGGCTATGAGCGCGATCACCTTTTGGACGAAAAAGCGTAAATTAGTTGTACACTCGCAATTGACACACAAACGTAACCTCAGCAAGCTAACCTAGCCTTCAAGTTGAAAATGCGTTTTCGGCATTTGAGCAAAGTAAATTTCGGCCAATGGCCGAATTTTTCATGTAATTCGGCAATTGATTATTTGGCTTCAATCAGTTGGCGAACTGACTATTTAGCATAGCAACAGGATTGTGTCCTACATGTACCAAATCTAGTTAGTCAGGAGATGAGGAATATACCCACATACAATGAATGAACGAAGTCGAAATTCCCTTCTCTCCAAACATTTCCACAAAGTTGAAAATCTTGCAAATATCTGACACAAAATAACTACTCGCCTGTCTGATACCACGCAAGTGCTCCCTGTAACCCACTTTCAGAATTTTGTTTTGATTCGGACGCGGAACAGATGGCAACAAAGCTGTTTGTATTAACCTTCCCTTCCCACTGATGAGACGCAACGACATCGAAAATAGTCTGCAAATTGTCCCCCTGTCTGAATGAAAACTAAATTCTGCTGGACTGTTACAAATACTCGTCCTGGTATAAGCTAAGAGAGCAGTCCTACACTGTGGGTGAATGGAAGTGAAAAAAAATGAAACCTTCGTCTGTACCGTGTATCGTTACTTAAGACGCCATGAGCGCGATCACATTTTGGACGCTTTTTAGGGTTAAAGAGTCAATTGATAACTTTCAAACAAGGACAGGCTTCTAGAAGACGTTTGATTCTATGTACGTGCTGTAATGAAAATTCAATTTTCAATCCACGTTTTCACAAAAAAAAAACTCAAAAATGTTCCAAAAATGCAGTTACTTGAAGCAATTTTTTGGGTAGATGAACAAATAATTTCAAAAAATCATTACAGCACGTACATAGATCTACGTTTTACCTTTCCTTTGATACCAAATTCATTTCGATTGGATAAAGATTTGCTTCAAATTTTAAAGGAAGAGAAATACCACTGCAGCTACCTCGACTATCTATGAAAAGCATCGTGAGGTGCTGCCTCACATAGTAATATAGAATCAAACGTTCAAACGTCATCCAGAAGCCTGTCTTTGTTTGAAATCGATACGACGTATCGTTTTTGAGTTATCGACTCTTTTACTCTAAAAAACGTCCCAAATGTGATCGCGCTCATGGCTTCTTAACGATCTCCCAAACTAACTGTGAGCTTTTTGCTCACATGTCTAACTTTTAGTATACTCTACTTTTATTGTAAACTCATATTTTTGAGAAAACTTCACGATCGCCTTCATTCTTCCGTTGATAACTATGATTGAACATATTTACATCAATTTTAGGGAGTAAGTACATTTTTTCTCTTATTTTCCTTGCTGTTGTGCGTATATATGTTGAATAATAGTTTTTTCAAATCCATATATTTTTTTTTCAGGTAGCACTCCAGAAAGATAATGCACTCAGTCAAAAGCCAGAATACGTTATGTTTGCATTAATTTTCATACTATTTGGCCTGGCTATTGTTGCAGCCTCCTTGAATCTGCTGGTTCTTCGGTTTGTCACTATGAATACCGAAGACGAAAGGAGAGATGAAGCTCAAGCAATGCAGGTAATTTATATGTATATACTAGCGGTCCCAGCAGACGTTGTCTTGCTCGCCGACTAACCCGTTTTCGATTTTATAGCGAAGTCGTTTTACTCATTTTATGGCAGCAGTTTTCAACGTTTAAATAAAAAATTAACCAAAAAAACATTTTCTAGTGGACCGAATTGGTCTTCAGACCATTCCCGAATTCACTTGAACACACAAACACAATTTCATCAAACTCACTTTCGTATGGATGCACAGAAGATTTTTATATATAAAGAATATGTATATATTTCAATTCTTAAAGATCACACTATTCACTTTCAATAGGCAATTTCTCATATAAACCTCACATTCCCGTGTTTGAATTCTGTACTTATGCTACATGGGTAAAATGATCAATTTCAGGCGTCTTGTAACAAAAGTTCGATAGGGTAGGGTATTTTCAGAAATCTATTTTCAGAAAACCGTTTTCATTCCTTAAAAAACGGTTGAATAAGTATATGAGATAAGCCACTCAAAGAAAATCTGTAGAGGACGATTCATATACATGGGTGCCCACCCAGGGTTTTTGACCACACATGAAAAATTCTTCCAGTATTAATAATATTAATACTTCTGAACCAAAGAAAATATGACTTTGTTAAATGTCTTGCAGTTTTATAGACACTAAAAAACCCGTTCAAGTGCAATTTACAAGCAAATATGTTTGACCGTCGTGCCTATAAACTGCAAGACAGTTCATTACGTTCCTTTTACTTGCGTTTCTATCACAAAGTCATAATTTCTTTGGTTCAGAAGTATTAATTCTATTATTACTGGAGGAATTTATTATGTGGGGTCAAAAACCGTGGGTGGGCCCCCATGTATCTGAATCGGCTTTAAAGTCACAGGGAGTTCAGATCCCCTTCTTTACATGGTCCACGACTATGAAAGAGTAGGGAATTAGGGATCCGATAATTTCTTTTCAACGTAGCAGGTACTTTTTAGATTCGGTCACTGCTTCCCAAAGATGAGAGGGGGTGAAGAGGTAAATGATAATCAGCAAGGTTTCAACTTTCAGTGTGTGGCAAATACCTTGGACTCAGTCAAAACTTCTTTGAGAACTTCTATTTTTTCCAATTATCTCTACCTCTGATATCAATAATTGTCGCAAATCTCCTCTACCCTACTTCTAATGCTAACTGTTACGATATCGGGTTTCGTTTACAGGGTGTAATCTAACCTCTTGCACTTCCGTAAAAAATGTGTGTATGATGACAATTTATAACTAATGGCAGGTTGCCGAAACCTAACCTAACCTAACCTCTTGCACTTCCGTAAAAATGGGTGTATGATGACAATTTATAACTAATGGCAGGTTTGAAAAATTGGAAAAAAATTGTGGAAATTTTAAATTTTGTTGGAAAATTCGGAAAATCTTGGAAATCAGTGTTCGAAATTACACAGTTTCTCCATCTGGTAGTTCTAGTATTATTGCGGCTCTGCTCCGGTCAGCTGACGTTCGGTGGATAGCTGTTCCCAAAATTTTGACGAATTTTCCAACAAAATTTAAACTTTCCACAATTTTTTAAAATTTTTTCACATCCGCCATTCGTTATAAAACGGCATTATGAATCCGTCCTTCACGGGAGGTTAGATTACACCCTGCAAATCTACACAAGTCAGCATTCATCAATGCATTTAAAATCGATTCTTGTCATCGGTACTGACGGTGGTATTCGCATACCTTGATGAGCCTTCGATTTGAAAATATGTCGGCACTAGTTCCTTTTACTTTCCTGTTGCCATAGTGTAATATGCTACTTTCTAAATGACAAAATGTGTACTAAGTATTTGCTGTTTTCATAGGTGCTCATAGGAAAATTCATTTTTTCGGCAACCGTCCGGGAAGTACTTCCCGGATGATTTTTCTTTGAGAAAGTATCATCACTTCCCGGACTAGTCCGGGAAGTACGTACTTTCCGGACAAGTCCGGGAAATGCTCGAATTTCAATATAAATATTTATATAAATAAGAATTAGAATGTTTCTGTTAGTACCTATATTTAATACAAATAAGAATTGAAATATTCGAAATTTTCTTCTACCAAAAAATATAATAAATAAATTTGTCTCGATTTGTTATTCTACACGGTTGCCGAAAAAATTGTGTACGCAACACTTCCGAAAACAGTTTTTTTAGACTCGCAGAATCTTGTACACTAGTCCAAAAAAACAGTGTTTTCCGGACTTGTTACGTAAATTACTATTCCTACAACCACCTATGGAAACAATCCTTTGATCGACATCAAATACATTGGTGTATCTCGAGTTGCCTGATAGCCTGATAGCTGGCGACAAACAAAAAAGATAGGTGAAACTTGAAATGAATTACGAATTCTAGTAGGTAGTTGGGCATGTTCCGTATAATATCAAAATATTAATGAAATTGTTTTTGTTAACAAATAGAATTGATTTCCCAAAGTGTCAAAGATTAGAATATACAGTTTGCAATGGAAATAGACAGTGATATCGACACTACCAGAAAAATCATTGACTCGTATGAAACATGTCACTTTCCAAACTTGTTATGTAATGTGCCTAACTACCTAAGTTTGGTATATTCTGTATAATGTACCTTCAAATAACATATTAGTTTCTTCAGTCAGATTTCAGATGAAAAATCTGAAAAAAATCAGATATCATCTATGTGGTTTCTGCCCTTATCAGAAAAAATATTTTAGAAAAATCTCCCGAAATGTGAATTTTAGGGCATGGAAAAACCAAACTTGACAGATTTCCCATTTCTAATAAACTGAATATATTGCGATTCCAGTGTGTGATGAAAAAAAATAAATAACTACCTTAATCGTCGTTCTTTTCTCTAAAAATTTATTATCTTATGTTTTTTCCGAGTTTTCAGAATAAGCCGAGAAATTCACATTAAAGAATTAATGAGTAGGACGTCAAATTGATTTCCATGCGGTGTTGCCGATTTTCTCACCGCGGCTCGGGAGATTAAGTCGGCTGTGATTCAACTCTTTCCTCGGATACGCTACAGTGTACTATTCCAGCACTGTTTTCGATTGTGTTTGATACACGTGTACACATGCTTTAAAGGCTCATTTGTATAATTTCATCATAATATACTATTCATCATAATAAATTGTATTTATCCGATTCTTTCAGGCACTGGCAGGAGCAGTGAGATTAGAAGGCGATGTAATAACAGCAAATGGTTCTATTTTAAGTGGTCAATTAGGGCATCATTGTACAGAAACAACATCTTTAGATCCTGACGATACCTCTGTGTGTTCTTGCCCATGTGGATGTTTACCTACTAATAGCAGACACAGGTTTGTTTATGCATATCAATTCATGGATTCTGTATACATTTTCTGACATCAAACTTTGGTTCGTTTTATTTGTAATTCATTTGTCAAACTACTCAAACTATTCTTACGCCGCTACAGGTATGGAACAAATAAAAAGCAACTACTCTGCCAGCGGGTTTTTAACAATGACATATTACGGCTAGACTGCGTTATGTACACTTTTATCTGCAGTCAAAACAGGGTCACATTCTGAGCACACGGTTTATTCCGCTTGTTTCGCGGCAATTATTTGCTTATTTACATTGTATACAGTATCGGAAAGTTTTCATTTTGGGTATGGTGGTTTCATGAGAGCGTAAAGAATAGCTTGCTATATGTTGAGAGAGCATTACAATTTCTCCTCTACTCGCTCGAAAACGGGATATCGATTTAAGCTGTGTGCGGTGTGTCGCATTGCCACGTGGTCCGTTAATGCGTCGGGTGGGGTAACAGAAGAGGCGCACAGTAGTGCGTCTCTCTTATTTATGTGGTCTATACCCCAGATGAAACGTTTCCGATAATGTATAAGCAGATAATTGAATTGAAACTCAGATTTTCCGATTTTTGGGTTGCCTGGCAACTATGTTCCGCGAAACAAGTGGCAAAAAATTGTGTTTGGAATGTGATCGCACCTCGAAATGTTTATAACTGAACTGAGTCTAGGCGTAATATGTCATTGGTTTTTTAACCACTGAAATGTTACTGAAATCAGGGTTGTGTTTAAAGAATCGCCTTGGTAACGTTATAAAATATTGTTTTGAAGCACAGATTGTGAATCTGTGATTAAACGATCTTTCAGCGCGGTACATATCTGATAACTAGAAATGATCTAATGAGTAGAAAATTTATTATTTTTAAATAGTGCAGTACCTATTTATAAATAATAGCTTGTTTTTTTAAATATTTTTTTACGGTTGTTTTATATTTTTTAAGTTTTCAATTCATTTTATTATTTGTCTTAATAGGTGCACCAGGTGCCCAGAAGTTGGTTCTTCAGTGCCATGCGTATATTATGTTTATTGCCGTCCAAGTTCCTGCGGCAGGAACTCATATAATTTTAATGGATACATACATACATACATACAATATATACAGTGAGCACGTAAAGATTGGAACAAATTCGTTAAAAGCTTGATATAGCCATTGGAGAAAAAAGCTCAGATACGTCGATTTTTTTTTTCAGTTGAGCATTTTTAACAACTCATACTTTTAATGACGTCATCACTGCTTGAGTTATGACGTCATTATTATTTTTTTTAATTGAAACACCCTTTTTTGATAATACCTTCAAAAAGAAGGCATTTTTCTGTGTATGGATGTCATATTTTTTTCATTTGTCAGAAAATTGTATTCTTCATAAAAAATCGTGTATTGCAAAAAACTCGTGTAAGAATTATCAAAATTCTAATTTTCCAAACAGTGTGCAGGGAAGACCAAAAGAAATGGGAATTTTGATAAAGAGTAAACTACCCTTATTTTTGGCCCTATCAATAAAGTTCATATAGAAAAGTTGTTATGATATTGAAAACAATTATTAGATTGAGAATGACAGGCATCTAGGCAACATAATATTTTTTTCGCATTTTTTTATGGTTCTACTAGTCTCTCATATAGGTACACCTTAGGCGGCTCCCTCATATTCTTTTGATACGAAATTTGGACCAATTTATAACTGAAATATCGACGTTTGTTGAAAATGGTTTGACTTTTTCCTAGTTTTTTGGTGGAAATTTGATATTTCACTTTCTATGTATGTCCATACTAACTATCAGTAAGATTTTATAGGAGAAAATTATTGAATGACTCAATCAATTAATGCTGAATAATTGAATAATACAAATCTGCGAATTTTCAATCACTTCAATGATAACAAATTGGAAAAAAATATATTGTTATGATTTCAAATTTAAATATATTTTTTCAAATCTAAACAACTTTTTTCAATGGATTTTTGTAATAATATAAAAAAGTAGGGTAAGTTACTCCTGATCAAAATTCCTATTGTTTGTTCTTCCCTGTACTCTGTATAGAAATTTAGAATTCTGATAACTCTAATACCAGTTTTTTGCACGGCACTAATTTTTATGAGGAATACATTTGTCTGACAAATGAATAATAAAACAATTTCCCATATGGTGCAAACTTTTTGAAACTCACTGTAAAACATTAATAAAATATGACATGTACTCGAAAAATTTCTTATTAAAAAATTCATTTACGAGATAAATTTCCGGCAATTAATTCAAGCTCGCGGAGGATTCGGTAAGAAAATTTCACACCAAAATATATTAAATTAGTGCCAATTTCACATGACTTGAAGATTATTCCAAGACAAAACAAATATCATCAATAGGCCATGGAACCAGAACAAACCTCTAGTTTCATTGACAGCCTAACCAGTTAGGCTCAATATTTAGTTACTTATTGTTTCAAAGTTTTTTTAAAGGACCCAGAAGTATATAATATTGCGAAGATGACTTTATAATTAGATAAGAAATAATGGAAAAACAACAAAATAGATATTTACGATATAAGTGTCGTAAATATTCATATTACGATATTAGATGGAACATTTGTCAAACGAGGCCTTTATGCCGAGTTTGATAACCCATCGATTATCGTAATATGAATTTAGACACAAAATATTGTACATAATGCATACCTAAGTAATGTGAAGAACTTTGTGAAGATCATAGAAGTCACTCATAATTGAAATACTTATGTTATCTATTTGACTAAAAATTTCAATGTGGAAGAAAACGAAAATGAGAAATCATTCAGCGTATAGTACAAAGAAAGCGTCTGGAAATTTCAACTGAGTATTCACGAAAAGATAAGTTGAATAAAATTATTTCAAATATTAAATTCATGTAGTCAAGCATAGGTAGACATTTGATTGATATACATTTTTTACTGATAAACCCATTCATCATTGAAATGCAAGTTCTCAAAATATTTTCTGACACATTCGGAATATCTAGTACATACATAATTATGAAATATCTTCTCTTTTCATATGAAATATAAGATTTCAATCGTACATGAGAGCAAAATGTCAACTATCACATTTCAAATATTTGACAGAAAAATTTCCACTTATTAATTTCGCCCAGGGTTACCGAGGACAAAAATTTCCGGAAATTTTTTTGGTTGCCATGACAATTAAACAAAAACCCATTTTTTAATTGGCTCAAATAGTGAGGTGTGAAATTTTCTATCAAATAAATCAGTACTCCCAAATATCGTATGAAGACATGATGCGGCTGTGAAAATTTTATTTTTGTTCGCTCATTTATTCAACCAACAAGTGAGCAATTTTTTCCGTGGAATATTTTTCAACTCAACAAGAAATAATTAACATATTTTTGAAATTGCAGATTCACTGTGCGACGATCTCCAACTCAAATACGGCATCTTCTTCCTGTATTGCCGATGCATGAGCTTCATTTACCACAGGGGCCTATCATGCCACCTCCGGCAATATATCCCAACCACAGAGCTTCGGTTTGATTAATAATCGCTCTATATGGGTTTAGGCCTATACTGATAAATGTGATAATAACCGAACTCAATAATCAGTTGTTGAAAGATGCCATTTTAAAAAAGTGGTATTCGATATAATCGATAAGTGAAACGACAAACGGTCGTTCAATATCCGAGAAGAAAGTCCTTACGAATGATTTTTATAAGTTTATAAAAGAAAACTATATATTTGCCATTTCTTTTTGAATACATACTGATGATAGCAAGTAGGTAACATAATTATTTCCTATGTGCTTATTTTGTAGGGTTTTGTCTTTCACCTGCTCATTTATCTCTTATTCAAATCTCTTAACATTGAACGTCAAAAATGTGTTGGTAGTAATTATTCAAAAATAACAGCGCCTTCAACGGCATGTAAATATAAATAACACAACAATCACTTGAAGAGAATTCTACAGTATTCGTAAGTGAACTGAATAAAATAAATTGTTCTACAACATTAAGTTCATAATTTTTGTTTTTTTTCCTTAGATTTGAAAAAGTTATAAGAAAAGTTTTGAAACAAATCAATGAGTGGCATATGTTTTCAAAGGCCAGTTTAATAACTCAGCCACATCAGAAAATGTAATTTATCAATTTTTGCTTCATTACAGAAAGAACATCACGAAAGTGTTAATTAACAAAAAATAAGTCCTATTTGTTGGTAGTAATATTCCTACACGTCAACAATATGTATTCACATAAGATTATATTCATTGAGAGTTGATGAAATCAACTCAGTGAAATTTTGGGATCAAGCTAGAAATATAGTTGTTGAGCTTCTGGCGTCTTAAAACTGTATTCAGTCTCACTTAACTACTTTTTCAGTAGTTGTTCATCGGTTTGATTGAAACAGTTCTTTCATCATCTGGGTTAGTATATCGTATACTAAACTGTATGGTTTCAAAATGTGCAGTTAGTAGTAGTGCCAAATGGTTTTTGTATTCAAAGGTTGTAAACTAATCAAAATTGTATTTTCCATGTATTGCATAATAATATTCAGCAAAAATTTGGTATGAAACGTTGAATAGATAATCGTTCTGAAGAAAAAACTCTGATTCAATTTCACCTGAGCAAAATAAAGAAACGTGCTTCATAAGCTAGGTATAGAAGAAAACTATTCAGTCCTTAAAACCATCAGATGTATTTGAGGGTTATTGGACGCAGCAGATATTATAATCATTATCATTCTTATCCGCTGCCTAGAATCCCGTCTAGTGTATTTTTCCAACCCAATTTAGGTATGTTGTGAAATTAATAAAACATTAACGAAAGCATTTATTCAGTATTAGTTCTCTTTGAATATCATATTCAATGGAAAATATCATTTTGGTAAAAACGTATGAATTGTGCTTCCTTCATTTGAACAAGACTGTATAGTATCACCATATTATTGTAAATATTTCATTCATTTGCACTTTTAATTATGAAGCGAAGTTCCAAGAAAAATGTTTTAGCGACATCGCATATACCACACCACTATTTCTTGTTTAATGAAATATTAACGAATTGAGGAAGTTAGCGGAAGTTTTTTAATTTTTTCCCACAGGTTTGTCTAACATTATGATTCTTGAGGCAGTGCAATTACGAAGTTCTATTATGCCACCCCTGATGAATATTTGTCTAATTTTCTATCTGGGGTATGGTTCGATTCTTCTCTTTAAGTTCCCACAGCCATTTTTCCAACAAGTGCCCCGTCAAAAATGTATGAACTGTGAGAAGGAACACTAGCGATAGTCAAAGGACCATAAGGCTTCATAATTCTGGTGGTTCGTTACAATAAGTCGAACTGGTGATCAAACTTCAAAGATGGCATCACACGTTGAAAAGTCATCTTCTATACGCACAAGTCTCTCGAAGACTTCAGAGGTATTAATATTAGTCAGTCAGTTTGCAACTTTTATTAGTGCTCAAAAAAACAAAACCTACGTCTTCTAATAAAAATTTTATGTAAGGAAGAATTGTCTTCTTTTTATAATTTAACTAAGCAATCTGATTAATTAGCTCGGATGATCAGTCGAAAGGGCTCAACTTAACATAGCTTCAGAAATTTTAAATCAAAAATGTATACACACATAAAATTAAAATACATTTTTCTACAAACGTCAAAAAATGACAAGGTTCGCACATTGACAACAGTATGCGAAGTGGCACTTTTTTTCATTTTCCTTCGTTACCATGACACCGTGCGCGAAGTAATGTGCGAAATATATTTCGCACACTGCATGTAAACTATATGGGATTTTCAAATTCTAACCTATATATATGGTCCTCAATCAAGCAAAAAACAAGAAATCGTTTATTTATTAATGTAGAACAATAATTAAGGTTTTCAAATTGTGAGAAAATTTTACACTACCTAATTTTATTTGTTATTTACTATGTTAACATTAATGGTGCAGCCAGTGCACGAACCAATATTTATTCCTAAACCAGATAACTCAGATTCAGCTCGTGATATCGTAGTTTCGGGGGTTGGAAGACTATCCATTTTTGACTTGCAAGCAACTGCCGTAGAGGTGACAGCACTTGATCTTGAAATTTCACAGTCTAAAATTTTATTTGATATTTGAATTTTGTTATTGATAGAATCCTCCACGTATCCTTCGGCCACAGTCGAAGATTTCCATCCTCCATGTCGCTTCAAAACACATATATCGGCCCCCGTATTAGCAAGGAGTGTGGCTGATGTTCTCAGAAAACAATGACCAGTGTAGGCATCAGGATTTGGTAATTTTAGGTGTTTTGCTATTAAGCTAGGCATCTTTCCAATACTATTTATTCCAACAACTTGGTTAAAACATCTCTTATTTTGATACTTCAAAAACAATCGGCGACTGGTAGCATAACTTGGACGAAGAGCCGCATATTTTCGGTAAAAGTCAGTATAATATAAATTTGAAACTGTAAAAATTCGTTGTATATTCGTTTTTGTATCGGGTACTTTAACAATCAAAATGGAATTTTTATCTTCTATGTCATCGACCGTCATTTTAGTGAGTTCGTCACGGCGGCAAGCACCCGAAATACCCAGTATTAAAACGACCTAAAAGGAAATCAGTAATTCAAAAAACATATAAAACAATCATCAAAAATCTACCTTAACCAACAAATAGGTTTCATCATCTGCCTCTCTTATGAATTGATCAACTTCCTCTCTAGTCAATACCTTAGATTTCTTAGGATGGTTTGCAACTGACAATTTTTTCAAATATGGAACCAACTTGGTAAATTTCTTAAAATCCACGTTTTCTTTAACATTGAGTGTTGCCTTCAACATAGAATACATTGCCCATAACGTGGAAGACTTCAGCTTCTTAGACTTCTGTGCAAAATATGCCAACAGCACATTTTCGGATATTTTTCTGGCTTTATTTGCTTTACACCACTCTTTAAATTGCTGATATGCATTTTCATACTGGCGCCTCGATTTCTCCGGTAAAAGGTTGGAAATAACGGAATTGGCCGCATCGATCAAGTTAGGTGGGGTACTGCTTAGTTCATCGTCGCTCGAAATTTCCATTCTTTTACAATAATAAATATCACGCACGAAATTGACGCGAATAAAAAGTCAAAAAATAATTATCGAGAACTGTCACTTTGAAATAATTGTCAACAAATGCCATTTTATTTCCATAGTTACAGTCAAGATGCATAGAAACCCTACAGTAATTACTTGATTTGGAAAAATTATTTAAGCCAGTTCAATACTATTTTTCATAGTTATTATTTATTTTAGAACAATATTTTTGACGTTTGTAGAAAAAATTTTGTTTGCATCTCATGCGCGAAATACTTTGGTAATCTCGACTATTTTTTTTAACTCGGCTGCGCCTCGTTAAAAAAAATCAGTTCTCGATCACCAAAGTAGCATTTCGCGCACTAGATACAAAAATAACTATTATTTGCACAACCTCTGTTTGCACGGATTGAGTTCTTAAAACGTTTAAAACCTTTTATTCCAGTGAAAACGAAAGCTTCTTTTAACCAGAACTAGTTTTATGCCTTCAGATATACAGCCACTACAAGTTTCATGTCATCTAAGATATAGAGTGTTGATGACTAAACGAATTTTGATCGTAATGGTTCATGTTGACGAATTCATGCATATTGTACATTCAAGAATCAATTGATTGAAAAAAAAAGGAAATGAATAATTGAAAGTCAAAAAGAATAAATGTTTGTCTCATCGGATGGATTAACAATTCTTTGAGTATGTGTTCAGCCAAGATTTCATGTAACTATTTATAGACAGGTTAGTATATTATTGAGGGATTATCAAATATAGTGCTCCAGCATGAGTAACTGATACAATTTCTATATATTTATATCTCTATGAATTGAAGGCAGTTTGATCAACCTCAACTAAAAAAACTATTTCATTCATCATCGAAATAGCCAATGGAAAAAGACATGAAGTTAGTGTTCAACAAATATATGGATCGTTGTAGGAGTTGTGAACGATCTGTCTGAAGAGTTAAGAAACTTATTCTTGAGTTGAAAAAAGAAATCCTGGTGAACATAATGTTGCTAACAACAAAATGGAGGACGACTGTACACTTAATGTTTTTTATAAATCTCGAATAGTAGCTGGTTAGACTGGAAACGAACCAGATTCGAGAAGAAAAAGAAATCGCCATAAACAAATACATTTTGTTTACTGCCTTTGTCCAAAAATGGCAATCCAGAAACTTAGTAGACTTTTTTCCATTTCATACTCTCTTAGCCATATTATTTCTTGAATCCTAGGCTGGTGAATCCCGATCTGTTGATTTTTATGCTGGTGTCTCATAGGGTTCTCAAATTGAGATGACTAACCCCCTCCTTTCGGAAATCCTCGAGCAGTTTGAGCTGGCACATTTCACCCCGAATGGAATTGAAGACCACCCTGCTATCAATCTTTTCCTGTAGTAGATAGGTATTCCGGGTGGCCCCCTGAATGGAATTGAAGGTCACCCTGCTATCAAGCTTTCCCTGTTGATAGGTATTACGGGTAGCAAGGCTCACCAGAATATCAAGGAATGAAAGTGCCTAACATGATTGATGACTTACTCATGAAAAAGCCGACGAACTTGCCAGGAAGAGGAGAGGCACTTCTTTTCTGGAACTCAAACTCACTGTACCAAAATGCCGAAAATGGGTTCCGGATGAACAATAAAACACGGACAATATGCATCCCATCCGATTGCATCCCTGGATTCTGGAAATTCTCATAAGACTAGCCAAACCTATTGAAGTGAACTATAATAAGTGCCAAGGTAAAACAAAATACCAGGAAAAGAAGGACCGACGAACCTAGCAAGCAGAAATCAGTCACTCTATTTCTAGACCCTAAACCAGAACTTACCATAACATAATATACAGTGAGGACGTTCTAAACAAATGGGCTCTGAATGAGTAACACAATTAGGTAATAAAACAATTCAAAATCACGGAAAAGAACCCAAACACCAAAACTACGTCAATTTCACTCGATTCTCGTTTTGCCAACGAGGTTAGCATTACTAGAAACTAACCCTAGCTCTACACAGGCATCAGTTGAAGATGACTACAGAGCTTCTGATATTCGGCATGCTTCCCTTAAATATCTATAAAAGATGGGACAATATGAAGGCAACTCGAATTGCAGATTTTGCAGCTAGTCGTCAGAAACAAACTTTGCAATGTGTGAATGAAAGAACTTCTTAAACATTTTTAAATATTTTCGAAAATTGAATAACCAGTGACGAAATGCCTAGATCAGTTACCCCAATATTTGTCGGATATTTTCAGAACAGGTGAAGATATTTTTCATTTGTAAACACAATTTCAAAAGTCATGTTTCTCTTGTTTAATTTACTAAAGACGGTTTCCAAGAAGGGATTTTTAGCTCAAGATAATAATATGACAGTCTACATGGTGATAAGCTTGGAATGGCTCAGTACCGTTTTTGTATGGCTTGGCAAGAACTGAATTCATCTACTTATTTACGTTCTATACATGGTTCTGGTCTGGACGGAAGGTGGATGATGAATCAAATTCTGAATTAGCAATAATTTATTTCATTTTTGTGTTTATGGAAAAAGAAAATCCTAAGGTGTTTTAAGAACATTACAGGAACGAAAGGAATGAAAGAGATATTGGTGATATTTAAACATTTTGATTGTAATCTCTGGGGAATACTTTTCTAGGCGTTTGTTGGAAACACGTATATTTTTAGTGAAAACAAAAAGATGTCAAGTTTGGAAAGATGTTAAGCCTTTATAGGGATCTGTTCAGACTAATTTTGAGATTGGAAGGTGACGTGGAATGATTCAAACATGAATGAAAAAATGCATGCAGTTGACAAAGATGCACGATAACTGTTAATAGAGATTCATATGGAAGTTAATATTGGGTATAGCATGATAATCCCACTATGACCCATTTTCAGCAGTCACCATTCGTTTCTGTCTTCGGCATAAGGGCGTCCACTGAGAAATTACCAGTGGCAGGGAGGATCGAAAATTTTATTTTACTGCTCAACTGACTCCTGTAATTTATCAATATTTCAAAAATAAAAAATTCATATTTAACTTAAGCTTTGGGAAATTGATTACATTCATGATTTTCCATAAAAAATAAATAGATTGCAATAAAAAAAGTTCATTGATCCAAATGGGATACATAAAGGAATCTCGAATGTTTCCACAAGATAACCTTCCAATCCACTTCCACTTCCGTTCGATATATGGTTCATGAATTTTTGTTATCGAATCAGAATGGAAAAAGTAAACGAGAGTTCCATAATTTCAATACATTATTTTTCATAGAGGTTGGTATCGAAGATGTCGCTATTTCTATTTTCAAAAAAACATAACTTCTTTTCCCGTATTTATCTCATGCTAAAATCATATAAAATGTGTTGTAAGAATAAATGTTCATGTGTTTATACTTCCAAATTTTATGGGCGAGAAGCTCCAAAATATGTTGAATGTTGTCAAATGTTTTCGAGACTGGTTTTAAATTAAGAGTGTTTTATTAGAATTATTACTTATATAAAACAGTATTCTCTAAAAACTAATTTCCTCCCAGTATTATATTGCAGTATTAAACGTATTTCAATTATTATGAGTAGGTAAGTATATAGAAACAGCCCATAAAAATATTTTTATAGCATCCACATTT
This sequence comes from Chrysolina haemoptera, assembly GCA_958298965.1. NCBI lineage: Eukaryota > Metazoa > Arthropoda > Insecta > Coleoptera > Chrysomelidae > Chrysolina > Chrysolina haemoptera. Next base: position 36,539,831 of record OY282587.1, on the reverse strand, counting down.
AATTTAATGCTCATCATAGATATTTGTGAATATGCGAACTCATTTCAAGTAATAGTTGTACATTCAGAATATATTGTATATATTCCCTCTACTGATGTGATTGCCAATTATTATTAATTTTTTTCTCACAGTTTCGAAAGACCTGCAGTTTAGTCATTTCAACTAATGCACCCAGAAAAATCTAGCTATACAAGTATTTTTTCAAAAAAATCTTATAGCTGTTAATTGAAATATTGTAACCACTAAATTTTCTCATATGAATGCAAAATGAGAACATTTTCAACATGAAACAGGTCTTTTTTTCAAAACACGATTGCAGTTAAAATATGGTATTGAAAAAACCATATTTAAATACGTTATTAAGTGAGAGACTTTTAACAGTAATACAATTGTTTTGAAAAAAAGACCTTGATCATACTGAAAAGCGAACTATGCTGGCGCCTATTCAATTCAGAAATCATTTATCGGTTATACAATTTTGTATTACAGCTAATAGATATTTCTCTCGGTGTGATATTACGTTATTTCTTAATACGATTTGTTATAAAGAATGTATGTGTAGAGGTTAGCAAAACAATAATAAAACGCACCCAATTGAAAGAGATCAACCACAAGACCGTACTGTTTATTTTGATTCAGGTACTGCACGATATGTTATTTTCACACCGCTGTCAGGCGATCCATTGAATCGCGGAGTTCTCTCAATTTTTATTATACCCAAGGACAGTTTGGAACAAATTTCAAGTTCAATACTCCTGGATTCGAAGTATTTTGACTCCTACTAGAGCAGGATAAAATGAGAGGATTTCAATCATAATCATCAATCTTCACCGTATCCTTTCCATGAAAATCATCTACCTTTTAAAGATGTTTATGAGTAGTTGATTAGAAAGTCACAACCATATGTATAGAAAAAATGAGGTATGTGGTATTTACTACACGATTTTTTACAAAATGTTTTTTACACAGTAATAATTGTAACGTGAAATATCCTCACGTTGTCCCTAGAGTCTTAAAATATTGGTGGGGTTTAGCTTGGCTGGCGTTGGTCTATTCTGATATGGACAACACATCAACTACCTGTGATATGATGCTCGAACTCACTTAAAAAGACGCCACCATTAAACTACAACAAGTTTCAATAACTGTCTCTAGACTAATAGATGTTTTAATGTTTATCTAAAAGGATTTCTGATATATGTATATATATACCGGGTGACCACGAGGTGAGGTACACCCCCAAATTTTCCTATAGTTTTGATTTTAAATATGGTGTGTCGTTATAGTACTTGAATACGCATATTTTGAAGCCTCTACTGAAAATTCACCACTACCGGTTCAACCGGAAGTGACCCAAAACTTTTTTCAATTGACACTTTGTACATATTTTTTCATTATCATAAAGAGCACGCAATTTGTGATAACACTGTTCTTCAAAATTGAAAATTGGTTGAAAATGGCGGAGATACAGTTGATTGTTCACTCCCATATTTTCCAACAATTATCAAAACCTATCTAAAAATGGAATGGCATCCATGAAGAAATACTCACAACTGCCATTTCTTAAATGGCAACATGTACTTTTCAATTTGTCGTCATAAAAAATTAAAAAATTTCAGTTTACTCGTGAAAAGTTTTGGAGAATTCCTAAACGAAACGAAGATACAATCAGGTTTCATGATGAGTGTTCCCAAAATTGAATGTTCTTCAACGCCGCAGCCGGCTTAGACAGGCACGGAGAGAAGGGTGGGGGCAGGGGGAAGGCAAATATCCCGGGGCCCGAGAAGACGGGGGGACAAAATGATTATAATTCAATGCCAACGCCTCAAACCCAAAGTGAGGCGCCAGAGGCAGCCACAGACTGAGTCAGAAAGGCGAATTTGTTTAAAAAAAGTATTGTATTGCTGAAAATTATAATGTTCCATTTATTTTTTTAATATCTGTAAAATAAAAAAAAACTTCTACAAAATTTCATTTTTGACCAGTTGCATCAAACTTCCGGAAACTGATAGTATAAATAGTAAAGGAAAGGAGGTAGGGCCCCATAGCAGCATACTCTGCCCCATGCCTAATGCTGGCTCTCTCCGGCCCTGGGCTTAGAACATAATTTAGAAATCAATACACAAAAGCTCATATTATTTCAAAGAAGTCGAAGTTTGTTCTACCTATTCAATCAATACTGCTTTTTTGTTTCGCTTTTTTGTTCATGGCCGCCTTCGTTGAAGAATATCTAATTTAGAGAGCACTCATGATAAAACATCTTGTATTTGCGATTTATTTCTTCAACATTTTTCACACGAGTAATCTGATAATTAATCATTTTTCATCATGACGAAGTGAAAGGAACATGTTGCCATTTGAGAAATAGCAGTTAGAATGAAATAGCGAAACGAATAATCATGAAGGAAGGGTTAGAAAACAAACTTCAATCCATACAAATTTTGAGAAATGTCAACAAGCAGCGCGAAAAACGTAATAAGTAACACGGAATGTATCGACTGTTAACATCCTCGGCAAGCGACAAGCCTCGGCTTTGCCTCGGCTCGTACTCGCAAATGCGTCCAGCACACACTATATACAAAATCAAGTGTGTACATTGTTTGTCTCAGAATTATGTGAACGTACTCAGAATACATTAACGTATATGGACCAAATCCGTATTGCAGACACGGTTCATTTTGTGTAATTAGTATCAGTTGATACGTCGAATTGATGTTTCTTAATTTACCGTGATTATTGTAACTATGCGGGAACGTAAAAATATGGAATCAGCGAAACACCGATTTGAAAATATACCACGGGCTGAAGGCAGTGTTTTCAAAAAGTCATGTGCTAATTGATTTTTTCTACATTCATGCAAAAAGCAAAACTTTATTGAACTATATTTAGTGGAAAAAGAAGTTCTTTATTGCACTAGTGCAATAAAGTTTTTATTGCACTCATCTGTCATTCAACTTCAACGTGCTGTCATCATGACAAACCCACTACATATTTAGCAGATATGCTGTGAGATTTGCAATACGTTTCAAATATTTACATATTTTATATTATTTTGTATTAATGTTAGCAGCCAGAGCTAAACAAACAATGCCTTCCCGAGAACAACTCCATAATCAAAACTGCTTTGTTCTAAACCGTCTACGTGCATAGAGCAAATTATGACAACACCTCGTGATAACACGCACTCTCGACTACTATGATTTTGATTTTTTTCATGCAACTGTGGTTATAGAAACGTCAGTCAAAAATTATTTCTGATAATTACAGAATTGAAAGTTTTAAAATGAGTATTATTAATGGAAAATAGATGATAGTGATCTGTTTCAATGCAAATCGATAGTAATAATCAATTATTTAAGTTGCGCTTTTCATTTTCCAACACCTAGTACCGTACCTTAATAAATTATTTTTTGATTTTTGCTTGAACGTAGAGAAAATATTGTATGCAACTTGCCACTCGTGCAAAAATTGTTTATTGCACTCAGCGTGTTTTCACGTCGACTACAATAAACACTTACTTTTTGCACTTGTTGCATAAATAACTATGAAATTAAATGATTATGACATTTGATTGGATTATATAGTGTGAGAAAAATTGTTTTTATAATTATGCAACAACTTATCAAAGCAACCCGATAATTTTTGAACTTCTCTTGGTTTTATTTACTACTTACATACAAATATACATTGTAAGCAATCCGATCTTTCGACATATACCTATAATTTCTCGACCATTTTCACAAATAGATTTTCCGTCGTTAAGTAGAGAAAAAAGCTGTGTTAGGTATTTGTACTAATTAGTTCCAAGTGATCCAATTTCCAAGAGCTCCAGTTTCAAGAAAATATTTAGGAATGCGAAATTAGGTTTTTATTGAATATCTATCTATAAATGAAAATATCTGTCGAAACTGTGAGAAACTATTCAATATTATTCTTAAAGGTACCTATCATAGTTTTATACATTGACCGACAGAATTATCGAGAAATGTAATATTCCTCCCTTCTTGAACGAAATGGTAAAATATATGAAAATAGTTCAATACTACAGTATCATTGTTTTAAGACACAAATATGGCACTTGAAGGAGACACTTATACCTACAGAGTGTTTCCTAATAGAATGCTGCTCCTAAAAGGCGAAAATCCATGAACGATTCTAATAGCTATTTGTGTATTTAGAGCACAAAGTGATGGATTACCGCGCGACGCCAATCTTTGCAGAGCATCAATTACACTTTGTGCTCGAATTACACACAATATTTTTTCGACAAATGCAAATCGCAGATACAAATAAAAACACTCGATACTTCATTCATCATGCATTATTGCTTAATAACAATATTCATTTCATTTATTATTTACTAAATTCCAATTGAGTGCACAATTCTGACAACTTTAAATAGATGTAGCCAAAGTCGGTATACAAATTGCTGGCGATAGATTCCATATCTCTAACACATGAAAAATGGCTAGTCCAAAATTCGAACCCCCATCGAAATCATTTACTTTGCGTTAAAAATTGAACGCGCCTAAAGCTACCCAATGGGCACAAGGACGTTGAAATAACGTTGTGAAATTTCTGAAAACTTTTCAACGGAAAAATGTCGCGTGTAACAACGTTATATCAACCAATTGCTTACTAATTATCGCTTTATTGCCTTTTTTAATCAGGTTTTTTGAACATCGAAGATACTCAATAAATCAACATTGTTTTGACCAAATAAAAGGTTAAGGAACGTATCATAAACATTGATAAATGAATCGCATAAAGCGTGTTTGTTGATTAAAAATTCTTTTTCAAATCAACATAACGATTGTTAAACGTATATTCAACGACTTGTTGAGGAAGTAACGTTGAAAACACATGTTTATAACGTATTCTTTCAACGTTAAGATTACACTAAATTATTGTCGTTAAAATTTTCCACCAGAAACGTTTATTGAACCAATGCCATATTTATAACACGTTTGAAAAACGTACGTGTGCCCATTGGGTAGTTTTTTGTGCGGTTGACGAAAAAAATCTTTAAATGAATATAGGTCCGCAACGGTTTTATTGCTAAGCGTTTATCTCACACAAGTATTTTGAATTGTTTGCAGTTAAGTATCCCTAGAGTTTAAAATATTAAATAATACTATACAAAAAGTCACCAAAAAATGTTGACTTTTTTGCTCATCTAGTACAAAAATTCTTGATTTGTCAATTATGACATATTCAAATTATGATCATTCTAGTGTATGTTACTTGGTTTTGCCACATCTCCAGGTTGTAGGGTCGATAAGGAATTTCATTTTGACTAATGCTTGACTCACTAATATATAACAATATTTTATATCAAAAACCAAAATAAAATTATCGCCTCATGGGTAGCCAATATTTGGCGCCCAAAACAGCAGCAAAATCACCTACCTCAAAGAAATGGCCACCTTGCAACTTCGACACCTTGTATCTAGAAAACTTGCCATATAGCCCAGTAGGTAGCGATAGAAAATTTTAACGTATTTCATATTTCTACAAAGCTAGTTTTTTGTAAGTACAGTAATTAAATTAAAAATTTCGCACCATTCGGGAAACTTTTTTATTATCGATTTGTCAGAAAATTTTATTCTTCATGAAAATTGGTGCATTGTGGAATACATGTAGGTATTTGAGTTATCAAAATTCCAAATTTCCAAACGGTGTCCAGGGGAGAATAAAAAATTAAATTTTGATCATGATTAAGCTACCGTGACTGTATCCTACAGCTTCTTCGAATAAACTTTTTTGATAATGTCAAAAATAAGGGTATTTTCCACTTGATCAAAATTACTATTTTTTTTCTCCCCTGTATACTGTTTGGAAATTTGAAGTTTTGACAAATTATATGCAATTATTCTGCAATGCACCAATTTTTATAGAGAATAAAATTTTCTGACAAATCGATAGTAAAAAAGTTCCCAAACCGTGCAAATGTTTCGAAACACTGTATATGAACGCAACCTTATTGGGGTGGTAGAAGCTCATTTTGTTCACTTAAGAGGCAACATCAGCGCGTCACCACGAAAGTCAAATTTTATCATGTTGGGTGTGTGGGGATATATTTTTCAAGAGCGATAGTGGAGATGACGAAGCACATAACAAAACTACGTAGCTGGGAGCGCCAATAAGGTAGATAGCTTCTAATCGTAGAATCGGTTTTGCGTAAAAACTAATGATTTTATATAATTTTTTTTCTTCTTCCGTTTCTATAATTCCCTTAAGAATTCGGGAATTTGCCTATTTTTTTTTTCATTTATCAAATCATATTTTTTTTTCTTCAAAATCATCAAAACCAAAAATCAGTTAGATTTCCGAATTCTCACAAAAAAATTGAATCATTTGTTCAAACATAATTTTCGCCAAAAAATAAAACTGAACGCTCAAAACCGATTTCCGTTTCATCAAGCAGGGTATTGTTTGCTCTTAATACATCGAAACAACAAACTGACAAAAAACTAGCTTTGTCTAAATATGTGCAAATTTTCTATCGCTGCCTCCCGGGCTAATGGGATTGAGTAGGGTCCATGAACACTTTTTTCAGGAGGTCATATTCTACAAGATACCAAAAATTTTGAAAAATTAACTGTTGACGATTTTTCCTTAAGGCTGCCTGGTCCTTCATGCAAATGTTGGTTTTAGGGTGGTTTTTGACATCTCTGAAACCCTTACTCAGATCCTTAATTTTTTATTCGATATTTTCTCCTTTCTGTTTTGCCTATTTTAATTTTTTTTAATACCTTAACTTTCCAATGTTTCACGGAAGCTTACAAGAATCTATCAAACTTGTCTCTTGTCTTCCTGCCTTTGTAAAATATTCGGCAGCTATATATTCTTCCCAGTTTCGATTTCGTTATTTTTTGAGCTCGATCTTTTCTTCTTCTGGCTTCTCCGGCACTAAAAGTTGCTAATTTTGTGAGATTCCATGATAATTGTAATTCAAATACTGTTCGCCAGACACACTAGCGCACCAGACCTGACTCTACTGATCGTCTTCACCGATCGTTCACCGATTATCGTATTCTTCAGTTCTACCCCATATGCACCTTTACAAAGTTCTAGAACACCAAGCATAGTCAAAAATTCACCCATCTATAGAGAATATGCATTTCGAGAAATCAGAGAAGTCCTTAATAGTATTTGAGAAACATCAGTAGGTAGGTACTTCATTTTTGAATTACTTTCAAATGTTTTACCATTCTTTGCATAAGTGCGAAAAAATCAAAGTTTTGATGGCCACGTACTTTCTTCACAATTACAAATTTTCGAGAATGTTTTCATTCGTATCTGTCTGTCACTGTATTGAAAATCTTTTAATATTCTTTGTCGTTTTTTCCAGAGGGTCTGTTTTGTTTGAATTGGGAAATAGGCTTAGAGTATACATATATTTTTTGTTTGACACTTACAACTTTCGAAAAACTTTCCTTCACTTAGTAGATGATATTGATATGATATTCCAACTATAGTTCTATAGTTCAAAATAAACCGAAGTAGATTTAAGTCAATCTCGATTCAAAACACCCATCCTATTTTTTTTTGACTCATTATCGACGTTGAAAATCAGGAACTTATCTACCTACATGGTTAGACACAAAACATTGATTCATGGAAGATACGCTTTACTACTTTCCGTTGATTTTCGATTTTGACATTTCATAGAGGATGATAATGAATTTTTGTGTATTGGTATAGGTGATTCCGAAAAGACGTATTCTTTGAAACCTTCTGAATAGAATCCGATTTCAAAATACATACATTCTTGATTCTTCTATAAAATATCCAAAACGATTGGCTTTTCATTCAATCCTCTAGAAGTTGAAGCAGCTGTAATCTTATACAAAATTGTTAGAATTGAAAAAAACTCGCAAATGACAGGCAGCAAATCTCCATTGTTATTATTTGATATATGATTATTACAGTGCTGAGTGCTGGCAAATGAATTTTGAAAACGACTATTCGCAAAATATCGTGTATATTTATCATAGACAAAATACCTGACAATCATTTTCTTTAAAAGGTTTCATAAAATACCTCTTTTCGGGATCAGTGATAAGTTTAATGTATACTCATAGCTTTCGTGTCAACAGAATTTAAATAAATATTTGCTCTGATTACTTTAAAAAATAGGTTTTTGGAGAATTCGTCTTTTTTGTCATTACACAAAGTAAACGAAACTCTGTGAAATAGCAATTTTGGACATCAACAGTGAACGCACTCGCATTATCTCCCATAATCCAACACTATTTTTTGCTCACTGTGTAGACACGTTGTATAATGTATGCAGAACAATTTGTTGGCTTCATCTACAGAATATGCGTCTAAAAAATTAACAGAAACTCCAAACTTAGGCAGCAATTATTCTATTTAGCAAATCATACAAATTCTCCAATGGAGTAGCGTAAACTAATTACTTCAGATATGTTCAAACAAAATAATCCAGGGGGTTCAAGTCCGGGGATCGATCAGGCCATGGTTCCAGAAAATCAGGCAGCGTTGCTTCCAAAAAGTTAGAATACCAATCCAATTAGATAGCTCTGCTTCGCGTCCCGTGGTAACTCTTTTTGTCGAGTGGCAATCCATCACTTTGTGCTCTAAATACAGAAATAGCTATTTTGTACTTGATGAACTCATTAACGTACACCCTACTTTTATTTACATTAATGATTTCAACAAATATCGAATATGGTTGTTCGCCCTGTATCTTTGAAATAAAGAGGTTTTTAAAAAATCGTCATAGGACAAAATATTCTTAGAACATGATTACCTAACACCCTGTATAGAAATTAAACAGAAAGAAGATTCTAACTATTAATCTGCCAGAGGGCAGAGAAGGAAATTCTTCATATATAGAATTCATTCATTATTGCAGGGAAAAAATACCAAATAATTTTCGAAATATGAGATTTATTCATCTTAGTAAAATTGTTTCTAAAAAACTTACATTTTCTCTCTCTCTTCGAAAAATCGTAAAAGGAAAAATGATTACTGATACTCACTTATTGAAAATAGGTATATTGAAATAATTAATAGTTACTTTTGTATCTAGTGCGCGAAATGTCGACTATTTTTTTTAACTCGGCTTCCATCTCCAAAGTATTTCGCGCACGAGATGCAAACAATTTTTTTTCTACAAACGTCAAAAAAAAATAGTATAAAATTTTGTCACAATTTGAAAAGTGTTAATAAGCCTTATTTAATTATTGTTGAACATTCAGACCATAAAGTTAGAAATAAATGACTTCTTGAACTTTTGCTTGATTGAGGACTATATAGGTTAGAATATGAAAATCCCATATAGTTTACATGCAGTGTGTGAAATAGGTATTTCGCACATTACTTCGCGCACGGTGTCATGGTAACGAAGGAAAATGAAAAAAAGTGTCACTTCGCATATTGTTGTCAATGCACGAACCTTGTCATTTTCTGACGTTTGTAGAATAGTTATTTATGTACCAAGGGTATAAATAGTTTTACGTTTTACGAACCCAAGGGCCTCTGGCCTGAGGGTTTGTAAGTCGCCCGAGGGTATACACATCTGTTTATGCCCGCGGTTCATACAAACTTTTATGTCATACTAGTTCGTTATTGCAATCCAATCTCAATACAAATCAGTATTTAAAAAAATCCGTTTTGAATTAATAACGTTGCCATTTTATCATAGTAGACACTATCGTTGCTAGGTGAATGTTGACAAATGTAAATGTCATAAAATCACAATAATTTTTTATATGTGTCAAAGTTAGAAGTCAAAATGAACGAAGATTTTGGAATTCCTGACGAAATTGTTGAAAAAGCAAAGAAAGCAACTGAAAATCTGTTGCCAAAAAAGTCTAAAGAAGCTTACGAAATGGAATACGAAAAATACGTTAAACAAAAAATTATTTCTCTTTATGCCCGTGCGGACATAAATTCACTTTATGGCCCGCGCGGGCATAAAGTACGGCATTAGATAGTTGGTAAATAAGCAATAAAAACACAATAATGAACTAGTATGACATAAAAAATATTTTTAACAGTTTATTTTTACTGTAGGAAATCCAATCGTATTCATAAAAATACTGTTTCTTATTCATTTCTGGATCCATTGAAATTTGTTTATGATAAAAATAAATATAAACAGTGTCTTACATCTCATGTAAACACCCCCATAACGGCCATAACTCCCTTATTTTTTCACGTGACATTTGCAGAATTGATAAATATATTCAAAATGAATGAAAAGACCTAGAAGAGGGTTAGATTTGTAAAGTTTTGAAGTTGCAGTTCTGAATTTACGGGGTTGTTTTCATGCTGTCTAGAATCTAACGCCAGATACCTACACTGTTCGAAAACCGGTCACATTGTTTTTGTATAATATATAAATCAATAACAAATCTTTGGATGATTCGGATAATAAAAATTTTACGTTGAGTACTTTATGGGATATCAACAGTTATCGTTATTAAATCAGCTGATTCAACAAATAAAGGGATACAAATTTCTGTGGGCTATTATCTCAAGATATATTTTTTTTTATTCAAAACTTACATCATTTTGATTTTACAATCTGAAATGAATGAAAATGTATTTCTAGTATAAAGTTAATATCAGTGTTTGCATGCTAAAGTTTTGATAAAATTCTGAATTGTTGAAAAATATTCCAAATAAAATACTGAAGGAACATGTTTTCCAAAGAATTTATTGTATAGAACATGGTTTCCAAATAAACCATGTTGTATAAAATCCTGAACATAAACTGACTTGAACTGTTTCAAGTGAATTTTATAATAAACATTTTGATAAATGAATATAATAGTATTATTCAGTTATTTTTAGAGATTATATTGAGTTGATTGTTTGTCGCTTGTTATTATGTTATGACTGAGTTTTATGAAAAATTTGTTGAATTGAATCTATTTAAAAACTCAAGGAATGAGATATTAGATAGACATGTAAATAGTTTTTATTAAAAACATGAAAGTTAAACTTACACGTATGCATATTAACAAATGTATACTGACGAAACAATTCCTTTTTATTAAAAATATGAAAGTAAAATATTGTTTTATTGAACTTCATACTTTTTTGTGCATCACAAATCGCAGAATTTATATACAACACCGTCCAACCAAAACTTTACACCACTTCATACAGTACGTTTTAAATTCTAGGATAGGTCGGTTTTTTATCTACAAAGAAAAGAAAATCTTGAAATATCAACATCAGAAATCATCCCAGGGAGAATAGATACAAATGAGTATTTTCTTTCAATTCTAGAAGCTAAGGTAGTCAGCAGTTGACGAGAATGAAAATAGTTTTTGCCAGGAAACATTAAAACTCACGAGGCTTTCCCAATTAATACTGAGAATGTTGACAAATTAAGAATCTACACGATGTTTTATAGGTCTGCCGTATGGTGTAATTACGCGCGGTCTCGTGGCGCGCGTGTTATCGCGCTTTTTCTCCTTTCAAAACGGTTCATTAGCGTTGTCCATACGTTTTTACTTTCCACGCTTGGTTGACTGAAGGCACCATTGGCTTCGATATAGGAGGTTTCAATAAATTTGCCCTTGAACCAATTTTCCTCTCTATGAAGAAGAGTCCACTTGTTGTATTCAGCTATTCTTACAGATAATGGCCGCTTGGTCTCTCCGATATACATTCACATGGGACCTCGTAAATACAATTTTTGCTGGATTCTGTTTTGTTCTCTGGTTTCGTCTTGGTGAGGAAGCTTCGTAAGGTGCTGCCGGATTGAAAGCAACTCTTGATGTTGTTTTTATTTCCGATCTTTTCGTAGATACCCCTGATGTAGGGAAGGTCAAGAACGGGGTTTGTGGTCGTTCTTCGATCGTCTTAACTCTTGGTTCTCTTGGTAACATATAAACACTGTTCTGAAAAATCCGAATTTTTGATAGGTTATCCCCAGGAACCACTTATTCCTTCCGTTGAGATATGTTGTTCAGAAAGTGATTAGTTATCATCTGATAAAGCGGAAGGAAATTCGGTTGGGGCCGGAGCTGGAAAAAAAAATTTGAAAATTTTTCTTCCGAAAATGTCTTAGGTCAAAAATTGGCCGGTCTCCTATATTCTCACTTGTTTTTTTAGTTCATTAGTTTCAATTTAGCCCTTAGATAGCTGAAATCGCGGTGGAAGGAATTTTTACAGGGCGGGAGGGGGGGGGGGGGGCAAAAAGGGGCACTTGAAAAACTCGTGGGACCGTCTATGTTAAAAATGGAATTGGAATGATGATCTCTGAAACTTCAGGTAGCACTTCTTTGAGGACGAAGAAAAGCAACCTCCCAAGGGAAGGAGTTTTCGTCAATATTCACTTTAATACAGAGGATTTTTTTTTTCATATCCTACAGTCGAGGAAATAGTCATAAAAAGGGTCATAATTGAAAGGGGTGAAAACTGGACGAAAACTCCTTCCTTTGGAGGGTTGCTTTTCTTGGTCCCTAAAGAAGTGCCACCTAAAATTTCAGAGCTTAATCATCATTCCAATTCCATTTTTCCAATTTTTTAACATAGCCGGTCCCGCGAGTTTTTCGAGTGCCCCCTTTTGCCGCCACTCTTATGCTTATTCTGAACAATGCAGATTTTTTAATTTGTATTGGTGGTTAAATTAATCAGGTCAAGTTTTGGGTATTGTTTTGGTTGAGGGGCTGGAGTTCAAATGGCGCCCGTGGTTTAATAAACTCTAGGCTGTGGGCGGTGCATAAGCAAAACTTAAGAGTAGCATATAGAACAGATAACACATTGGGAAGGTTTATCAAGAATAATGAAGATAAAACGCAGAAATCTGAAAAATCAGGAGTTTATAAATTGAATCGTGGATCTTGCTCCAAAGTATATATCGGCCAGACAGGTAGACCATTTAAAAGCCGCATACGTGAACACCGTATGAATTATGTAAACAATAAAACACACTCATCATATGCCAATTATATTTTGGGGGAATGCCATGACTTCGATGAAATCTTCGAAATTCTTCATGTGGAAAATAAGGGCATTAGGCTTAATTATTTAGAATTCTTGGAAATTAATAAATTGAAAAATTCATCTCGTTTATTAAATGATCAACTGGACATGAACGGTTCCCCTTTGTTGATGGCTGTGATCAAAGCCATCTTCACTCTTCAGTGATCTATCATCTCTTTATTTCTCTTGAAGATGAGTGTGTTGATTAAACATATTTTTTCATCAGCACTCAGCAGTTTACTTGACATATTAACATAAAAATCGAAGGTGTATAATACGTAGCATTTTGCTTGGAATGCACAATAAGGTGCTCTCAGTGCGACTTCCACCAAATCGGAATATGATAGAAAAAGAATCGAAAAGTAGATTGTTGTTTAAAATTGTTTTTTCCGTTAACCAGCTGTCTTCCCCTTACGAACGGCAGCCCTCAAAAGTCGAAACTTGTGCGAGCCAAAGATTAACGAGGTCTTACCTTTTAACGTGCGATTCCTAGCACTTTATCGGGCCATCAGATAAAAATCTGTAGTCGCTAAGGATTCGAACCTAGCCGACCAGCAGTCAATGGTTTCAAACGCGAAAGTCTCAACCACTGAGCTACTTGACTCTCACATACACTGAGAAATAGTGGATGTGTTACCTGTGAAATTAAAGGTCACATTCACCTACCTCCGAGTAACATTTGGCATCAAAATGTGAAGCAAAAAACGACCAAAAGGGCCCGAAATGGTTCTGGAGATGTCAATATGAGTCGCAACTCGACTCAAAGGTGTGATGTGGAACGTAAATGTGAGGTCCATTAACATCTCTGAGATCGATTTGTATGTTTACTGGGTAATACCACAAGAGACAATTTTTCAATACCTATTCTATGGAGTGGGTATGGCTGAAAATCAGAGGATTGATGAGGGTGGATTATTTAATGAGTCAATTCAGTTTTTCATTTATTTTCAAGTTATAGACCATTTGTAATAGTTTATAATTTTCTTCATGAATTACAACAATGGACCATATTCATTAATGAATAAATTGGTGTCGCATTAATTTTCTCTGTGTTGGCATCCATGAACATTCGGCAATATTGTCACATATTCATGGATGCCAACACATAGAAAATGTGAAAATGTGCCACCAATTTATTCCTTAATGAATATGGTCCTTTATGAGCATTCTCTGTGTTGGCATCCATGAACATTCGGTAATATTATTACATATTCATGGATGCCAACACATAGAAAATGTGAAAATGTGCCACCAATTTATTCCTCAATGAATATGGTCCATTATGAGCATTTATCGTCACACTATACCTATATGGAAAACTACACTGAAAGATTACTCTCGAATTAGAGTACAAAAATCAAATTGATGTAAAAATATGCTAAACAGCAAAACTTTCATTTTTGTCACTATGTAATTTGAAAACAGTGGTGGTCGGTAACTTAGCGTTCGAAGGCGCAGGCCGTTTGAAACTTCAGCTAGCCGGTTCGAGCCCGGTGTACGAGAGATTTTCCAACAAGTTCCTACTATCGGAATCGATAGGCGTTCACATACCTTCTTGGGAAGCAAGTGTAATATGAGTTGTCTTGGTGCCAATCCCGTCTAGTGATAACTTGGAGTGCCCACCGACTACCCTGGGTGTTGCTCTAGGTTTTCCGGGATTTTCTATAGCTGAAAAGTGAATACGCCACCAAAAATCAATAATTCGCTCCAGAGCGCCACGACAAATAGTAATAATAGCCATCCTCTACCCGCACAGGCAACGCCTATGGGTACACTCTACGAGTGTTTATGGGAGAGTATTATTGAATACGGTTGTAGTGCAAAAGAATACTACGAGTGTCAGAGTTTAAGTTAGCAAAAGAAATGTGATGAGGGTGAATCATATGAAAGCTAAAGATCTGATAAAGTAGAGGAATGCATAAAATATGATATCTTCCTTATAGTTGATCTGAGAGAAGAATTAGAAAAACGAAAATATTAGTATCTCAGGAAGTTTTCTACATTTAACGATAATCTATCCCAAAACGTGTTACTTGAGGTGTGGGTGGGTTGAGTGGGTGGAAGATAACGGTTAATTGGTTACCAAAGAATTGACTTGTATTATACTTCTGATAACTTATAATCTGATTCAATTATTGTGGTTTGACTTACCGGATGTCTTAGATTCCACAGGAAATAATTAATATTACTGAGAGTGACTTTATACCCACAAATTGATAAAATGATATTTTATATTTACTTGTTCTGCAGATTGATTTTTCATTCTTTTAGAAAGAGTGGTGACGCTAACTTGTGTAGGTTTACTCTTCTACTAATAGGTTTTCAGTAATAGTTTTTTATATATCAAAAATAACTGGTGAGTGCTAGATTTAAAAATATATATATATATATATATATATATATATATATATGAAATTACAAAAATTCTAATGCTAAAATTTCAAAACAAAAGTCAAGAATATTTTCAAAAACAAGCTTTTATTTATAAACTACTGAACTTAACATTGACAAATAATATTTAGTGTAAGGAAGAAGCTTAAAGGCCTCAATCTTTTGAGAAAATATTCCAATTTTCCAAAGTTCTATGTTTTTTTTGAACCAAATATCATTTTTTAAATTGGTATTGCAGTAGTTTCTAATTAAAAGCTTATTTTAATTTTTTTACTCTTATTTTATTGTACATATTGTGAACTGTTGAAACCGTTTGTTAATGTGTATGTCAATATTTTTCTTTCATCTTATATAGCCCTTGTTGTTCTCTCTGTGTTTGTTTGGCACTGGCACTGACACTTGGCATCTGTTATAACAGTTTTAATAATGACAATAATTTCAGTAATAATGTCCCGACAAAAGGCAGAATTTTCAAAAAATACTTACACGTTGCTGGCACGAAAACTGTTTAGCTCACCTCGAGAGCTTGCTTGATTTTTTACCCATGAAAAATAAGATCAGTTGGCCCTGGAAATGGAGATTTATCTATGAGATTTGGTGCCCTAGTTAACTTTTTCAAATATAGAAATCTCACGAGAGGACGTTGTCCACGAGTGGACGATTGTTAAAATTATCTCAAAAAAATTATTACCACGAATGTAATTCGGCTTGATTATTTTTTACCGGACATTTGTCACTGTCATCTTGACAACCAATTCAATGGCTAATATTCTTATGCATTCATTCAAACAGAGAACCAAAAAAACTACGTGGAAAAATTATCAGAGCTAAATACATAAGAAATCATATTTTTATCGATAAATACATCTTTATATAGTTGCATGAAAATTTTATTGTCATAAAAAATATCGAGAGTCAAGGGAGTGAAAAAATCGCGAGAGCTTGCTCAAGCGATTTTTTCTACTTCCCGTGATTCGATGCGGTTGATCACGTGATCAAGGTGCATATTTATCACTTATTGGGAAAGCTAGGTAGGTTTTTATCACTGTAATTGACCGTTCATTGATCGGTTCTAAGAAGAATAAATTTCGTTGTCTGTCATAATAGTCGTGTATTAATCGGAAGTATAATTACACAAGTGCATTAAAATTATCGATAATTTTCCATGAAAGCATATTGTCTAAAAACTGCATGAGTTTATTTTCATGTTGAAAAGGGGAACGTTCTTCATGAAATTTGAAAAAAATAAAAATGTGCTTTTTTGTAATATCTAATAGAAAACTACTTCCCCGGCTAAAGCCATCTGATAGATATTGTGAAAAAACTAACTGAAAAGGAAAAATTTGAAAGTGAAACTTCGCATTTTCATTCAGATAGCAGTTAATCTTTTATTTATCTCTAGTTTTCATTAAAAATTTATTAAATAAATTTGATAGGAAGAATGTCATTAAAAAATATCACTCACAGAAATCGTTCATTTCATTGAAGCAAACCCTCATATTTTGATCAATTTATTGTTTTCCATCACCAAATTTATAATTACCCCACTAGGGGGAATACTAATTTATATGTACCGCGTATGAACTATACACGATCCATGAACTCCTTATTCCATAAAGGACTATTGGATTACACTAACCTCCCGCTTGAGATAAATCTATTATGACATTCAAAAAAGGACTTACTACTCATTTGAAGATGCAATATTCACATTATCATTAATATTACAATTACAATACAAAATATTATTTTTTTTTCAATACTCTAATAATAAACTTTTTTCATATGGTACATACTTTTGGCGGTCACTGTATATCTAGTATTTTGTAATTAATAATGTTATTTTTTATTCTTTGAATGCTTGGATCATTCTAAGCATACATATTTTATTGCTATTAAGTTGGACTGTGACTTTGTCCATCCAATTTTAAACATGTTTTTGTATATTAGGATGCCTATTTGAAATAAAGAAGATTATTATTATTATTAAAAACCAAGTTCGATAGATGATGTTAAAACGCACTACCTCGACCAACGCTTCCATGTAACTGGAAGAAAAAACAAACCTGTTTGAATGGGGAATCAACATTAGATGCCAGCGCCAAAGTGGTGAAAATTGAACTACTCTCAAGTACATTATGTCAAAAGATGATCAGAATATTCACCAAGTATATGTACCAGATTTCCATCACTTATCAATAAATAGTATAGATTCATTTTAATGCACATAAACGTTTGTCAAAATCTTAGGAATTTTGACGAATACAATATTTACAATGTACTTATATGTATAGTTTCAAAACTCGACACCTTATGTTAAATTCCCAATTGTGGTCAGACTACTTCAGACCCGACTCCTCTTCCCGGAACGAGCACTGGCTCCAGTGTAGGAGGGGTGACGGTGCGTCATGTGTTTGTTTTCTTCAGAGTTCAGGCCCGACCAGAACTGCTCAGACCGTCCGGTCTGAGCAAATTCCGCTTCCAATGTAGCACCGGCCTAAGTCTGCTGTAACAGACAGAACCAAATCTTGCCAAAATACACTTGAACTTTTCTTTTATTGAATATATTTCCTCCAACTCAAATTTTTTTCATCAGTAATTTTACTCGACCTACGGTCTCACAATTTCTTCATGTCAGTTTTTCTCGTGAATTTACTGATTGGCAAAATTATTTCCTTGAAAAAAGAAATGTTTCCGATAAAAAAATGCTCTTGTGTTTTTACTGTTGAAAAATAGGTATTCGAAAAATGATTTCCTCACTTTAAATTAAAATTTAAAAAATCTCATATGTTCTCGGTAATGTTTTGAAAACCTATAAATAAATACAGTAAGTAGGTATCTATACAACCGCAAATCGAGATTGGCGAACCGTAATTTCCACGTGATAACCAGGACACAATATATTTGAACACATATTGTGTCGGGAGGAATTTCCGGGATTTGGATGATAGAGACAAGGTATCATTTTTTAGAATTCCTGTTGCCGTTTCATCAAGTCGAGGAAGTTATTATCTGGAGAACATCATAATGCATGGATAAGGAGTTTAAAACGAGGTCCTTTAACAGAAACGTCAAACATTCACTATTTGTGAGGGTATACGGGTTATAGTTATTTAACGAACAAGTGAATTAATAAGGGCGATTAACAATCGATATAATATAACGCGTGAGAGAAGCGAGCGCGTTAATGTTCGAGATTGTTAATCGCCATTTTACTTCACGAGTTTGTTAGAAAACTTTTCCGTCGACAGTAGTTTTCAAAAATAGAGATATCTTAATTTCAATGTTTATTTTTATTTAACGATACGATCCAAAAAAATTACTATTTCCCATTTATATTAACTGTAATCAAAAGAGTTTAATTCTTCTTAGTGGTAGTTTTATTTTTTCAAATCGAAATAAAAAAAAATGCTCTCATGTGGGTTTGAACTGTCGACCTCAGTGTCACCTCTATCGGCTGTCAAGCAAATGTTACCATTACGCCACGTAAATTTTATTTCAGAATTAACAAATATATATTGACAGATAGTACTACCCAATATAAAATGTATCAGAGCAATGTATGTTGGGTTGCATTTAATCAAATCGTCGATTAATAGAAAATCATTCATTAAGAGGGGTCATTAATCAACGATTTTGAGTGAGTTAAAATACATCATAAATGAACGGTCGACGGAAAATGTTATTTGTCACTTCAATTTTCTTTTATCTTGCAAGAACATCTCCCGATAATTTCACAAGTAGTCTCTTACTAAATACTATAAACTTCGAATGTACAAACTTTTCTCAAAAACTATAGCACAGGAGATACAAAACTGATGTTCTAAACGAAAATAATAATACAACTGAATCGTAAACGGCGTGAGGCGAATGGTCTATAGAGGAACCGTAATAGACATTTACGATATAAGATTCATATTACGATATGAGATGGAACATTTGTTAAAAGAGGCCTTTAGGCCGAGTGCGATAACCCATCGATTACCGTAATATGAATTTAAGACATAAATATTGTACAATATTTTACCTACTACCAATATGTAATATCAAACATTACGATACTGATATGAGTTTCGTAATGAGATACTTTACCGCACTAGTGCGGTAAAGTAAAATTCATTTGTTTCTCGTTTTAAATGTCAGTCTATTTAATTGAAAAGGATAACAAGAACTAATTTATTATAAATTTGAGTATCTATATTATCAGGTAATAAGGTTTGAATTTTTTAATTTGTAGCGGATTCTATATCTGAATCTATTCTCTTATGGTCTGAACTAATGTCGATGAAATTTTATTAAATTGGAATGAACGTGTCAAAGTTGACAGTTCGCAAAATAAATCAACAATGGGCGCAAAGCTTGCTTGTTGCATGATAGCATGTAAAATATAGGTAAGGTAGGTAAAATATTGTACAATATTTGTGTCGTAAATTTATATTACGATATTCGATGGGTTATCAAAATCGGCCTAAAGACCTCGTTTGACAAATGTTCCATCTCATATCGTAATATGAATCTTTACGACACTTATATCGTAAATATCTATTACCTAAACTGACTGACATTTAAAAAGAGAAACAAATGAATTTTACTTTACCGCACTAGTGCTACACGAGCTGCTTTGGGGGGGGGAGCATCTGCCCCCCCTTAGACACGCCACTGCTTCAAACTGTCAGTGTGAGATTTTGAATTTAAAATTATGGACTGGACCGTGATTAAAATCGTCATTGTCAATTTTAGACCACTTCAATCTTTCCTGCACAATATTAGTTGTCCGATTAAAATTGACAACTGAGATTGTAATGTATGGGGCCCTTTACTTTATTGGTCGAGAACGACTATATCAGGTTAATTGGCTTATTCTATTATTCGCATGAGACTAGAGTAAATGAGTAGTTCCAATAAATTCGGCACTTCGAACGATTCCAACGATTAAGATCTTGTAAAAGACATCAAGGTGGACATTCCAAGCAAAATATTCAAATACGTAGAATAATAATTGATTATAATTGTTAATTATAAATAAATATAATAGTTAATTAGGTAAATTTCAACATTAAAGTCGAAATTTCGACTTTTTTCTCAAAATTTCGACTTTAAAGCCAGAGTGATTAAATTTCAACATAAAAGTCGAAATTTTGACATTAAACTCGAAATTTCAAGAAAAAAAATCGAAATTTCGACATTAATGTCGAAATTTTAACATTAAAGTCGAAATTTCGACTTTTAAGTCGAAGTGATGAAAAAAAACCTCTGGTGGCCCTCCTGCGCTTTCGTAGAAATTGTTATATTTGAAACAAAGAAAAAATAATTCTACAATCTTGAGATTTACAATTTCGTAAATATGTCGTTAAGTTATCGGCCCATAATATGTTTTTTTTTTTAACATTTCGGATTTCATTAAATTGCTTTTTTTCAGAGAAAAATCATTTCTCGGATTATTTAAACTTCTATAAAAAATAGTTTTTGGCTTGTCATCACAATATAACGAGTGATTGCTGTTTTCGGAAAATCCAAATTGTCTAAAAGTTTAAACATCTTGGAATCCATTAAACTTTGGAAGGGGGTCAATGTGGTTAATATGGTTCCAAATGATCTCATCTATTGGCTGTGAAAAACTCTTTATCGTTCTACTAAAACACCCTGTATATGATGGGTGAATCAACACACAGTTTCCGCACTTGCTAGAGAAATAAAACCCCAATCTTTTGTTGACTTTTATCATTACGCATTACACTTCATTTTAACTTTCAGAAATTATCTAAATCACAACCACTCAAAATGTCGTTGGAAACTGAAATGGTATATCTCTATCCGAGAGAAAATGCCAAACCTCACAAAACAGATAAATATGAGTTAATTGAAGACGAAGAGAACCCGACAGCAGTTCTACGCCGAGGAAAAAAATTCACTATGGCTTTGAGATTTCTTAATCGAGCCTTCGATAAGGAAAGAGATTTTGTTCGAATTTTGTTCAACTATGGTGAGTTATCATCAAAAGGCAATTTATACACCTGGTATATAATATTAATTCATCCAAATCCCAAAATAATAATGAGCGTAAAGTTTTTTTTGGAGATTTTTGAAAACTTTTAAAATTGTATTTCGAAATTTCCATTAAAGTTCACTTTTATTCGTTTCTCAGTATCAATCTGTTATTTCTTGAAACCCAAAAGCTATCCTGGGAGATATTGGTTGCAAATATTTCCAAAATTTACTTTACGCACTGTTGATGATTTTACACACAGGTGATTTTTTACGCACTTGTGCGCAAAAGTGTCACTTAACGCACAATAGAGTAGATATATCTTGTTTTCACCGTGAAAAAAAAATAAACATGAAGTATTATATTTGGAGAGTTTATTTCTAACAGAGTCAATTACTAATTGATTATTCATCTTAAAACAATTTCATTTATTGCGGTAATTGATAGAAGGATTCGATATGAGCAACTACGCAGCAGACGATGTTGCGCCTTATCGCTACAACGTATATGCCGTGTCTAATCACAGCGGTTCTTTCACTGGCGGACACTACCTAGCTTACTGTAGACACCCTAATGCTCATACAACATGGTACGACTACATACAATGATTCGTATGTGTTTCCAATTCCACCAGGATCAATCGTGAGCGGTGAGGCCTATGTCCTTTTCTACGAGTCCTGCTTTCATAATCAGTGACTTGCGATTATAATTTCATTTTATTTATTTCATTTTCAATTCATACTTATTGTATTACAGTAAACTGTTGATAATGAAATATTATATTATCAATAAATAAATAAAATAAAAATGGTATTAAAATTTGAACAATTACTTCCAACATAAATTCCCGAAGATGTTTCATGTTGCTGTTGATCAGAAACATTAGATAGTTATTGAGTCCACGTTAATAATAATGGTATCGATATCAACAAATTTGCCGAATTCATTTGATATTTTTTTTACTCGTAGGAATGGCTGCACTCCGTCTACTGCCTCGTGCGTCAACATTTCCTACTCGTAAAATTAAGTACTTATCACTTTACTCACATTAATAAATATTATTTGTTGTTGAGTTATTGAAAAATATATATACTCCAATGATGTACAAAAGAATTGAGAGGTTCGTAAAAAATAAAATGCTTCAAGTGGTCCTAGGTACATCAGTCTCCCCTACCATTGATTATTATTTGCAACGCCAGAAATGTTCATAAAAACATGTTTAAGGTCCGAATCCTAATACAATAAAGGGCACCAGAGGGGTAGTGAAAATTGATCCAACGAAAAAAGTTTTCGTGGATGATGAACAAAAGTTATGGTTTGGAAATGTCTTGGATATTGTAGCAGATACTATAACTATGGAGGTAAGTACACCAATTATCCTCTCTCAATGAACAAAACTCATCTTTTGCGGAATTCGTTCTATAATTTTGGATAGATACCTGTTATGTTTGTATAACTTTTTCTTCACTATATAAAAATGTTGATGTTTACTTTCAAGTAAAATTTCAACGGTGGTATATTTATCTCACTGACATTACAATAATTGTATAAATTATCCCCGATGGTTAGTTTGAAAATCCTGTAGTTCACGATCAAAAGAATACGAATTATTGTTAGGTAAAAAACTCTCTCATAATCTCATTACACCGTGTTCGTGAACTCCATCTGAATAATTTTTAAATTTAGAGAAACATTCTTTGGTATTTCTTATAGTTGATATACAGGGTGTGGCCTGGAGAATCAAACCAGTGCCTCCCAAACAAAGGTTACTGAAAGCGATTCCAGGAAATTTCGTAAAAATTTGTGATTGCTTTAAAAACGAAAATTCTTGCCATTTATTGCTACATTATGTTCCATATAACAATCCATTTTCTTAATCGCTCAAATTTCGGAAACACCCTATGTATAGAATTTTTCTCTACAATTAGCTAGCCACCTTGTGTAATGAATATGGAAACAAGTTGTATAATTTTGATACACTAATGGTAAAATATTACGATGGTGAGTTCGTTCAACTAACGATTTCCTTGAGTTTTTTAAAACAAAAGTATAATTTTTTCGCGTTTTTCATGAACTTCAAATATCATTAGATGCAGCACTTTATTATAAATACTTGTTTTTTCATAGGGCATAGAAGAAATAGAGTTTTGTCAACTCTAACTTCAATTTCAACATGCCGGTTAGACAGAACATAAATGTTTACAAACATGTTCATGAAAATTAATTTCGAACTGATTTGCACGTATACTTACTGTTGATTTCAATATACAGAATATCTAAAAATTAGCAATAATTTTGTGCAACACCTCGAAATCAGTGATAAATTACCAAGCTATGATAACTCTAAATTTAAAAAAGAGCTTTGTGTTGTAACACGAAATTGACACTAATTTGGGCTTATAAATCGAAATCAAGAAAACTAATATTGCATGCCCGTTCTAGGCCTTCGTACGGTCGTCAGATGTTATTTTTCCATTTAGTTTTCTGAACCAGTGACCATTGGAAATTGAAGAAAAATTATTATCATAATTACTGAACAATTTAAATTCTTCGACAACAGTTTTAAAAATGTCCAGATTTTGTCTGTTTTCATCTGCTGGTAAATTTTCGAAAAGAAATAGGTATTCTATGTAAATTCTTCAATGATACCTTACTTAAGAAAATTTTCGTATAAAACTCACGTAAAGAACCAAATGCAAAATAAGAAAACAAAATAATAAACGCAAATTAGGTAAATTCTATCTCAAAAACAACAAATAGGCTTTTACACCGTAGGAATATCGGAAACGTTTGGAGAAGGTTCTGAGCATGACTCAAAACGCTAACCGATCAAAACACTCTCTGAATTTCAACACTCTTCTCAAGTCATCACCAGAGTTTGAATAATAGGGATATCGGAAAGAATAATCATATATACATTGTACTGAATGCATATTGATCCAGAATATATTAACTAGCTTCGTGTACTTAGTACACTAGTTACGGTTACGGTTACACCATCAGGTTCAAAGCCTTTGCAAAGTAACATAAATACTTTAAGTTTATATCCCATCGAACTAATATTACAAAGAGTAATCAGAATAATCCATGGGAACACATCGGCACTGGTTTCTAAGGGCACAATAACTCAAATAATCCTCTGATATCCCGCAATAATGTCAAACAAATTATGTATGTACCAATACATCATTTAGTTTAATTCGATCGAACTCGACTTTAAAGACTCTACACAGTTCCATATTTCAATGTCGACAAAAGACTCAGTACACATATAAATATGATGGGAATGATAATAATACATAAAACATTCAATCAAATACAGTTATCTCACTTCTCATTGAAAAATCATAGTAGAAGACAAAATAGGTCAAAATTATCTTCGGATTCATAATCAGAACAACCATTTTACCACTTTGATCCGAAAAAAAAAATAGTTCTCAAAAATTCAAGTTTGTCTCTCCTCCGTACTTCCATAGTTTTTGACGCGGAACTGTAAATATTTGGTGTATCTATCGATCCTGTAAATTTCACAATCCTACGTCCCGAGTTACGGTGGTGTTTCCATGAGAAATGAGACAAATTTCGATATCTCAGAACTGATTTTTTTCAGGAAAAAAAGTGGATTAGTGGTGAAAAAAAAATTGTGAATACGGATCTGAAGACATTCTTTAACCTATTTGGCCTCTCCCACTATGACTTTTCGGAATGTCAGTGGTTCCATCGCTGCTCTCTTGTAATTAGATAGATAGATAGATATAGGTCTTTATTTTCCAAAATACATAACATAATAATATAATAGTTCTGTAACAAGGTTAGAATTAAAATTCGATGCGAGTGGGAATTTCCGGAGCGCGAGCCGAAAGGCGAGCGCGAGAAACCACGATCATAACGAATTTTCATTCTAACCGAGTAACAGACTGTGGTTTCTCCACAACCACAAATTTTACATGTAATCAAATGGAAAGTCAACGAAAAATCAATTTGACATTTCAATTCACATCTTGTCACCATGATGTCAGTCAAGGCTAACGTTATTATAGCTAGAACAATGTTAAAATAATATTCTTCAACAAGCGATTGAATGAAATACACGCCAAATGCATAAGACAGCAAGTGTTGTAGAATATTTTTTCAATATCAAGAGAGAATGATAGTATTTTGTTATTAAATTTGATTTCAAAATTGGCAAATTCTGTAACGGTTATGGAGAAAGTATATTATACATATATGTATCCATAGTACCTGGATCCTTGTTATTATTCCCATGCGGAATATTTTATAAACTTGAAACGACCTCTTCAAGTCATTCGATAAACAGCTTGGCAAATCTATAAAGGAATATAAAATCGGCACGCCTATCGATGAGCGGTATCAGAAGAGCTCAGTATACATTATAACTAAATTTACAATTTATACTACCCTCTTTATCGTCCGAATACTTTATCATTCTAATTCGCGCAGCTCATACGTTTATCGATATTCCTTTATAGATTTGCCAAGCTGTATCTTCAAATTCAGCAAATTTCACAAATCTACTGTGAAAATTACGAAAGTTACAGGGGTGTT
Organism: Chrysolina haemoptera; assembly: GCA_958298965.1. Lineage (NCBI taxonomy): Eukaryota > Metazoa > Arthropoda > Insecta > Coleoptera > Chrysomelidae > Chrysolina > Chrysolina haemoptera. The sequence continues at coordinate 36,513,913 of OY282587.1, read as the reverse complement.
TCCATGAGAAGTGAGAGACACTGTATACAGTATCGGAAACAATTTATCTGGGTATAGACAGAAATCTATACGCATGCAACAAGAAACGCAATGATATAATAACACCACATGAAGAGAGACGCACTACTGTGCGCCTCTCCTGTTACCCACCCTACGCATTAACGGACCACGTGGCATTGCGACACACCGCACACAGCGCTCGTCGATATCCCTTCCTCGAGTGAATCGAAGAGAAATTGTAATGCTCTCTCAACATATAGCAAGCTTTTCTTTACGCTCTCATGAAACCACCGTACCCAAGATGAAAACTTTCCGATACTGTATATCCTTCTTTAATAAACAAACCACACTATAAAATAGTGTCAAATATCCAAGAATCATCAAAATGTGTGTTTTTCACGATTAAAAATAATGTCCAGATTTGAAATCAAACCCGCCTAACCAACAAACTTTTTAGTACATACTACCTCCCAAATTAACACTTTGAATAAAGTGGTCGTAAACATGCAGATTTGTATTATTCCATTGTTCAATTTGAATGTCATTTTGTAATGATAGGTAGTTATTATGTACGTACATACAGAGAGTGAAATAATAAATAATAATAATGATAAATGATTTTATTGAGACATACAGAGCATAATACATAATATGACGTTATGTCGATATGACACTCAAATGACAGAATCAAAAAACCTGCAAAAATCACAACCATTTTCAACCAACGTCGATAATCTTGCTCAAATAATATACCGTTTGGGAATTTAGAAATTTGAGACCTCCAATGAGAGTTTTTTGCATTACCCCAACATTTTTGAGTTTTCAATGACACTCATTACTTATTTCAATAGCTTTTATAGGCTTTCCAAATTTTTCGATGATTTGTAGCACATAATTTTTTTTAATATTTCAGGTCTTTGCTCCACCTAGTATACCTATTGGTATTTGGGGACTTCAAGTAGAGTCGAGTATCATCAATTCAAGAGAGGAACCCAGGGTATACGATTTCGAAAATGATATTTATTTCATTTGTAATCCATGGAATTGTCGTAAGAATAAAAAGTATTAAATTTGGCGGGAAAAATTAGAATCTCCTTTTTTTTTCAGATGATATGGTTTACATGCCAGAGACAAGATTATTAGATGAATACGTTTTGACAGAGACGGGAAAAATTTGGGTGGGACCACTGGGTACGAGTAAAGGGAGAGAATGGGTGTTTGGCCAATTCGATGCCTGCGTGTTACCAGCCGCAGTACTGATGTTCGAGAAATCTGGTTTGGCACACATGAAGTAAGTCTGTTTGGATTATTTTCAGTATAGCCACTCTAGATTTGCTTTTATAAAATCACATGAATAACTAGCCACCATCTGTGAATATTGGATATTGAAAATAAAAACAGCATTTATATTAAATGGATGTACTTACTTAGCTTATTCTATAGTCACACAGGAGGAGCTGCGACAACTCGACGTACAGCAAAACAAACTAGCAGGGGGTCTATTCTCGAACCGTTCGGTTTCAAATCGTATACGAAAAAGAGAGAAGAACATACACATTCCATATGTATTGGTGTGGAACAGTAAAACGAAATCGCATACGTACAAACTCGAGAATAGCACCCCAGAACATGTGAAATTGCGCGTACGTTCATGTTGAGTGCCTTATCACTGGATATATTACGGACTATAGTCTCTTGTACGACGAATGCGCATCGTAGGTGTGAATATTCTAACATTTTAAGCTATGTTTGTTTTACTGTACCTTATTTATTCTCCACAAGGCCTCGATAATATTATGCGTAATGAAAAAATAACGCCATCACGTTTTCAGCTAGTTGTCGAACTGTACCGTGCAAGATGATGCACCTATGCTTATAGGAGTTTGCATCCTAAATCGTCTGTTCCTCGGTTCCTTTATTCTCACGACAACAAGGATGCCAAGGACACATTGTTTTTCTGAAACAGAATGAGCTATCCGTATGTAGGATGTAAATATAAAAGAAATTAGCAATTGTTGATTAAGCCGCGTGTAAGGCGATAAATGTCAATAAATCAAGAGTTTTTTTTAGAAATACAACGTCTTCCATTGTGCCAACCACGATAAAATAACACTATGTTAAATTTTACACTCGCCTACGTTTTGAGTTCAAGTTTTGTACAGATTAGTAATATCGAATATATCATACGATATCACAAAAATTATGCCTCGCAGGAGCTATAATTTAAATACGAATTGTTTATTACGCCAAAACTGTTATAACAAGCAAACTGACATGCCTGTTTCTATCCCGATAACTAGCCATAGGATTGAGTTAGGTCCGTGGACACTTTTGTTCAGGTCATATTCTAGAACATACAAAAAATTCAGAAATTAACCGGTGATAATTTTTCTATAATGCGGCTGCCTGGTCCCATAATACATAGCGCTACATTTTGTGGCATCTCCATAATTATTCTAAACACAATGGTTTAAAATTCGGAGCACCAACAATCATATCAATTAACACAAAAACGCAGCGTCGTTTTCTGAAATGAACAACCCTTAGCAACCTTTCATCAATACCTCGGACTAAAGGCCCTCTCCTCTGGCTGAATCATCGTCACCCTCCATCCAGACATTTGGGTTAATCCTGTTTCCCATCAACAAGATTGTTATCATAGCAAGATAATTTTCAGAGCAAAATATATCTCAATTTTGTAGAAGGCTTGTCCTTTTTCTGTGCTTCGTACTTTCCATTAATATTCTTCCGCTTCGACAGGATCCATTCTATTGCTGGTAGACTCCACGGAACTCATGTCAACTTTGAGAACTGTTTTGGGGGTAAGAGCGTGATTCAAACATTTCTTCAGAAGTGATTCCTCAACAACAGTTAAAGGTCTAAATGATATATTAACAACTGTCTTTTTCTTTACCGTATTATCTACTTGAGTGGTCCTTTGCTCATTTGTTATTTTGGAAACTTGTCATTTGTCAGTATTCACCTGAAGACAACTGCTGATAGAAGCAGTTATAACGTTGTAAACAACACAAATTATAAGAAGATATAAATCCGAAATGAATGTACTCAAGTTACAATATCGTCGACAACTATTTTTGTGGTCAAACCAATTAAGAATCACGAAGGAATTTGAAGCTATTCGACTCATTTCATGTGCTCTTCAATATTCTGTCAATCTATTTTTTTTTAGCCGAGGTGATCCTATTAGGCTTACTAGAACAATATCAAAAATGGTAAATAGTAACGATGATGACGGTGTGCTGGTGGGAAGATGGGATGGAATGTATGATGACGGCACGGCTCCTTCAGCTTGGACTGGATCAGTTCCAATTTTGCAAGAATACCTGGATTCAGGCAGTCCGGTTAGTTATGGCCAATGCTGGGTGTTTTCCGGAGTTGTGACAACAAGTGAGAAACTTTTGAATGTATCCAATAAAAAATCACGAAAAAATATTGTTAGGCATTTCCTTATACTGTTATATTCGAACAAAATATATATTGCAAATATATTTAACGATTTTGTCAAGATATTAAATGAACTTGGGATATTGAAAAAATTAATAGAAAAACTAAAAAAAACGGTGTGTAAGGTATTGTATTTATAATACTAAGAGAAATAGAATTGGATGGAAAGATTTATCCTCTAAAAGGTTATAATTATCTTAATTTACTACACTGGTTCAAGGGCGTATCCAGGATCAGTCCTTGGACAGAGGGTGTTTTTTTGTTTCAAGTGAAGTTTCTCAAAAAATGATTCAGCTCCTGAGATTCATCAAAAACAATTCCTTAGATTGGACGTTCTGGAGTGATAATAATCCATCTTACCTTATCCTCATTGAATAAGTCCTTGCATAGGTTCTTTAGAGAATCGCAGAAGTCAGTCATCTGCTTTATGATTTTTCCTTGAAGAAAAAAGCTAGATACAATAATATCTCTATTTATAATATCTTGTTATTTTTATTTATTTCATATTCAAGGAAGATATTCCTTCCTGCATATAACAATTAAATTATTAAATGGAACCGTAGAACTTTAGACCGTTATTGTCAACGCTTTTTGGATTTCACGAGAAGTTTACCATCTGTTCGAAGAAAAACAAAGTGGTGATTCTCAGTACGATGCAAAATGATGCTGAGATCTCTGATACTATGGATCAAATGTGCATGAGAAATTCCACCTAACGGCGAACGTGCAGATGACCAATAGTTTTTACAATATTTTGAATAATGCCCATTTTCATTAAATGTCTGTAAAGTTTATAAAAATCGAAATTATCCACTAACATGACCGTCATGTTGTGACGTCAGCTGACAGTGCTCTATGGAAAGTTACTATGAGATGCCAGTAACAGAAGTGGTAACTGATAACAATGATCTACGAAACGCTAGTGGTATTATTAATCAGGGTATCCGGGTACAAAGGTGGTATTTTTTTTATGCAAAATTTTTTGGGTTAATTTTTTTTTCAAATATGTAGAATGCAAATTTCGATATAGAATTGGAAGTTTTGGCCAATCTTTTTGGGAAAAAATATTCAAAAAACGTACGTCGATGGGTACATAATTATAATAATAATAATAGGTCTTTATTTACCAATAATAATACATTAGTAACAGTAAATGACATTGGGAAAAAGCCGAAGATCAGCTGGATGTGAGGCATACATCCTGTACAAATTCAAGTAGAAGTAGAACTCCATTTGCTACCTATACTTTCCTTCTCACGAGGTTTTCTGAACATCACAGTATTTTCTTTTTAATGGAAACAAAATTAAAGAAATACAGCCAACTCAACGGTTTATTGCAAATTGATTGGTCACTGTATATTTTTTACAAATTACCTGTTTACAGTATGTAGGGCCCTTGGTATTCCATCAAGAGTGGTGTCAAACCTTGTATCGGCTCATGATGCAAATTCAACCTTGACAATTGATAAATATTTCACTGAGAATAACGAAGAGATGCCGTTCGACCCAAATAACCCATTGGGAGAAGACTCCATCTGGAATTATCACGTGTGGAATGACGTTTATATGGCAAGACCTGATCTCCCACCAGGTAAGATTCGATGAGGATACTAAAATTTATAACAATCACGCCCGAATTTAATTGCGACTCACTTTGAAGGATATGGTGGATGGCAAGCAATAGACGCTACACCTCAAGAAACTTCTGATGGGTTTTTTCAGTGCGGTCCTTCTTCTTTAGAGGCAATCAAAAAAGGGCAAGTTGGATTCAACTATGACGTAGGATTCATGATTGCTTCAGTAAATGCCGATTTGATGAGATGGAAAGAGGATAAGAACCACGTAATGGGTTTCTCAAGAATTTATTGCAACAAATATCAGTAATAAGATATCATCAAATTGTTATTTGAATAATAACAGCCTTTTTTCAGTATCGGACGATTCATACTCACTAAAAAACCTTTCATGTATGATTACAACGGTGACAAAGACAAACAAGATATCACCTGTAACTATAAGCCCCAAGAGGGTACTAAAGCAGAGCGTTTATCGTTGCTGAATGCCGTCAGAGGCGTAGAAGCTGCAAAACGCTTTTATGAAGTACCAGATGCTGCGATGGAGGACGTTGAATTCGATTTACAGGTATTTTTATTGAATAATATTAGGTATTAGGCCACGCCTAAGTCATCTAAAAGCTATTTATCCACAATCACCCAATAATTGAAGTTTTATCCCCACTTATGAGCTGTATAATGTACCATTTTATCCACTAGTGGAATAATGAAAAAATACAATCTTGAATCAATCACATTTTAGTTATTTATTATTAACATAAACATTTATATAAAATCTAAAATAAATAACAACCATTCAATATATTCCTATATTTTTTCACGTAATTACAATTTTTGAGGAAGTGACAGCCGCTGTTAAAGCAAAATGTCAAATCATTTTTTGATGAAAAATTTCGGCGATTCTGATGCTATATGAAACACTTATACAATAAATAAATATTATTTATCCAACATATGACGGTTATGACTGTCATCATGACTGTCATAATTAATGTTATACTTCATAACTCACTAGTGAGTTATGGATTATAACTCACGTTCATATTTAAAACTCATTATTAACTTTTATCTCATATAAAAAAGATTTTTTCCACCTGTTGGATAAAACATTGTATGCCACTCGTGTGTTATGTTTCCTAAGTCACTCTCGCGTGACTTATTCAACATAACACACTAGTACCATAAATAACTATTATTAGGATTATGATGTCTTTCATTATGGAAGTAGCTGTGTATACTGTAACACTGTGTTACTTACGCAGCATGCAAAATTTAATATTATGGCGTAAATTGGTAAAATAATATCAATGAATCACTGCGTACAGAATCCTTGAGCCATCAATTCAGCTGACCGGGATGTTCTTCGAATGTTTTTCTTAGCATTTCCATTGGAACATCTGATGAACCCTGGTTTAGCAGAAACTACACCAGAGTTGACCCCTTCAAGCAGGCAGCATACCGGCGATGGTTGAAAGAAACAAGGCTCTGAGACCAGATCGGAACATATTGAAGCAAGAAACATCTGCATTGAGACATTCAAATCTTCAAAAGTCGCTTATAACGCCAAGATACGATCATAGCTCATTAAGTGCCCTATAGCGCGTCCTGCTCGTTTTGGTCATTTGCCAATTCCGTAGGAAGAAATTTCACTTCTTTTTCTAATCAAGGAAGATGCAATACTTCCAACAAATGCTCAGGAAAAAGCCCATATATTTCAAATATGTTTGCAGCAAATTCAATACTCTGGATTGGCAAAACAACCCCAGAACATAATTCAACAAATCTAGTGGATCAGACGTTATCAAGAAATGTGCTCCCAAACCAACACCAGTTCTTTACAAGTTATCCAAACCCCTTATAATTTGGGGGTATTTCCATCTAACTGGGAAATTACAAGAGTATAACCCTATCTAGCAACTACAGACCTTCAATGAGTGGCAATACGGTTTCCGGCATCAGATATCAACTGGTGGGTGACCTGCCTGCTCATGTCTCACATATTTGGCAACAATATATCGAAAAATATGGTAGATTTGCGTTTTATCGCGTATGACACCAGGGACTCCTTACCAAACTTCCATCTTAGGAATTGCCCCACCCACCCCAGTTGTGTTCCTTGCTAACTAAGTGACTTCAGAAGGTAATTCGTTAGGTCGTTATGAGAAAAAAGTTCCTATGAACTTTTTCCGGAGTTGCTTCGTTTTTGATATACAAAACGATGGAGTTTTTTTTGTGTTTGAAATGTATTTATGAAATATTATGAATATTTATGAATATCCTCGAACCGACTTGGTTGAAGTTTGGCACAGTTGTTTAAACTAATGTGTAGGAAAAACGATACTATCACTGTCAGCTGGTCTCCAATGCAAGTGTTCATGATATGCAATAGAGTGGCTATCATTTTTTTTTTCTCGAAAGACAAGCTGGATATGAAGAAAGCACAAGAGACCAAAAAGATTTATTTTCAGTAGCCTAATCTAAAAAAATAAAGTCCGTTGCGTACTTTTTTTTACAATATTGTTGGCTGTTGTGCCCACTAAGGCGCCACTGGTCTAATAATTTCAATCTAGTTAGGCTAAATGATATTAGTTCAAATAACTTTACTGAATTTCAACCAAATCGGTTTGAGGATATTCATGATATCTTATAAACACCTTTTTTTTTAAACTTCAATGCCCTGTATCTCAGAAACAACCTAATAAATCTCCCTTTGCAGTTTCGTACAGAAGTTAGGAAACACACACACACATTGGAAAATCGCCCCGAAACAAAAGAAGTCAGAGGAAAACGTGCCAGACTAGGTCCAAAGAAGCCAAACAGGAAGTTTGGAGAGAATATCTATAGATTTTCTGTTTTGATTTTTTTGTAATATATAACAGAAAACAACTACTTATCCGGCTGAAGAGGTTATATTGAACGCTGGAAAATAACGACTAAAGTTTGTCTTTCAGCCGCAGATGATTCGACAACAGATTTTATGAATATTCTATTCATATTTTCTAACAAAAATCTTTTAGATCAGCTTATGATGGATGTCTTAGCAAAACTTGAAGATTTGTAAATAGAAATATTTAATATAAGAGTCTTCATTGAAGTAATTCCACTATTTCTCGTTGTTATGGTTGTTTTTGTTTCCGCAAGAAAATATCTCGCGTAAACCTATTGTGTATGTTCAATATATGATCAGTCCAATAGTGATGATTATTAAAGAGATAACTCTACTGAGACATCTTGAAAATATCAATATTTCATCTTTCAGGATCTCGACAGAATAAAAATAGGAGAAAACTTCAACATTGTTGTTAAAATGAAGAATAAGAGTGACAAAAATCGTCATGTTAAGTGTGCCTTATCTGCTGCCAGTGTTTATTACAACGGTGTAAAAGCAAAAGTTATAACAAAACAGGAAGGAGAATTCAACATGAAGCCACATTCAGGTAACTGATCAGAAATTATTCAAAATTCATACACTGTCTTCTAAAAAATTGTATAACAATTTTTTTGATGAGGATACTTTTCATTTTTTACATAAAAAATTTTCAAAATATTTACAAAATCTTCCTTAATTAGTCGAATAACTTCATCACCCCAAAGAACTTTAACTATTTAGAGTAAAAAAAACAAGCAAAAGAATGAACAGAGTTGCGGAGGTATATCAAAAGGAAATCCAGAAAGTTTTTTTATACATTCAAAGTGGGCAGCAAAATAATAACTACCTCCCCCCCCCCCCTTGTCCTTCCCTTTTCCCTTCAATTCCTTTTCAATTGAAGACTTCAAGACTTTGATGTAATGTGATTCAAGCTGGCTGATACCAAACAGACCAAATTCCTCTACTGCCTTTTCTTATCTCCTGATGTCAACAACCAATATGCCAATACACTTGATCTTTTTCTCACCACCAATCCTGAACAGTATAGAAGTTCGTGCTCCACTTGGGAACTCCGACCACAACCTTATCTCCACTCTTTGCTCCTTTTCTATACCATCGAGCAGCTCAAGGCATCTCATCTCATATGGCACTATAATTCAGCCGACTGGGATGGTCTTCGCATGTTTTTCTCGGCATTTCCATGGAAAAGAGTGTGTTTCTCTCTAAGAGATCCAACACAATGTGCCGAGTCAATTTCTGAGATCATAATGCTAGTGATGTGTGCATCCTCAGCTGCATCCCCTGCATTATTGTCTCATTACCTAACACGTCAAGAGGAACATTATCTGATAAACACTGGTTTAGCAGAAACTGCTCCAAAGCTGTCGCACTCGAGAAGGCAGCATACTGTAGATGGTTGAAATATCAGGTCACTGAGACTAGATCCGAATATGTTGAAGCGAGAAACATTTGCAAGGAGACAATCGAATCTTCGAAAGAGGCTTACAACGCCCAGATACGGGGGTATTTCCGTCCAACCTGAAAATTGCAAGGGTAAAAAAGGGAACTAACCTACCCAGCAACTACAGACCTATCGCACTACTATCTGTTATTTCGAAGGTCATGGAGAAAGCTATCAACATCGAGCTCATGAAATATCTAGAACGCTCAGAAATTATCAATGATCGACAATATGGTTTCCGGCATCAGAGATCAACCGTTGACCTGCTTGCTTATGTCTCACATATTTGGCAACAATCTATCGAAAAATATGGTGGAACTCTGGCCGTTGCACTAGATATCTCCAAGGCATTTGATCGCATTTGGCACTAAGGACTCATAGCCAAACTTCCATCTTATGGCTTGCCTCCCCAGTTGTGTTCCTTGCTATCTAGCTTTCTCTCAGACCAATCTCTCCACGTGGTGGTCGATGGAATATCATCTGATACTCTACCAGTAAATGCTGGTATTCCGCAGGGATCCATTCTAGCACCAACACTGTTCCTTCTTCACATGAATGATTTGTTGGGAGCTATCTCATGTTCAGTGAACAGCTTTGCAGATGATAGTAGCCTTCATAGCGATTTCTCTTCCAAAGCTCCGGTAAGAGCCAGTGAATGCAGAAATGAACTAGAAAGAATCGTGAATGAAATAAATACGGACTCAGACAAAATTCTAGAATGGGGATCCAACAATTTGGTGGAATTCAATGCGAATAAAACCCAAGCATGTCTTAGGCCGATCTCACAGTAGCCACCGTAACTATGTCAGGAGTATCTATACCAATGAAATCTTCCATTTCAATGCTCGGTCCAAAAGAGAGCCATTCGGCTCGTCGGTGATACTTCGCTCACAAGCTCGCTTACTTTTCTGGAACAGCGCAGAAAGGTTGGCGATCTGTCTCTGTTTTAAAGATAATTTCATGGACGATGCTTTTCCAAAATATCAATCGTTCCACCGTTAGCGGTCTCATCGAGATTGACCCGTCGAGCTCTGTCCTCACATCCATATGCCGTCACTTTGGAGACATGCCACACATCTGCTTCCCAGGGCTTGTTTTTCCACAGAACGGCAAAGCTTTGGAACTCGCTGCCTCGGGAGGCTTCATAAATTCAAGAAGGACACCAATTCATACCTACTTTCCCAAGGGTTTCACGATGTTCTTTGAACAATACAGGATTTTCGTTTTCGTTTTCGTATTGATTCCATTTTCACTGCAATCAATTCAAATGATTTTTCAACATTTTTCATAAAATTGTTCGACTGAAGTGAATTAGAAATTCGAAGATGTGACTAACCTCAAAACGACTTTAGTAATCAATCTATTCAATCCTATCGTCTTATTGGGATAGCCATAATTGAATCATTACACCCCAAGGCGGTATTAAACAAAATTATTCTTGAAACTTATTTAATTGAGAGTTTCAAAAATGTTCATATTTTCTATATTACATAATACTCACTCATCTGGAACGGTATGTGCTGTGATATACCTACTTGATCTGTATTCGGTTAATTTTAATAAATTGGAGCACATGCGTTTTTTCGATGATCCTATTTGAAACTTTCAAACAGATTATTCAATAACCAATGTCTTACTTTTTAGACGAAGAACTGAAATTGGTCATCAAAGCTGAGGAATATTTGGACAAATTGGTAGAATATTGCATCATGAAAATATATGCTATTGCCACTATCACAGAAACCAATCAGACTTGGGCCGATGAAGATGATTTTCAAGTCGTGAAGCCCAATATAGACATAAAAGTAAGTATAATTGTTATTCATTGCGACTACAGTACAAAGCATCATTTAATCAGGTAGGCTATAAGTATAACAAGTTGTAAAAGGAACGTGGTTTTTGTACCAGACGTGAATATTGGAACAAGAGAGTAGTATGCAAAAAAAACTCGCTATTTCGTAATGTGTTCTTCTTCTTCCTGCACGGCTTTTGAAGCCCCTGCACGTAGATATCTCAGTTTGGACCCCTTGTGCCATTTGCTTCAGTTGGATGCACTAGTGAAGGTTCCTCCAATCGTGGTTTGAGGGGTCATTTTGTTTCATAATTCAATGCTGATCTTGAAGGGTGACAATCTTTGAATTATTTCAAGAAAAAAAAAATAGCATATGAACGTAGATCGGCAATAAATTTCGTATACAGCTGCCTTGGATCACCTGGTGTGAATGAATAGTTCCAATTGTTTCTTAGATTGCTGTTAATATTCCGTTTTTCAATAACACTTGCTCTGAAGTCAAAACGCTAAGAATTTCATCTGTATACATTTGTATATTACATATTTATAGGCTACTAGCTACTAGTTGCCACATAAAATAAGAACGTTTACAGTATTTCTTTGATATTCGGTTGTGTTTTGTTATTGTGGTAGCATAAAATGTTGTTGCCTAGCAACTACCGTCAAAAAAAATTGTACTTCTTTTCACGCTTATCCTTAAAATAATTAAATAGTATTTTGATTTCAAAATAATTGTACAGGGTGTTAATTAATTAAGTACGTTGACAAACTTCAGGAGGTGAATCTTTGAAAGGTTTCAGGACGAATAGTTCATATAAACATATGTTCCAAACGGCTTGGTTTTCGAGATACAGGGTGATAAAAATACATATTTTTCAAGATTTTTTGGAAATAACTTCGACATATTCGACAATAATCAGTTCAAATCAGACAAGTACAATCCATTCAATAGTACGCATGATACAAAATAATTCATTTCTCTAATAATTCACAGGGTCCTCCTTTTTTCAGAGTCAAGCCTTGTTCAACCCTTCAGAATTTTTTTCCGCCGTCACTGACATATTATGAGACAGGAATAATCAATGTTGTTTCATTTAACATATTTTTGTTCTCTTGTAGTTTTTCATTTACTCGTACGGTTCATGAGCTACAATGAAAATAATAATGCAAACATTTTCCAGTATCGCATATCATAAAGAAATTTGAGAAGCAAATATTCTCAAACACTTCAAAAAGTGATTATTTGAAAGTTTTCAGGACGAAAAGTTTTTATAAACATATGTCCCAAACGGCTTTGTTTTCGAGATACAGGGTGATAAAAATACATATTTTTCAAGATAAAAATAATGTTCTTCAAGATTTTTTGGAGTAGACTTCGACATTTTTGACATTAATCAGTTCAAATTAGGCAAGTACAATCCATTCAATAGTACACACGATACAAAATAATTCACAGGGTCCTACTTTTTTCAGAGGCAACCCTTCAGAATTTTTTTTCTGCCATCACTGAGAGATTGTGAGAGAATAATCATTGGTATTTCATTCAACATATTTTTGTTTTCTAGAAGTTTTCATTTACTTGCACGGTTCAGGAGCCAAAATAAAAATATTAATACAAACATTTCCCAGTGTCCCATAACATTAAGAAAATTTGAAAATAAAACATTCTCATTTATTATAAATTGGAAGAAATATTTTTTAAGAGTTAGAAAAATCTACGATGAATAAAAATTGTAAAATAATTCTGTGGGTATTGGTTCAATATCTTCCTGTACAAGCTTACCTATTTTGTATCCGCGGAAGCTTTTGTTACTCACAGAATAACCTAGATCCAACAATTTTCATTCATCGTAGATTATTCTAATTCTGAAAAAATATTTCTTCCAATTTACAATAATTGAGAATGTTTTATTTTCAAATTTTCTAATGTTATGGAACAATGGAAAATGTTTGCATTTATATTTTCATTATAGCTCCTGAACCGTACTCCAAGAAAACAAAAAGATGGTGGAACATCATTGATTATTATTCTCTATTATTCTCTCACAATCTCTCACTGCGGCAAAAAAAAAATCTGACGGGTAGAATAAGTCTTGACTCTGAAAAAAGGAGGACCCTGTGAATTATTTAAGAAATGAATTATTTTGTATTGTGCGTAATATTGAATGGATTTGGTACTTGCCTAATTTGAAATGATTATTGTCGAAAATGTCGAGGTTTACTCCAAAAAATGTTAAAAATAATTTTATTTTTATCACCCTGTCTCTCGAAAACCAAGCCGTTTATATGAACTTTTCGTCCAGAAAACTTTCAAATAATCACTTTTCGAAGTTTGTGAAAATATTTGTTATGCGATACTGGAAAATGTTATATTAAAAAATTCTGAAGAGTTGAACAAGGCTTGACTCTGAAAAAAGGAGGACCCTGTGAATTGAGGAATGAATTATTTTGTATCATGCGTACTATTGAATGGATTCTACTTGCCTGATTTGAACTGATTATTTTCGGAAATGTCGAAGTTGTTAACTCGAAAAAAATCTTGAAAAAAATGTATTTTTATCACTCTGTATCTCGAAAACCAAGCCGTTTGGGGCATATATTTATATGAACTTTTCGTCCTGAAACCATTCAAAGAATCACCTCCTTTGTCAACGTACTTAATTAACACCCTGTATATTTTAGAAAAGCAAGCTATACAAAAAAGCCCTTTTCTTACGACCACATAGGAAAGTAACGTATATCGCACTGTATAGTCCCACGGAAAGAGGCTTATATCCACAAGCGTGCGAAATATTTTTCGCACAGCCACGGAAAGTAACTTTCCGCACGCTTGCGGATAGTGTCCAATACCTCAGTTGGTTGAGCAGCGGGACTTGTTGACTTTTTTCATTATGATATTGAAAAAAATGTCACTTTTTATATAGATTGCTTCAAATATTTTGTATTCAAAAGTAATTATTAAAAATAAATGAAGTCAGAATGGTTCTCAGTCGGACTATTGACTGGATTTTCTTGGACATATGTCAATAGATATCATCTATATTTCTTGAAATTTGATTTAAACAAATCATTGGCTTAGTACAAGAAAATTAAAAAATAAGTTGTATTTCACAAACTACTTTTTACGACACCCTCTTATCTAATACATAAATCATCAAATATATTATGTTGTCATATATTTACCAGTTCCATAATTTGAAAGATTATAACTTGAATAGTAACCTAATAAGTTTAAATATTATTTATTGAAAATCATCATTAAGTTAGATTGTTAGATAGTCACTTCTTGCACTAAGCCAACGATATATCCATTTCAAAAAATTCTCAATCGTTTAAACAAAGCTGGGAGTTTTCAAAATTCATGTTCCTTTTCGTTAAATAGTTTCATATATCAATTCCCTATAGCTAGTCAGGCAAACATGTCATCATCTTCCTAGGTATTTATTAGGCTTTGAACAACTTGTGTCAAACGTCAAAAGTTATTTTAAGGATATAGTGACTGTTAGGTGCATTAATTGTGCGTGGAGGCAGCAAAAATATACTCCCTAAAAATTCTACCAGTAAAAACAATGAAGACCTAAATATTTAAGTAGAAAAAAAGTTTTTGCTCCTAATAATAGTAATTGTTAAGTAATTTTTTGAAATAAACTAGGTCTTTAATTATGATATATTGTGTACTAATATGTCGGATGTTGATTATACATTTTTTGGTAAAATTATTATGTGGTCGTAGGAAAAATAGTGTACATTACTCGTGCAAAAATGCCACTCTCCGCACTAGTAATGTATTATTATACTATTTTTTATTCAATTGAATGTAATACATAGAAATAAAAATTAATTTAAAAATACAAAAGCGTTTTAAATATAACATAATATCAAGATGAAAATCGCGAATTTTCAGTTGGAGGAAAACCCGGAAAAACCCACAGTTGTAAAAAAAATCTTAAATGATACCAATAATTTCGATGATGTCGAAATACCCTTCTTCCCAATTAGTCTCACAAAGTGGTAACTTTCACTTCGTTGGTTTGGTATTTTGAAATTGTTTGTTTCTCTCCGGCCAAATTGTCGGACTTTGCGAACCCTACTAGATACTAATGTAATAACCGAGGTATAGGCTGAAAAAAGTAACCTCTCAATTTTTATATAATTTTTCCAATTCGTTTTTTTCCATGAGACTACCATGATCTATTCTTCTGAATTTTAGATTCCTCACCAAATCCTCAATAAAAGGCAAACTGCGATCACGTTGAGATTCGTCAATCCACTGAAAAAAATCCTAACGAATTGTAAGTTCCATGTTTCGGGGCCATCTCTACTCAGAAATCAAATAATAACACATCCTGATGTGAAACCTGGTGCGGTAGTTAAAGTAGATTCCAGCATCGTCCCTAAATATCCAGGAGAACAAAAACTTGTAGCAACGTTTTCTTCCAGAGAGCTACTTGATATAACTGGAACTGTGAAAGTTGATGTCACCGAAGAATAATAAAATGTATTTTCCAAAGTGATTTCATAATACATTAATGGGTATTTAAGGATTTAATTTGAAAAGTTGAAAAGCTTTGGATTTCGAGTGATATCGAAATGTATTCAGAAATATCAAATCACTTGAACAGTGTTATTTCAAAAAATAATTAAATGAAAAAAAAGCAAGATTATTTATTTCTACCAAAATGTAGATATAACTGGTTCATATAAGGAATTGAAAATGGTATGCTGATAAGCCCTGAAAATATTTGTTTCTTTTGCATGGAAGTGAGGTAATGTCAAAATTTTACTACACATTCTCAAAATTACCATTTCACTCGATGATATTGTTAATTTTCAATAATGGGTATTTTTTATATTTTTAATGGAAAAGAGCACACTTTATATGAGAAAATCGTAAAGAAAGTACTGGTTTTATGATCAACAACACTTTCGTTATAAATCATTACAGTGCACAGGAACCACAGGCAAATTGATTAAGATCTACTCAACATTAAACCATCACTTTTCTTCATTGTATCTTTTTATTTGTAAAGTACTTTATATATTAACACCTAAACAATAAAATATTTTTTTTACTTTTTCACTTTTATGAATAAAAATATAATACAATTATAGCGATTTTTTTTCCTATTCACTGACGGTATGTTCTACTATTCACCTATCCACACATAACTGAAGTAGTATAATTCAGTTTGCAGTAAATTCCGAGACACACTGAAAGATCCATATAAAAATGAAATGTCTATAACAATAGAAACTTATTTTTCCATTAGTATAATATAGCTAAGAAATAATGACTGTTGGTCATGAAAGCGTTTCTTATTTGAATGAGCCTTTCCAGTTATTTTCGGATAAAATATATTTCGAAATATTACATTCCCACGTAACTCGTTTCAAGTTTTCGATTTTTTATATCATCAATTTATCGAGATAAAAATTATTGAAAACGCCAAACTAAACTATCGAATTTAAATGATGAGGCAGAAGAATAGCCGGGAAGACCGCGTGTACGTCAGTGCGCGAGTGATTCTGATTGGCCACTTTCGGCCATGTACGCACCATCCCAAACTTCAGCCAATCATATTACAAGAAGACAATGACGTCAGAGCCAGGAAGCATTTGAATTTACACATAATGAGATCACGATTTCAATATCGAACAATAAATCAGTTTTACTATTTAATGACTTGCCTTCCATTAAATAGTGTCAAAAAAGTGCATATTTCAAGATGCTGGAAATGCCTATTATACATCGGCTCTAATCGATTATACTTTCCATTCAGATACTGGAAAAATAAGATAGCTGCCAAAAATTTCAATAATTACCAAGGATAAAAATTACTGAAAAATAGCGGCAATTCTAATAACGATCCTCATTTAGCGGAAAGATGCGACAAAGTACCTACTTGTCAACAAAGATTACTGGGAGGTTTACAATAACTCAACAATAAAAATATAATATTGAGTTGAATACTAAAGTATTTCATTAGAACTTGAATAGTTGATGATTTCAAATATTATTAATTGGAAATCATAATTTTGTTAGAAAATCAGTTAGTGACTTGTGAAACTAAGCAGGCGATTTGCAACATTTGGTGTGAATACAATTCAAGAAATAGAAGTTGCCCAAAAAACCAAAACTACGTCACATTCACTCGACGCGCGTTTCGCCAACAAAGTTAGCATTCTCAAGTAGTAAGCTTATAGCTTTTGAGAATGCTAACTTTCTTGGCGAAACGCGCGTCGAGTGAATGTGGCTTCGTTTTGTTGTTATAGGTAGCTTTTATTTCTTGAAAAATATAATAACCAAACACTTGCAAAACTCTAGATAGACTGAACAACGATAAGACAAGATCATGGAAATATATTTTGTCGACATGGAATTTTGACGCCATACTAAGGCGCGCATTTCACCTAATTTAAATCTGCTTGGCATTTTAAAATACGGGATACTCAAAAGTGTTAAAAGTTACAGTTTAATGAAACAACTTATAGTGATTCATTAACAAAGTAAATGGTGGAAACGAAAATTCAAGTGGTTTTATTGTATTATTGTATATGCATGCGACTTATTGAGACTGTACTGTCTGTTTATAGCTTCCAAATTCGCACAATTCATTTTTATTTCTCTTTGACTTCTCAAGTCGTTCTTATTATAATCAATATTAACGTACTCTATGAGATAAAAAATTGAAAAACATATTACATACATAAAAAACTTTAATAACTATAAGACCTGAAAGGTGCAATGAACAATTATTATAAACTGTTCGAAAAACAATAAATAAAATTCCTGATATACAATAATAAAATTTTCAAGTAACATGACATTCTGTATTAAAAAAATAAACCAATTCCTTGATTACTATGGAAGGCACCTAGAAGCCATGCTTATTTATTTTATTTCAAGTGGTGATTTTCATGCTCCTCTACTTTTGAATACACATACGGATACGAATCCTAGGCAGCACATTAAAAGCAATGAACTTCACTTCAGTCTAATTTTATTGTACCAATATTTCATAATCGGCAAAAGACATTTCCTGGCCACCATACGGAATGTAACAAACTCCATGGCTAGGTTGTACCTTTCCAACTGTCAAAGCTCCGTCGTTAACAACTCTTCCTACATAAAGAGGTTCTCCGTCTTCACTCTGACCAGCTGCCAAAGCATTTTGTGGAATATTCCCTCCGGAACAGGCAATCCATTGTCCGGGAAAATCACAGAGAACCTCGTATTCCGGAACAGCGTTTTCAGATCCACCCCAAGGGATATAGCTGACACCATGGCTTGGTACTAGCTTGCCGGGAATGAGAGCACCGCTGAACTGAGCCCTGATAACGTATACTGGCTCTCCGTTGTCTTCGCCACCAGCAAAGGCTCTGGGTGGCACTTGTCCGTTTCTAGCTGCAGCCCAGCAAACTGATGACATATTGGATCGGGGAGCAGTCAGATTTGAAGGAGCCGAAGGGTATGCTGAAAGAGAAATCATACAATTAAAAAAAACAAGGTTGAAAAGGGGAACATTCTCCATTGAAATTGAAAATTGTGAGTTTTTTTTATATCTAACAGAAAACAACAACTACCACGGCTACGCTGGACATCTGATAGATATTATGAAAAGACCCTAACTGAATGGAAAATTTGCATTTTCATTCATATAGTTGATGTAATCATCTTAAGATTTCATTGAGAATTTATATAAATAAATGAGTATCACAGAAACCATTCAATTCATTGATGCAGGAAATGCACCTCTTACGCTAGAGGCGAAAATTGTTTAAACGTATTATGCACTTCTAAATGACAAGTCGATTTCTTGAA
This sequence comes from Chrysolina haemoptera, assembly GCA_958298965.1. Lineage (NCBI taxonomy): Eukaryota > Metazoa > Arthropoda > Insecta > Coleoptera > Chrysomelidae > Chrysolina > Chrysolina haemoptera. The sequence continues at coordinate 36,494,929 of OY282587.1, read as the reverse complement.
TGAAAATGTAATCAATGTCTAACAGAAAACTAAATAAAAATTGTAAAAATTTGTAACAAACCACTCTACAAAAGCTGTTCTAAGTTTTCTCCATTGACTTGCAATCAAGCTGTTTCACCGCGTCCGAACCAACGTATTACTTGGTTTAAAGAATCCCGGACTTCCAAGAGAAAGAGAGAAAAGTCGTTAAGGGTATATTTCAAATATATATACCTTTACATGTAAAAATTGCTGCATCTGTGGCCAAGATATCGGCTGTAAAACCGAAATTTCCACTATTTTCTAACAACAATAATTCACAAAACGTTACTATCAAGTGATAGTCTCTTAAGGGATAGGATTATTCGTGGATTTTCTTCCATAACGTCTACAACTTACTATTCAGCATTTTAACGAGTTTTGCGGGCAAACCCGACCCCCGCCAGGAGCGTAAATTTCTTTCAGACGTCCACGTAGAATAACTGGCATAACTGCAGCAAATGTTTCGTGATGCGGTAAGTGCCTATTGAATTATTGGTAAATCGGCGGCACACAGACGAGCGGCCGCCAACAAATTTACTAAAACAATGTCCATTAACTCCTAGTTGCTGTTAAGATGCGTCATTTTTAATCTGACCGATAACTACTTCGGTCACTGAGAATAAAGAGAAAACCTACACTGGTGCTGCTATCACATTACTGAAATAATACAACAAATTTTGCTCCTTGTTTTGGTACGTTTTTCCATGCAATGTTTACTTCTTATTATTTTCAATTAATGGAACCCAGTTTGAATTTCGTTTTTTGTTGAGACTTTTAATCGTCTTAGATATTATTTAGAAGTGCACATTGTTTGTTATGTGGTAAGTTGTTTCGGAATAATTGTTTCCTAACGTTTCGTTAGTGTGTGACTAACTTCTTCAGAGGTATGTTCACCTTTGATGATGACCGATGATGAAATATTAAAGATGAACAGAAGTCTGAAAAAGTTAGCCACTCGCGCTTACGAAACGTTAAGAAACAATTCCAGAAGACGGCGGCCTCAAAACTCGAATGGTGATAGTGAAAACTTCGGCCGCGGAAGCCTAAGCCATTTTAACATTTCGAAAATCTTGTACGTACCTCCACCGCCACCGCCACCTCTTGGAGGTTCAACAACCCATGAACCGTTAGCGCCCCATCCGGTGCACACTCCAACATATTGAATGTCGATTTGTTCATAATCGGTCCAACTCAGGAATGGTGGAACCTCATTTTCCCTACCAACGGAAATATTTCCATTTTGCCAACGGATCCAAAAGCCACGGAACTCATTGGCGTTCAAGATACCTGGTGTTGGCACTTCGGCAACTTCTGGTTTGGTTCTATTTTTGCGAATAATAGATTTTGAGTTTCCCCAACCTCCAATGAAGATTTCATACATGGGTTCCATTTCAGCTGCTGAAGTTGTAAGGGCAATGTGGGCATCATTAGCAGCTCTTACTCTGAACTGAACGAAGCCTGAGGAATTTGGGAAGAAATTGTATTCTAGTCGATCTTCGGTTTCTAATTCTGAAAAATAAAAAATTATACCATTAACAAAGACTCAGATAAATGAAATTTTGATGATGATTTGGAACGGTGATATATAGAGAAAACCCATCAATTTTGAATCCAACTTCTATTTTTTTCAACAGGAAATATTTCAAAGTCATGTTTGAAAGTATGATTTTCTGCGAGTAGATAGACAGCAAAGGTTGAATATGTTTTGCCATTTACAAAGCAATACATATGATCAGTTATGCGTTTTTTTAAAGTTCTACCAGTTTGTCCAATATAAAACATTGTACAAGAACCATGAGTTAATTTATGAACTCCACTCTTTTTGAGTTTTACAAATCTGTCTTTATTATTTTTGATATAAATATATATATATATGAAACATTTGAAATATTTCCAAATTAGACGTTCCACATATCCCATTGAGAGAGAGAGCAAGCTTATTTGCCGATGGGTTTCTATCAGTCAGATTTACTTCGATGTACGTAAAAGATAGTTGTTGTTTTTTGTCAGATATATTCTACCATGTCTTCCCTAATTTTATATTGTTTACTATTCATGATAAAATAAAACTTGCGACAACCTGAAAGTATCCACTCTGTAACAGATGTATATATAGCTGCTTCAAATGAAAAAAAATCCGAAGAAAATGAAGGAAACCGATGAAAGCACCACTAAAATTCAGGAATATATTAGATTTGATCTAATAATAAAGGTTCGTTTGTAATAGATCACACGGTTCTATATTTATATTTTCATGGGCCATGATGCGAAAGACTTCGAAACTCTATTTCTGGTTCACTCATGTTTTCGATATACTTATACTTACCGGCTACCATCGGAAAACCTTGTAACTACTAAGAATCGAAGTAAAATCGCGTGTTGGAGAAATCTCAGTTTCATTTTACCTCTTCGTCAGAATAAATGGATATTTGAACACGAAATGATTGATGAGATCTAATTATGGCCAATCGAATGAAATAATCAAATTATTTGGTAACTTAATTTAGATCAGCATGAAACTGAACCAAGAACTTTTCTTTCAAATAACTGAACACGCTATAGAACGTAACGCTGAATAATGAAAACAAATGAGAAAAGAGTAAGGCAGAATTATTTCTAGGTAAATGGTAATTTTTAGATTATTATTTTTTTTTTCATACAATGTGTTCTTGTAGAAACAATCCCATAACTTCCGTAATTATTGACGAAAAATTTGCAGAATCGGTAGATATTTAAAAAATTATCGGAATGACCATGCAAGACGGGCTCATTTCAAGCGTTATACACTACACGCTAGCATATAGTGATGGAATCCCTGACGTTTCTGAGAAATTATAATAGGAGGCAAAATAATTCGAAAATGTCTTCTGATTCGTCAGAACAACCCTTTAATTCCTAATTCACATTGTACTTGAAAAATATTCAATTCTGAAAAATCCAAATTAGCCTCACTTCTAATTACCGAAAGAAATGAGACAAATTTGAAATTTGCTTCCTACTATAATTATTCGGTAATGTCGGTGGTTCCATCGCTGCTGGCGTGCAGTGTATACCACTTGGAATAACCCCTTCTTGTTAATTTTGAACATCGTCGAAAGGCTTCACAGTAAATCTCATAAATGATAAATTGTATATGTGGCAAACTTATTACTATTATGAAAATTTCGTCTCACTAGTGCGAGTATTGAAAATATGTTATTGAGAGTTTTCAGTACTCACATTTCTATTTTGATGAGTTATGTATAAGATTTAGTCAGTATTCCTTGAGCTGGAAACAGACATATTATTTTTCTCAGCATCGCTTGAAATAAAATGTTTTTTTTTGTCAGGCTAGTACAAGCAGTGGTTTTGGAGATGTCACTGTAGATGAACACTGTTGTTGCGTGAGCAATTACGTTTAGTGACGAAAAAAAATCAGAAGTTTACATTTTGTCGTAGCATTTTCATAAATTATGAAATATGACATTCGAAATGTCTTCTTTTCGTGACCTAGAAATGTATTTATAAAATATAACGTGTACATTTTTAGATTGAATCAGAATGTGAATAAGTTTTCATGAATTATCTACAATAAAAAAATTAAAATAGTCTGATAAACAGCAAATAATTCGGTTTATGTTTCAGCCGAGCTTCCAGCTGAAGGATCAATATTTACTTTTGGGTTTGTAAGTCGCTCTTTCAATAATCTATGATCATTTGACGTGGTTATAAAAAAAAATAGGAAGTAAATCCTGGTGATCAGAAGTATTAATAGAAAGAGTACTGATTGTCAGGGGTCAAAGGAGCTATAACAGTTAATTAAAGGAGCCATAATAGTTAATTATGTATCAAGGGCGTAAATATAATGGCTCGATGACTCCGATAATGGCCCGATGGCGTCAACAATGGCCTGATGGCGTCAACCGAATGTCCTTATGGCGTCAACCGAATGTCCTTACACACTAAAATGTTTTTGGCAAGAATCACAAATATTGATTTGAATTTCAATGGGCTACACTTTTTAAACGTTATATAATTTCAATAATCAAGAGAAATGTAGTATGAGGAGTGTGTAACTTCAGTATTAGTAGTAGCCGAATGCTATATTAAAGAATCGTTTTCAAATGAATTGAATATCGCTAAAAAATTAGGAAAAGAAGTTTCGAATCTACCTACATTGATATTATAAAGAGGTAAAGTTTGTATGTTTGGATGTAGGAGGAAGTCTTCGAAACTACTCATCCGATTTAAAAAATTCTTCCACCAATAGGTTACATATTATTTCATTAAAATAAATAAAAGGGCTTTTCGTGGTGACCAATTTTGCAACCAAGTCGTTAGGTTTTTTCTTGATTCCTTTTTTTTTGTGTTTTGGCAACGACTGCTACGGTCATTAACCACGTGTTCTGGGTGAGCTGTGTTACTAACTCCTTACGCTACTTTAGGAGCCGCACTGTTAATGTTTAAGGCAACAGTGAATCGTGGACGAATATCCCCAGCCTGCAACAAGATTCAATCATACAGAAAAATAAAACTCGTTCCGGCTGGGAACCGAACCCCCGTCACCATCAGGCGTGATCGCTAATTTTCGCCCCTGATTCCCTGTTTCTTTAAGCTCAAATCTCAATACAAAATTATTTTCCGGTGCACAAGTGCTTTTTTGAAGCATGTAGAACTAAAGTTTTTCAAGTGAAGCATCCTCTACTGGTTTTCCAAACTGTTTGGGATTCATCTTTCGTGTTTTTTAAATAGTAGATTTTAATAGTATGTTTTTTGAATAGTAGGTAGACCGTTCAGAATTATTGTGGATTTGGCTATTCATTTCTTTCCGAGAAATTATGATTAGGTTTTATTTGATTCAACAGTATTCTGCCAAAAACGTTATTCTCCAATAATTTCACAACACCTTGAAAACAAAACTCAACTGAATATTAAATAAAAAAAAAATCTTAAAATTTTGGAATTTTAAACCTAAATCGAATGACATACCCAATTTCATTGAGAAAAGTTAATTCGTCATTGAGTTATTCTGGAAATGGAAAACATTGTTTTTCCATATTCAACACCCTGTAACTCAATTAATTGTGTGCCCTCTTTATTCCAGGGCACCCTGTACCTATATTGTGATTCATTTAGAAAAACAATATAGGTATAGGTTTTTTATAAATATCTTCAGGTAGCAACGTACGTGACTACCTGTATAAATACACCATTTTTATTTATTTACTCGCCTGATATGTTTTACGCCTTATACAAGAATTTTAATTTTTTGAACAATTACTGATTATTTTGAATGATTGAATAGGTACATTTCAATTCATTTCCTCTAAAATTAGAAACTGTATTTTCGATTTCAATCATTTTCCGCTCACTCGATTTTTTTAAACCATAATTTCCGCTGTATACAATGCTGTAAGCATTCCAGAACTGAAAAGTGGGTCGTGGCTAGTGGGCACCACATAGTCTGCATGCCAGACTGAGAGGACTCTTAAAAAAACGAGAACATATACTAATCGATTAGACATGCTTGTAGGGTTACATCATCGCTATAGTGTGTAGGTGACCCACAGGCGCCAAAGTCCTGAGTGACGTAGTGAGCATCAATAATATTAACTTGATTTTATAGGATGAATAGATTCTTGAATTGAATTTGAAATAATTCAAACATAAGATTCTGAAATGTGTACGACTATTTTAAGGAGGAGGAACAAAATGAACACTCACATACTACTTATATGTCTACGCTGAAAAACTGATGATAGGTTGTAGGTACCTACATGTTGGCAGAAAGCACAATTTTGAACAACAGGAGAAAAACACTTCTTCATGAATGAATATTGGGTCGGTACAAATAATACACTTTACTACAACAATAAAACTCGAATAAAACTCAAAGAAGCTACACGTAATATTCCATCGAGATTTGTTTATTATTTCCATCATCCAGAGCCTCCGAAGTTTTCAGGAGACTTGGCGACCTAGAAATGACGAGGGCCTTACCTCTTAGCATGTGATCCCAAGCAGTATATCAATACTATAATTTGAACACAGGGCACATCTTGGTGTGGGACTATAGAAAGCACTTCAGTAGGACAATTCTAAAAACGAAATGGTATGGTATGACATCTTCAAGGGGCAATAATGACTAATATTGGACAAGAACCAAGCCTTTTGGGGGAACACCCGAACCCAGCACTTTCAACTCTGGAATTATCAACACATTGTCTTTCGTATCCGTTGTTCAGATTGGTAAAAATCATTTGTGATTTCATTGTATGAAAGGAATTGTTTCGGCATTGATGCCCTGCTTGAGTGTCTCCAAGCAACTGGATTGAAGAAAATCGAAAAATATATAATAATTTGGTGGCAAGTAAGTTTATATCATTCAATCCCTACTTTGGAAATACCTGGTGATCCTGTGAAGATGGCATCTTTTTAAAAAATGCTTCCAGGAAACCCTTCAAAAACATACCAATCAATAGAATGATCCAAAATCATGAGGTCCAGGATTTTCAAGAATGATATTGGGTCCAATATCCTTGCTTGTATATTTATCCAAGTAAAGTTGAAGAAAAAACTTAAGTACAGGTAGGTACCTACTCTAGAGAAATCCCACTGAAGAAGATAACTTGATTATCTAAATTTGCATCTAGGAATATATACAAAAAAATGTGTGGTATAGGGAAAACAAATTATTTGTTATCATTGATGTGTGACACGAGCGTTCATCATCTAATTTTTTTTTCATATTTACTTTCATAAGTAAAAAATACTACTGAATTTGAACTTTGCAACAAAGTTGCTGACTACACCCTATAGGCGTAGGTGGTGGTGGTGAGTAACTAGTTACTAATCCATTTCCATGTCTGTTTCATTAATCGCGGTGGTTTCTCATTATTTCTGATATGTCTTGCTGTCCAAAGCGTAAAAACCAACTTACCAACATTTTCATATAAAAACCCAACCCATTTTCTACTAAATTTTTTTTAGGGTTTTGAGGATTCGAGAGTTGAATAAAGATTGTATCATTTCAGTTTTCCATCAGGATTATCGACACATTTTTCAAGCAGTTTTACCAGATTGGCAATTATTACTCTGTATACGGTTGGGTTTGTTGGTTGCATGCACTGCGTAATCTCCAGCAATATGAACGGCGCTATGTTTCGATAAAGTCGTGCTTGTTATTGCGGCAGTATATGGATTTTCATTTTATCACGTTCATTTTCATCTGTGTTGGTGAAATATTTTCCTATGAATTTTCTAGGGAGATGAAAACCTATCTTATCTTCAAAGCACTATATTCAATAGATAGGAAAGCGTGTATATCTTAAACTAATGAAAGTGAATCGTTCATGAGGTACAATGCAAAAAATGGTTCCTAATCTGTATATATTATGATCTTTTTGGAACTAGTTTCACGAAAAATATTGAGAAATGAAGTAATGAATACATTGAATGTGAATTTTGAGTTTGTCGCATTCATTTGAACCCTTTCCTCCACTCTAGAAATAATAATAATGAAAAATTTGTTTCTGACTTCGATTGCCATCTTGCTGGATAGAATGTGAATGTTGATACTGACGCATTCAATTGACTGCCTTACCTCTCTAAAAATAACAAAAAAAAAATGTTTCTGATTCTCTCTTATCATTTTTTGTAGATTTTTTCACGAAAAATATTGAAAAATGAAGTGTGGAATACAATGAATGTGAATGTTGATTTTGTTGATTGCCCTCTTGCTGTTTTTTTTTCACAGAAAATGAAGAAAAATTATGGGTTGAATTCGTTGAATGTGAATGTTGAATTTGTCGCATTCATTTGACTCTCCCACCCCTCTAGAAATAACGAAAAAAAAATGTTTCTCAATATTTTTTGTGAGGGAGTTAAATGAATGCGAAAAAAAAAACATTCACATTCAACTTATTCAACACTTAATTTCTCAATATTTTTCGTGAAAAAAATCCACAAAAAATAATAGAGAGAGCCAGAAACTTTTTTTTTTGTTATTTCTAGAGGGGTGGGGGAGTCAAAATAATGCGACAAAATCGACATTCACATTCAACGAATTCAACACATAATTTTTCTTCATTTTCTTAAAAAAAAACCCAGCAAGGTGGCAATCGAAGTCAGAAACATATTTTCATTATTATCATTTCTACTTCATTTCTCAATATTTTTCGTTAAAAAAGTTTCAAAAAGATCATAGTTATACAGATTTAGAAACATTTTTTTTTTCATTATATCTCACGATTCACTTTCATTAGTTCAAGATATACATGCTTTCCTAGCTATTGATTACAGTGCTTTGAAGATAAGATAGGTTTTCATCACCCTAGAAAATTTAGGAAAATATTCTACCAACACAGATGAAAATAAACGTGATGAAATGAAAATCCATATGCTGCCGCAATACCAAGCACGACTTTATCGAAACATAGCGCCGTTCATATTTCTGGCGATTACGTCTTGCCAGTTTCACTCCTGTTAGTGTGGTCTATTTTTGTCGAAAATTTCTTCCTTTCAACTGAAATGTATTTCAAAAAATTATAATCTATTTTCATTCAACATTTTCTGCTAGGGCTTATGAAAAATTCATGATGTGCGTGTTTTGTGTGGGAAAGCTCGAGTTCTCTAACATTTTGATATACTTACAGAACACGTAAATCAAAACAATTCTCACGAATGAAATAAATGTTCTCTCATCATGAACACAGTAGTCACGCCCATGAATCGACCTCCAACCTAATTTGACCATTTCAATCTGTTTGTATTACTTGATGGAGTAACACAAACATCTATTTTTAGATATGTTGTCATTGAGTTAGTTGAAACCAACTTTGAATATTGAAAGTACAAAGTACGTGTGAAAAACTTTATTTCGAAAATAATTTTTTGTTGGGAACCGCCGAGGGAACAGATCATACACGTTCAAATTTTGAATAAAATTCCGCCTGAATTTCATAGCCTACATAAACAACCGGTAGAACGAAAGCAATAATAAACTTTCCTACAATCCAGTTCTATTAATAACATATTACAAATTATTGAAGTTGCTTTTTATATCATATGCGCATACCAATCGTACCTACCAGACGACTGCTTCATTATGGAAAAAAACGAATTTTGATGGAATATGAATTATAGAACTTGAATAATATCTTTGTTTCCGATCTATTTAGATAATAGGTTTTTTATGTTAATTATGTTGAACGCCACTACTGAACATGGTATTCTACCTTGAACGTGAGAAGACTGTTGAAAACGACATCTAGTCGGTATGAATAATAAAATATACTAATAAGGTATGTAGGTACATCCAAATATTTATTTCAATTGAAAATGAATAACGGTACCAAATAATGGTGTGGATCTCATGATAAAATGTGGACAACACCCATTTTTTATAGGTGTATACGTAGGTATACTTCAATTCTTTATACAGTTATATGAAACACCTTCGTTTGGAACTCAAAATTAAATAGGAAACTTTTTTTTCACAAAATATCTACACCTCTGTCCCTGACTAGCAGATATGTTAACGGCTTAACAATAACATAAATCCACCAATATAGCTTTGAAAGTATTATCTAGTACCAGTAAAAACTGTGCTAAAAGTAACAGTATTACTATATCTTATCAGATGCTGTTGATAAGGCAATAACTTAATGAGATAAATCTTATATTTTATTGATAGAGATAACTGTTCTTCAGTTTTAGCACTAGTTAACATTTCAATAGTTCTGAACGGTTCTTAAAGAATGTTGAACTTACGGATAACACTCATCTTGAAAAGTTATTTGAAATATCCGCCTGGCACACACAACACTATCGAAATTCAAACTGAATACGTCGACACTACAAAGTATATAAATGTTCCACGTTTGCGCGTCTTTCGTGCAGGGACGGCGTAGCAAAATAAAAAGCGTCCGCTGCAATTGGACAGTGGAAGGAGTGTTTAAGAGGCCATGAGCGCAATCACGTTTGGGACGCTTTTAAGGGTAAAAGAATCCATTGATAACTCAAAAACGGTCCATCTTATCGATTTTAAACAAGGATAGGCTTCTACAGGAAGTTTGATTATACGTGCGTGCTGTAATGGAAATTGAATTTTCAATCCACTTTTCCACACAAAAAATCTCAAAAATGTCCCAAAATGGCAGTTACTTTGAAACAATTTTTTGGGTAGATGAACAAATAATTCCAAAAAAACAGTACAGCACGTACATAGATCAACGTTTACTTTTTCGTTTCATACCAAATTCATTTGGATCGGATAAAGATTGCTTAAAATTTTAATGGAAGAGAAATACCACTGTAGCTACTTCGATTATCCATGAAAAGAAACTTGAGGTGCTGCCGCAGACAGTTATATAGAATCAAACTTCCTCTACAAGCCTGTTTTTGAGTTATCGACTCTTTTACCCTAAAAAATCTCTGGCCTCTTAATACAAATTCAGATTAATTCATTTCGAGTTTTGAAATGTTTATAACGAATGTTATGGAATTACAACGAGAACATTGGCTGGAAGCAATGGAAAATTGAAAATCTGATCAGACATCAAAACCAAATAAGAAGAAGTTTTTGTTTGAAAGTTGTTGATGTTTCTGTTGGTAGTAATTGTCTAAAAAACAAAGAAAATTGAATATCTGCAGTTTTTGAGTCACGACATTTCACACATAATAAAGACTATAAATAGATGTTATAAAGCCGAAACGTCGTGACAAAACTCCAGCGAGATTTTCTTTGTTTTTCAGACAACAGAACTCCAAAACAATCCTCAAATAGTTTTTTCATGACTGTCAAGTTAAAATTTGTTTTTTCCGTTAACCATCTGTCCCCTTACGAACGGCAGCCCTCAAAAGTGGAAACTTGTTCGAGCCAAGGATTAACGATGTCATACCTTTTCACGTGCGATTCCTAGCACTTTCTCGGGCCACCTGAATAAAAATCTGTAGTCAATGGCTTTGAACGCGACAGTCTTAACCACTGAGCTAGTTTTGTGATTTTTATGACCAATGTCATGAAACTGCAATGAGAACAATGACAGTAAGCAATGAAAAAATTGAAAACTCTGACCTAACAATAAAACCAAATAAGTGGTTGATAAATTGAAGTTATGCCGTATAAAGGATCGATTCCTCCATTGTAATTCAACTCGGATCAAGTAAACGTACGTCGAGTATTCAAAGAATGTTTTGATGAAGTGGAGATGCTATTTGAGAGATTATTGAAAATATTAGGTTCTTAACCCCCTTCCCCTCTCATCTAGTTTTCTTTACAATATTTTGTAAACCATATCATAGCTGAATCGGGAATAGGGATTTATATACAGTGCACCGCTAGATTATGGAATAAATTCATTATTTCTGAATATAAAGATATTTCGGGAAAATCATCGGACAGGTCGATTTTCTTTTCCGATGGGTCAATTTTTGAACCCCACCCAAAATATATAGGGAATAAGAAGTTGGTATTGATCGCAAAAATTTTTAAGTCTACCTCCATGTGTTCCTTGCATACGCAATATTTGGCTGATTTCTTGCTTTCCCAGTCGGGCATTAAAATCTCCCCCTATAATAATTGACACAGTAAATTATGAAATTCCTCAACACAAAAGTAATGAAAATAATAATACTTCAATTATGATATTATCAGGGGGTACTTATAAGTACCGTGCGTTTGAGAATTATAAGAAAAAATAGGCACAATTTTAATTACTTATACTTGCTAAATTTATACTGCGCAATCCTGGGTGAGAGTTGACTTTTTATGCCAGTCGTGGACTTTGAGCCAAAATATTCTTCTAAAAAATCTGATACGGACCTGCTAAATTCGCGGTTCACAGAAGCGATGGGGGAACGGAAAAGGTGAGGTGATGTCATCTCTAAGACTATTCTAGCAATGTCTTAGCAAAGAACCAAGTTAATAATATAATGAGTCATGTCAATTATTAATCACCAGCAAGGATAAATTTGATTGAACTTGCCTGCCTAAATTTGTTTATAAATAAGTAGAAGCAAGTAGATCTGTTTTCGCAGAATCAGCGAAGGTATTCATAGGTCACAACAATATTTACACTGTCAGTGGTAGTATTATTGAACATTACACTCATTAATTATTTATTACCTTCCTAGAGGACGGAACGCAAAGAGAAATGCGGAATGATGAGTTATTCTCCGAGTGACGGTACTTCCTCAAATATTCATTACGTTGTGGCATTTGCAAGAAAACGGAAAATAACTATGGGTCATTCGGATATTTATTTGCAATTCAAAAATATAAAAATAAACGTGAAAATTCTTGTTATATAGGTAGGTTCCAGCTTTCATTTATAAACGATTGAAATAAAATGTAAAAAATAATATTCAGTGCATGAAAAACAAAGAACTTTGAATAGTTATTTATGATACAAGTATTAAAAGTGGCATGTGAGTGGGGAATATTGCGAAACGAATATTGCACTAGTGCAATAAAGTTTTTATTGCACTCATCTGTAATTCTACTGCAACGTGCTGTCATCATGACAAACATAAACATTCAAACCCACTACATATTCAGCAGATATTCTGCAGAACAAACATTGGTTTCCCAAGAAATACTCCATAATCAGAACTGATCCGCTTTGTTCTGAACCGTCTACCTGCATAGATCAAACTGTCTGTGTTAAAATGAGTTACGCTTTTCATTTTCCTACACCTAGTGCCGAATCTTAATGAGCCATTTTTTTCTTTTTGCCTAGAAAAAATATTGTATGCAACTCGTGCAACGGCCTCGTCGGACAATTTCACGTCGAGTGCAATAAACACTTTTTGCACTTGTTGCATAAATAACTATTCTACAACAGTTACTGCTAGTAAGAAAAAAACAAAAAAAAATATAAGATCCATAAGGATTCGAACACACGATATTTGGGTTACAAGGCTGACTTCGTTCGTAACTTCAAACGGACAAATACTTGTGTGAACTTTTATAAATGATTCCTCTTGAGTAGGTGTTCTGATTATGATATCTGAAGTGTTTCTATTAGAGAGATGTATATTACTGAGTATCCATCATCTCATCTGTCATTTATTTAATTTTAACACTAGTGTTAAAAGAATTTTTAACGCTAGTGTTAAAAGTGATTTTGTGAAAACGTCAGTTTTTAGTTCATATGTCAATAAATTAAAAACGTAATTTTTAACGACAGTTGTACAAAAAAATGTAAATACTTTCTTTTACGTGCTTTATTTCAAATGTAATGACGTTTCACGCATCAAGCTTTTAAGAAAAGATCAACAAATTTAAAGGTGTTTTGTTTTTCATATAGGTACTAATATTTTTTACCTATTAGTTCAATCGTTTATGAATAATTATTTCTCCCCTTCTTATATTTCCGCAATATTCCTCACTGACAAAATAAAATCCCACTTTTATCACTTGTATTATAAATAACTATTATCTGCTGGCATGTCATAATGACATCGTCATGCAAATGAATTTTATAGTGACATAATGAACTTCATTATGGGCCAAGGACCATAATGAATTTTCTGAATGTTTAGCATGAATGAAAAATGCCAGTAAGTAATTTCAAAAAACTCGATTCAAAATACAAAACTCCATCATCCCAATCGGAAGGTAAAACTAACATCAGAATCTTTCATTTTCAAAGATTTCACTGCACATCTAATTTTATTTAACAGCAGTGTGTGTTTGACAGTGACTGAATAATTTGCTGTTGCATTGTCAAAATTACACGAGTCATACAGCGACGAGGATAATTTTCTTATAGAATTCATATACGAGATAAATTTCCGGAAATTAATTCAAGCACGCGGGGGATTCGGTAAGAAAATTTCACACCAAAATATATTAAATTGCTGCTAATTTCATATGACGTGGAGATTATTCTAAGACAAAACAAGTTATAGCATCAGTGGGCCATAGAACCAAAACAAACCTCATTGACAACTTAACCAGTTAGACTCGATATTTCTAGTTTCTATTGTTGTAAAGTTGTTTTCAAGGTTTCAGAAGAATAATATTTGTTTGTTTTTGTAACATTCGTTATTACGAATCTCCCAGGTTTTCGGACAAAACCACTATATAGCTCCGCCCGAACCACTTTAGCTCCGTGATGGCAGTGGAGATCGAACCCTTGCCGCCTGGGTGAGAGCAAAGCTTTAACACCTCGACCACTCCGCTATATGTGATACTTTATAATCAGATAAGAAATAATGGAAAAACAACAAAAATATACATTATGCATAGGTATTGTGAAGATAAAAGAAGTAACGCATAACTGAAATACTTAAATCTTACCTATTCGATTAAAAAATGCAATGTGGAAAAAAATTAAAATTAGAAATCGTTCAGCTTAGTAGAAAGAAAGCGTCTGGAATTTTTTTACATTGAATTGTCAATTATTTTTTACTTTTTAGTCCATTTTGGAAGTAAAGCGTGTTCTTTAGTATTTTTAAACTACATATTTTTTATGACTGAAAAATCTAAATCTCCGATCCCGAAAACCCTCTTATACCAATTTTTAATCGAATCTGACCGTAATCACGAAACTCGGCCACCATTTTGGGTTGCCATCTGCAATTCATGAATTTTGACAAAAAACTCATAATCTCTGACCTCGAAAACCCTCACACGCTAATTTTGAATCGAATCAGATCATAATGACAAAAATCGTGCGCCATCTTGGAGCCGCCATTTATAAATTTTTGACAAAAAATTTGAAACATATGACCTAAAAACATACCAATTTTGAATCGAATCTGACCACAATCACAAATCTCATTGTCACCGGAATTAATTACATAGACACATACATACATACAAGTGAAGCTAATATAAGCTAATACAAGAGTTTTATCATCAACTTGAGGTATTAGTTTGACCATACAAGATGGAACACACTGTATAATTGACCATGTGTAATGTCACCAATGAACAATACTTTTAATATTATCTTATACTGATGAATGTTTATATCTTGATTACTCAGAATAGTGAAAATTATTCAGGGTAACGTTTTTTGTTGTTTAAAAACAGAGATAAAATGAGAATTTTCAACGCCCTCTGCCGTCAAAACTAGCCTATAGAAAAAGTTTTGCCAATTGGAATTTTGTGTTTGGAATGACTTGGACTACAACATATCAAAAATTCAGCCGATTCGACAGGGGGCCAATTTCCCTATAGAAGTGTGCGGTGTCCTTTACGGAAATTTTCTGGGTTGCCATGGCAACTAAAATACACTTTTATATGTGATTAGGACCATGAATATCGTGAATGTTATCCAGCGAGGCGATTGCCGAGCTCGACAACATAAATATTGTCACGTGTTTAGAAAAACTATAACAGAACCAGTCCATGATCAACATTTCAATCGATATGAACAGCTAGCGCCATCTGTTAAAGAGTGGCGGAGTCAATAAGCAGTTTGAGAAACCAGTAGAAAAAACGTAGAGGATTCTGGAAAAGACGGAAAAGTCTCTCGGCAGCTATGTAAGAACATGTCACTTACCGCCAGGGGAACTATTGAAGATTAAGATTAATAATATAATAATAATAATTAATAAATAATAGCCCAGTGATTGTGGTTACATATTACCAGATAACTTTATAGACGGCTCTACGATATTCTGGACCCTAGACCTTGAAGAGCGGATTTTGGCAGCTAGAACTGGCTGCAGGAGATCGAGAAAAGACAGCTTTCACCATCGGCTCAGGATTGTGGCAGTTCACTGTTATGCCATTCGAGCTTTGGAATGCTCCATCCATATTCGATAGATTGATGGAGACGGGTCTGAAAGAACTCTCATGGAAGACGTGTGTCTGTTATATCTAGACGACATAATTGTGGTTGGCAAATCGTTCGAGGACCATGTGAAATATCTAGAAGAGGAATTCCTGCAACTGATAATGTCTGAAACGAAACAGCCCCAAGAAATATCATCTGTTCCAGAAAGAAGTGCGATATCTCGGCCTTGTCGTTTCTGGAAAACGAGAAGCAGTAGATAAGCAGAAGATCAAAGCAGTGAAAGAGTGGCATATTCCAAAAGATATACACCAGCTCCGGAGTTTTATAGGTTTATGCACCTACTATCGCCGATATGTACTTGGATTTGCTAATTTTGCTATACTATAGAGTCAACCAAAAAAGGAACCAAGCTGGTATTTTATCAGGCTCATATTGGTTTTCAACGTTGGACTTGATACGCGGACAGACGAGGACGATAAGAAGACTAAAATCAATTTTGGTGACAATGCCTCTGTAATGACCTGGTGAGCTTTGAGAGCTGGGTGTATCTTGTTAATAACATGGCCAACTTGTCAGACCTTTAACGAGTGCTAACCTCAACCTGTACGTTTAGAAATATTCTTTATTTCAAGCAAACATTTCAAAAATACAGCAGCTGAGACTGATCGAGACCAAAAAATCAACAAAAAGTAAGAAGATTTCTAAGGCTTTGAACTGATTTTTAACAAACAAAAAATGTTGACAGATCAGATAAACTTCGAGACTGGTTTATCAAAAGTGATAAGGTTTTCAAAAAGTTGAAGGCATCGCTCTGCTCATAGACAATTTTGGCGTATCCACAACAGAAAGGCTTGGTCATACTGTGCAATAAGTGAGCTTGGAGCTGTATTATTACAGGTACAATTAGTGCCTAACACTTTGGGCTTTACTCTTCTATTCTTCTATAGAAAAACACGTGCATTCAGCAATGTAGACGATTTTCAAAGCGAGACAGTACGAACCACGACGTCAAGAAACGAACGGCCGATATATCGAATGATCCCTAATATGAAAGAGAACTTTTGGGTCATAGGTATCAGGAGACATAGGACTCAACAATATCATTATTGGTGAGCGATAAAAATGCTTACAACTTTATTGGAAGATACTAAGAGTTACGTATGTGAATTGATATGAAATCAAACTGCTTGCTTAAACTTTTCCAGTAAATCTATAATATTTCTTGTAATTTTCATACATAATTTTGAATATTTCTGTAGAGGCACTGGATAGAACTCTCATCAAGTAGGAAACTGCATGTTGATCACATATGGACATCAAACTGTAGACACAATTATTCAAGTGGATCTGAAACAAAAAGAAATAAATGGGTATGAAAAAAATGTCAAATCGATTTTTCTGTGAACTGACTTCTCCCCTACAAGTAGCCCTCCGGAATCTTAGTAAGAATACTAAGATATGTGCAAGCTAAGGAAGATGGGTGTGTTACCAGTTAACGATAATTCACAATCACATGCCACGAATTCACAGAAATATTAACCAGATATCGACCCAACCAGACATAAGCACTACACTTGTCTTCTAAAAATGAGTGTAACAAAATTTCTCAGGACAGCAGGACAATAAAATAAAAATCTGAAAACCCTGAACCCCTATATATAGAAATAAATTCAATCATTACCTTGACATTTGACAGTAGTGTTACTTGTTCATACTGATTTATAATATCTGCAATTAGATACATCGCAATCCTTCCCATATCTTTCTGTAAAATTACTAAGCTGTTCGTTAATTTCTCCAGCTGATGGGCACAATTTGAAATCTGCTTTATAAAATGTTCTTCAATGTCTGAATCTGAATTGCTTCTTTCACACAAGCCTCTTAAGATACTTCTGTATTGCTGCAAATATGGTGGTAAACGATCCATGACCAGAGGTTTTCTGTATTTCAATAAACTGGATAACAAACATAAAGATAAATTACAAATTTTGGGAAAATCTTCATGTGTTTTGTCCATCAATGTTGAAATATTCAAGAGGAGAAAATCCATTATGGCTGATGTTAGATGCAACTGAAATATAAAATATTAATAAGTACTAGAGAAGCAGCCTCTTTCAAAATTATTTGCTTGCAATTCAGATGAGAAGGGATAAAAAATAAATCCACCAAAACTAACTGTACTCCTTAAAAGTTGATCTACCCAATAAATTGGCATGACAATTTCCCTTCATAAAAGTAAGTAGAGGTCCCATATATTATAAAACCACAATAATCCGTTTTGGAGGGACATGACTTCGCCCCTAAAAAAAAAACCCTTTAGGTCAAAAAAGCCTGTTTTTGCCTATAACTCGTCAACCGTTGGAAATATCAAAAAAAATCATTCATTGCAAAAATAAAGCGTGATGAATTTCCTAAAAGATAATTCTCCGCAATTTTTTCTGAATAAGCTGTGTTTTACGAGAAAATCGATGTCGAAATTTTGTCAAGTTTACTAATATTTTTTGTTCATACAGTATCGGAAAGTTTTCATCGGGGTATGCTGGTTTCACATAAGCGTGAAGAATAGCTTGCTATTATGTTGAGAGAGCATTACAATTTCTCCTCGACTGGCTCGAGAAAGGGATATCGACGTGGCTGTTAATTCGTCGGACGAGGTAGTAGGGGAGTCATACAGTAGTGCTTCTCTCTTATTTATGTGGTATTATCATATAATTGCCTTCCTTGTTGCTCGCATAGATTTGTCTATACCCCGATGACAACTTTCTTTGCGCGCGGCCTGTCGAAAAAAATGTTTGAAAGTGATTAAAAATACTTGAAGTTCTTGTTATTTTTGATGGTCAAAGGTGTGTATAAGTTTATAATAAAACATAATAAGCGTAATTATCCACTGATATTTTGTGTTCACATCTGCATACAAACATTCCATCGCAAAATAAAGGACTTCAACATAATTTATAACTGTGTGTTTGTTCAATCATAGTTGAATGGTATTAGTTTGACGCACAAAAAGTAAAAAATTGGAATATTCCTTTTGAAAAAATTACCAGAATCTTGAAATTTGCTATCTGTTGCTATCTGTTGCTATCTGATAGCCGCGTACGCAATTTTATATTGGGAATCTTGACAAAATTTCTCTTATGAAATTCATCAAGCTTTCTTTACTGCAACAAATACTCTTTGATATTTTCAACAGGGTGGTTTTTAAGGGGGAATACATGTTCCTCCAAAACGGATTATTGTTGTTTCATATCTAGGACCTCTACTGTTATGGAAGAACATTTCCATGTCGGATAATTTCAAAGGAAGTTCTACAACGTCCCAATAAAGTAACTAAATATGGTTTCTAGTACACAATAATGTCAGAAGAACAAATTTGCTGTAAACTTAAAACGTTTTTGAGAGATTATGGGTGATTTACATATATTACCCATTACAATAATGAATACAATAATTTGATGCTATCAAATACATGTTCAAATTGATGCGAGAGTCAAAATAGAGAATACATACAGAGTGAACTACAACCAATTACCAAAAATAAAATGGTGTACTAGTTTATCATGTGGTAACACATTTGGAAAGTTTCAGAGCAATCCGTGATAATTTATATACATTTTTTGTTCGCTAACTTACAAAGATGCGCTACTCAATTAAACACATTCTTTCTCATTAGTTCTCTGTCTAAATTTGGCAAAAAATCAAACAATTGCTCTAAAGTTTTTCCAACTTTTAGTTCATAAAAACAGTAAACAAAATTTCAATGTCATTGTCAATGAGAAAAAAATTAAAATATCAAGAGGTGAAAACTCAACTGTATGCTAAAATATCAAATACTTACGTGATTTGTCTGGACAATGATTTTTTCTATATTCAATACACTTTCGAATAATTCTTCATTACACTCATGATTTTTGAGCAGGTGGAATATTTGGTAGAGTAACTTTTCTATGGCACTTTGTAAAACTTTTGATTTGATAGGATTCAGGTTGGAAGACAAAACAGCTTCCCATGTTTTGAAGTTTTTTTTTGTTAAATCCAAGCTCTTTTTATCGAAGGCATTTTTCTGTAAATAATAAAATTGAAAAGATATATCTGATAAGTATTTCATATAGGCGCATCTTACCGAAACATTAAGCAGGTCTTCTGTGAATGTGTCAAAATGTTCATTGGGTATAAGCCCAATAATCAACAAAATCAGTTGAGAATAATCCTCAAATCGGCTATAAACAGAGTCATTATCTTTACAAGCCTTCCAAACATTGAGGGGGAAATCTTCTTCTATTGTTTTTATTTTTGATTTATTTTGTAAAACTGTAATAAGTAATGTTAAATGTCCAGTATTTCCAAAATTATGTCTATCATTGAAAGTAAACTGAACATATTTATCTAATATTTTTAACAATTCTGTAATTTTTTCAGAATTGTTTTGAGTTAGGTAATATTTTAAAGAATATGCATATCCTGCTAATAAACTATCTGTTGGCTCATTTTTTAAAACCAGTTGTAGCACCTTATCGCAAATGAGTTCTTTGTAATTATCAGCCACATTTTTTATTTCCTTGGACATTTTTGATTTTTTCATCTGAAAAAAAGTTTTTATTAATCCACCAAAGTACATTTGTTTTGATTATAATACCTTATTAATACCATTTATGATTATGATGCTGCACTGCATATACAAAGGGTTCATAAGGTGCTGGGTTATTTTTGAAACTATCAATTCACAAGACTTGACAGATTGCTCATATCTAAAAATATTCTCTATTACAAGAGAAAATGTTTCTTCCACACACATAAAATTGTCTAATATGTCAGAACAAAACAATTCAATTTTAAATAAATCGTTCAGTTTGAATTTACACTGTTGTAGAATGCCTAAAAATGTAATACACAGGATTGAATTTAACAAAAAAAAATATATCATTGAAAAAGGATAAAAATATCTACTGACCTATAATATTGTTTTCTAATGATAATTGAAGGTTTTTATAATTTCCTTTAATGAACTCACAGGAAAGATCGGTGTGTAATGAACAAAAATATAAAATGTATATTTTCTGTATATTTTCAGAGCTGTAAATTGCTGGAAATTGTTTTAAAATTCTTAGTAGATCCAACAGTTTATCTTCATCAACTTTCCATTCAATAGTGCTACTCTCTTCTGTTTTAGAATTAGCATAAACTTCTGCAGCTGAATCCAGTACGTTTTTTGAGTCTTCATTGCATAAAAAGAACTCTGGGGTCAAAAAACCACATATTCTAGTGCTGAATTTCTTTTTTACATTGCCTGCATGATTTTTCCTCTTTTGTTTGGAGACTATTTTATTGATCTTTACCATAGAGACATATATTAAAACACTCAAAATTGTTGAAGAGTTCAGTATATGTTGATATTTTTGAAAATTAGTAAAGCTTTTGTAATCGGCAAGGAAATTTTCTGCCAGCATAATAACGGTTTTTGTATCCATTCTGGGTAATAAAATATTGACAGAAAATTTATCCTCTAGAAGATATTTCCAGATGTATTCCAGATCTACAGTAATATTTCTTAATAAATTTGTAATGATATCCTCATTTACCTTTGGGAGAAAAATATGCAATGCTCGCACTCTCTGAACAAATAATTTGTACTGAAATGAAAAAAGATATGAATACTTTCAACGGAAGAAATAATTATACTCACCATAAGTTGTTTACAAGGTGGCGCACCAAAATTAGTGATCCTTTCTGATATCAAACACCATTCTTTGACACTCAAATATGAGTGTATGAATGTTAAATTACACGGAGAACAATTATTGTCAGGAACCTGTACTTCTTTGTGATTGATCGAATAATATCTCAAAGTCATGGTCATTTCAGCCCAATAATAAGCAATATTCAAAAATGATCTCATTAAAATATGATTCTGAAATTAATAAAATTAATATCAAATTATAATCAGCTGATCAATACTTACATGTTCTCTGTTAAGAAGATGGAGCCCAAACATTTTTAATAAATTTTGTAATTCATCCAAGCATTTCTCAGTCTTTTCGATTACATTGGAAGTCACTGTATGCTCCGCTACTCTTATGCTTGACAGAAACACACCAATCAAAACACTTAAAATCTGTATATAAATATCTTCCTTCCTCTCATCTGCAAGGAAATCACAAAATAAAATCTGAACAAATTAATTGCTGAAATGTAATCAATAGAAAGGTAACTAATAATAGCTTTTAGAAAATAAAAAACCTCAACCAGTAAATCTCACATAACATTAAAACTTCTGTTACTATCACTTTCTCAATAATATAAAAGATCTGGGAACTTTTATCCATGAAGCAAAAAAATCATTCAATATCAGATTGATTCCGACAAATGAGTTTATGAAAGTCTTCAAGGGTTTGTGGAAAAGCCCAGATTGTTAAAAACGTATTTGTCTCTATCACTAATTTTTCTGTTACATGAAATCACATGAAAACAAGGGGTGGAAGTTAAGATATTTAAATTAACTGTTATAAACAATTACCAAAACCAAATTACGAAACAAAAATATTTCATATCTTAAAAAAAATAATAACAAACCTTCTCCTTCTTGTATTATTTCCAGAGACCCTTTCAAAGAGAACAGAAGTGTTTTGAAAATATTTATTATTTGCCAACTTGCTAGGCTACTAATGCATTTGCTGAAAGTTGATAAAATATTCTCGGTGAAAATATCTTCAATACCCAAGTCTTTTTTCTTCAACATATTTCCAATTTCTTGATACACATTTTTTCTAGCATAAGATCCATCAAACCCTTGATTCAAGGTAACCACCATTTTGGATACAAGATTTTCTACTCTATGTAATTTGGAATAAATATTGAACATAGATATTACAAGTTCTTCATATGCTTCTCTACATTCAGTAGTATTGGCCATCATTGAATAAATAATTATTTGATCTGTTAAAGACTGAACAATCAGAGGATCTATCTTTATGACTTCTGAAATCATTTTATAACTTGTACAAGAAGGCTTTTTCGAAAAAATATGATCTATCAACAAATTTTTCAGTAAGTCGGAAAAGGTAATATCTTTGATTTTGGAGCCTATATCCGTTTTGCTTCCAGCCAAAACTTTTAATAACTCCAAGGTGCAATCAAAATATTTTTCACATAATATTATTTCTTCTGGCAATTCGAAGACAGAAGCAGAGTGGACTGTCAATTCCTTGCTCAATTTAAATCCTTGTAAGTGTAACATCATTACAAAAAACCTATGAAGCAGTTCGAAATTATTATCATATGCAACCGAAAATGCATGAAATATTAGTTTGTAGTAAACCTTTTCCAATCCATCATCTAATTTATCAATTTCCTTAAGATAGTAAAACAGAGTTTTTGGTCCTGGTTGCTCCTCATTATTGACTCCAGTAAAGAACTGATCCATGAAATTCATGTAACTTTTACGGTTATTGTAGAATACGCACTGGAATAAAATTACATAGAAATGTTAAAAAATTTCAAGCTATATCATCCACAGCAAATATTTACGTAAAAAATGTTTGTAGGTAAATATATGCAGTGAAGACCGAAAGTCCGTCACCCCCCCCCCGTAAATTCTTTATTTTACCTATTACAAAAAATTGTTAGATGATTCCCCCATTAATTCTGTATTTTATATATTACAAAAAAATGTTAGATGAGTAATTTGTAGGGTTTCATTCGATCTCTTTAATGGTTAAGTTTTATTTATACAGAGTGTCTGAGCAACTTAGAATGTTATTTTTAAATAGGGCCTCTATATCATTGCATGATCGGTTAGGGATGATGATAAAGAATCCAACAATACCAAGTTATCTGGTGGGTCTATAAATTCTCTCTCACACTCATTGGGTTTACAGATAAAATAATAGGCGATATATCCGCAGTCTTTGGAGATAATAGCATCAAACTTGATATTGTTGGATTCCTTATGATCATTCCTAACCGATCATGCAATGATATACAGGGTGTCCTATTTAAAAAAATAAACTTCTAAGTGTCTGCGCTTTTTTGAGACACTGTGTATAAATAAAACCATTAAAGAGATTTAATGAAATCCTACAACTTATGTCTTAACATTTTTTTGTAACACGTAAAATAAAGAAGTTTCAGGGGGGGGCGACGGACTTTTAGTCCTCACTGTATAATTGTTGTATACAAACCTTTTGAATCACTTTGGATACTTGCAAAAACACATCGTTACGATCAAACTTCACTAAATACCTCACCAATTTTGGTAAGACAATGTGAAGGAATTGAGATAGAAAGTCTTTTGCAAGTATTATACTTTTATAAAACAATAAATTGTTTTTCAAGAATTCAATTAACTTATTCGGGCTTTGGATATTATCCACAATGCATACAATTAAGTTACAATAATCTGTTGTTCTGGTTATAAAATATTGCTGATAGGTTTTGTTCTCCATTAGTAATCCTATAGTACTGATGATTGTTTCTACTGTATTTTCATCCAGGTCTTGGCTAGAATCTAATTTAGCGATTAAGAGCTGAAAACAAAATATTTATTTAATTACTTATTCTTAATGATTGAGGGTTCCCAGAACTTACAATCCCAATAAAGCACTGTCAGCTGACGTCACAACATGGTGGTCATGGGGGGACAAACAAAGCATTTGACATTTGATGAAATAAAAATTCATTTTTTGTGGGTGTTAGTGGATAATTGCGATTTTTATAAACTTTACAGACATTAGTCCCCCTATGACTTGTTCAGCAACTGTCATATTACGTCACTGACAGTTCTCTATTGGTATATTGAGATTCTGATATCAGAAATAGTTTAGAAAAATGAATTGAGAAATTACCTTTTCGAGTTTGAATGGAAGCCATCTCTCAACAGATACTCAATGTTCAACATATACCTAATAAAAATTTCGTTAATTTGTTATTTTATCAATATTCAAAAATCGACTAGCTGTAACTTTTCCAACGTCCAATAAAATTATTAAATAATCAAATTATCTCATGAATGAAATTACAAACAGCAACAGTTGAGCTTTTTTTCAGTATCAATCAAAAACAAAGATATAACTGAAAATCTTCAAAAATAACTATTTGATAGATGGGCGACAAATAAAAATAAGAATTGATTTATTAATCAGAGAGCTGTTCAACTTGTAGTTTCACAAAGAACTGTTTGTGGAAAGTTAATTTATCACTACTTCAACTAATTATTGTAGTCTATATTCCCAGTCTGCGCGAAGGGTGCGACATCTATAATTATTTTAGGTCAGGTATTTCTTACCATAAGTGGTAATGTATCTATTTCAACTTTTCTCATTATCAATCGATATTTTCGGACAATACATTGAATTTAGTGATATTCTTCAGTGTTCATAGTTTTAGAATAAGTCAACTTGAAATGACGGCAGAAGTCCAAAAGTTTCATTACTAAGCGTATTTGCTCAGTGCTGCAATGCTAAATGTACTATCGATAATACCAAAGACAGAGTTTCTTTACATTATTTTACATTAAAAAACAAAGAGTTATGTAAGACATGGCATTGTCGTCATGAATTAAAATGTCTGATAAACTCATTTCAACTTTCGACATCTCGAGTACTTCATACAAATTTGAATGAGACGGAAATTAAACACTATGGTCTCTTATGGAATTTAGCAGCTGATCACCATTATATTGTTTCGCGCCTAAATTTTTAGCGACACCTAGCGGGAACTCAGTTCGCGAATAGATGTAACCATATCTCATGACGATAACACTGTTTTCAAAAATGAATCGAAAAATTACACCATCGAATAAAAAAATTACTTCAATAATAAACTTTCTCTCATCACTAAATCTTGATCATAAAAATCATAACCAACTTATTCAACTGATTGAGAAGCCAAATACATACATTTTGTAATCAGCATAAAATAATAAACGAAAAGTTCTATTGATAGTCTATGAAACACATGTTGAATCTATGTTGAAATATAGCATCATTGTCATGTATGTCTTGAAGTGAAATTTATTTAATATAGAAAAATAATAGTTCTTGAAACCAAACTCAAATTTATATAAAAGTGTTGACACATCCAATGTCAGAATGCTGCAAATTCATACTACTAGAACAATGATTGCAAATAAATATTATTCCTTTAAGAACGTTCGGTAGAGATAGCGGGGGGAAACATTTGCGGGGCAAGGGGAAACTAGATATGAGTGAAGACTTGACAACCCTGTACGGGTCTTCAATGTGTGAGTGTTCATATACACGCATCAGGTGTCTGCACTGTCTGCACTTGCGACGATGCAGTTGAGTTTCTGTCGAACTCTTATTTATTTTTTTTATTCATAAACGAATCAGATGATCGTCGCGAAAATTGGTATACACTAAATTATTTAATATTATTTGTGACATATAAAAAAATTGGCGAAATTCATTGGTTTTATCACTTTTCCCATAAGCGATTGTGTTAAAATGACTGAACTTTGAAATTCAATATCTCGAAAACAAAATAGATGAACCTCTTGAAATTTTGACAGGTTTATTGTAACAACAATAAGAAAGTCTAGTCAAAATTTCAAACAAATTCCTTGGAGGGTTTTATCTCTACCGAACGTCCTTAATAAGTGAAGAGCAATTGTGTCATATAGTTCATATAGATTTGTATGGGATGAAAAGAACAAAAATTGAATAGGAATTAAATATTTTTTACCACTACTTGTATTATAGACACAAAGATCATGAATCCTTATGTTATTAGTATTATTCACATTTGGGATACTTGATGAAAGACAGCTTCTATTAAAATTTGAAAATTTCAGACTTCTCCATAGAATATTCGTTGCTTTGTATCTTTGGATACTCAGTTTAGCGTTTAGAAACTTAAATCTTTGACACCCTGTATTTCGTTTTATTGAATACCTATTAATAGAGAATATACAAAATTACTCACTTTGATAAAACTCTTTATTTCTTTATTATCAATCTCATTCCTACTGAGTTTTTTAAAATGATCTAAATTGAGCCATTCATTCAAAAATCCCCATGTATCTTCACTGCTTTTTGAGCTACTTTTCAATATCCATTTCAGCAGCAATGGTTTGCAATGCAGGGGTAATTCGGAAGACTTGAAAGCATTATCAGCAATTTTTAATCTTTTACAAAGTGGTTCCTCCTCGTCATCAAGGATCGTTGAGATTTCTGTAATCAAAATATTATGTTAATGGTTTTGTTACCATATAGGTGTTTTGATACTTGTTTAATGGAGAGATACGCATCTCAATGTGTTCTAGGAACCTAACCACTGCCATTCCTGGCTTGTCTGAAAAACTGGTGCTTTTACACTAGTTGATCATACAAAGCAGTCATGCAACATTTGAAAATGGGAGATGAAATCTGGCAATTTTTATAACGCTATATCACTAACACATAAATAATGTACAAATGAATTTAAGACCAAGTATTTTGCACAATTATTGTATACAATAAAAAAATAATAAATTAAATTAATGTCATTTATTGATAAATAATAAATATAAAATGTTCAAGGAACAAAATTCTTCAGGTAGTTTTGAAATACATATTTTGAAGAGCTTAGACACATGGGAAATTGTAAATTTCTTAAATATTATTTGAATTAGAATAATCAGTAAAGTGTGTATTTTAAATTTTATTCAATGCAAATAAAAGGTTTCCTTTATTTCATATATTGTGATATGTTGTTATGATAAGTGCTGCAAATTTAGGGTATACTCCATATATATCCTTGGTTATTCTGGTTAGTAATTTGATGGTCAGTATATACCAAATTCCTGAAATTTCGGTGACTATTTCCTGAAACTTCGGTGATTTATCTGTCACCAGAGCAACCGTACTTTTTCCTCGGTAAATCGGGAACCGCTTGTCATTTGTCAACTGGAATCATTTTATTGAGTGCCAGATTTGAAACTTTGGATCAAAAATCTAATATTTATATCAAAAAAGGTCTTTGGGACTGAAAGCATTACATTTAATTGTTGTTTGAAGTGAAAATTATATTTTTGAAGACAAGTGACAAGGGGTCCGTATATGTGCAGC
This sequence comes from Chrysolina haemoptera, assembly GCA_958298965.1. Classification (NCBI taxonomy): domain Eukaryota; kingdom Metazoa; phylum Arthropoda; class Insecta; order Coleoptera; family Chrysomelidae; genus Chrysolina; species Chrysolina haemoptera. Next base: position 36,467,115 of record OY282587.1, on the reverse strand, counting down.
CGGTTGCTTGAAAACTCAGAGGCCGCTACTTATCGATCTGAAATGTTCGGCGATATATGGACCATACCATACCCTCAAAGTCATGTATGAAGTTAAGACAAAAACTAAAACATTTTTATCTCAAAAACAACTTTGATTAGGAATCCTAGGAAGGCTCAAAGCTTCAAATGTTTTTTATTTCTCTTTGGACAATATACACTGTGTAAGTGTATAAAGGCGAGTAAAATGAATAAAATATGAATACGAATAAAACATTTGCTCTAGAATTCAATAGATATACATATAAAATCGAATATAAAAGTCAGTTTACAGTATTAAACATGATCTAAAATTAAATAAAAGGATCACTGCATATCTTGAGAAAATGAGGCATACTCCATACCTCAAACCAACGCTCAACTTCTGTATAATACAACTGTACTAGTAGATGCTTTTCCAATACGGATTTTATATTTCTGTACATAATACACCCACTGCTGAGATGCAAGTTTGGCACCTAATGGAGTGCCATGTTTCTTCCAGTTTAAACAGGAATCAATATTTTCCGGAGACTTTTGGGCTGTGTGAAAATGTAGCAATTTAGTTTTATCTGTATTGAATTATGGAAAGTGTTCTTGAAACCATTGACTCAGTTTTGAGTATTTTCAGTTTTCCTTTATGCTGACACTATTCTTTACCAGACAGTATAAGGGTTGTATTGTCAGCATAAGTTGTGACTTTTGTATCTGGTTAGATATTACTTATCTCGACATATAAAATAAATAGAACAGGACCTAATACCAAACCCTGCGGGACTCCTAGAAAAATTGGAATTCGTGGCGAGAGGACAGATGGAACTGAATCTTTTTCCTTGGTGATTACCTGAGACATGGTGATCAGAGTCAAAAACTGATTCATTCCACCAAATTGCCTTTTTAGTCTTTCAGTTTTTAAAAAATATTTATCTTATTGTTTTTGTTTTGAATTTAGAACAATAAACGTTATTATATTATTACATTAACATATTCTAGAAGTACAAGAAAGTTTTCACGAAATGGAAATACTCCACCATAAAAAATAAAGGAAAAGTTCAGATGAAGCAATTCTTTCCATATATCCACATTTCTGTAAATAAAGTTTACCTTTAGCAAGTGTCATTTCTACTAGAAAACCACAGTTATTCAAAGTTCTAATAAGTTGAGTTAATGTAACACTAAAAAATGTTTGTTGAAAACCACAACTCAAGTCGCAACTCTCAAGTCTTAATACTCAAAACAAAATTAATAATTAATACAAATTACTAAATTACAAATGCGAAATATGACAATTGTTCAAATAAAAACACGTGGGAATATCTTCTTCGTTATTTATGTCGCTATACAAGCCAGAACCATCAGCCAAAGTTAATGTTCTTTATTTACGGGCAAGTTTTTAAATTCATCAATGGATCCATGGATGAGCATTGCACTCTTGTTTAACTAATGGAAAATGACAATGACAGCACAAATGCGCATTAAGCCGGCCTTCCACACCAGCTTTTTGCCGCTGGCTTCTTGTCTCTAGCCAATTAGAGTACTTCAAAAGTAGCCGCCGCTTCTTCAAGGTCATGCCGCTGTTTGTTGGTTCAAGTTTTACTATAATTCTTCCGAAAGAAGTTGAAGCTGAAAGCTGGTATGGAAGGCCACCTTTATCCATCGATGAATTTAAAAACTCGCCCTACGTACCAAGCATGTGCACAACCCAATGAATATTCAAGGCGATGCAGTAGGAATTCTATCCTGCGATTGAATAAACAAATATATTAATGAAAGTAGAGGTACAAGTATCTGATGGTAGTATGTTAATTATATTTATCGATCTTGGGGCACAGAAAATCCAGAATATGGCTTCAATACCTTTCCGAAAGAAGGAAAAACCAGAGTTATATTCCAAACAAAGTTAAAGGAAACGACGAATTAGTGAACAGAAGAAAGGTGTGAATAAGTAGCTTGAAAATTGAAAATTTGACTTTTGCTTTAGAATCTAATCCAGTGGTTTGAATCTATGAAATTGTGTTATATGGCGCGGTTTTCAAATTATAGTAAGAATTTAAGCCAATTTCCAGTGACTTTTTTGGGTATAGTGATGGTTACTAAATACCTTAATCTAAAAAACTCCCTGGATATTCGATAAACGAATCATTGATCACAATCAATCAATTGATTGGAACGTGACTCATAATTGATGAATACAGGGTGCATTAAGAAAATGGGTTGTCATTTGGAACAATGTGACCATAAATGGTAAGAATTTTTGTTTTTGAAGCAATAAAAAATTTTAATAAAATTTTATGAAATCACTTTCGCAGTTACCTTTGTTTGGGAGGCAGTATTTCAGCGCGGTTTGCGCAGACTGTAGACCTCTGATAACAAAAAAAAATTGAAAACTTCTATATCTCCAAAAATATATAAATATATATATTTTTTCGACATAAATGTATGGATGGATTTTCATGCATACGGTATCCGACGATCTGATAGTACGAAAAGGTTCTGATTGGTAGAATTGGTTGGCGTGACAACAATTCAACCATAGGATCGTCGGATATCGTATTCATGAAAATCCGACCTTCATCTATCTAATTTTAAAATAAATTGTAGAAAGAAAATTCGAAGATTCTAAAGTCGAATTTGGTAATATGATCGCAGATTAGAGCAGATTTTAGTCACGAGGCCAAAAATTAATCGAATCAGTCGGTAATCAACGAACGAATAAACGGACGAGATCTGGGGTGCAGTTTTGATAACGGAGGCAGATACAGCCTCCGAAACGTCAACAATTTTCAAAAAAATAGAAATTGTGGAAGGTTATAACCCCAAAAAATCATGTCAAGAATCAAGAATCGGATTTCCTCCACAAAATCAAACTTTCAATCAATACCATTATATTGTTTCGCGCTTAAATTTTTAGCGCCACCTAGCGGGAACGCATTTGGCGAATTGGCAAACGTAAGGCAAACGGCAACGTCGATTAGACAAGAAGACTAAGAACTAAGAAGAGGAAGAAGATAACATTTACATTTTCTTTTGCTATCATGGCTCCAACGTAAGGCTCTATAATTTTTTAAAATCTTCAATCATCTGAAAGTTTTAGTGTTCTTTATGTGTAAATTTATCATTTTCATATCTCGATAAATGTATTAGTTTTATAAATTCTTGACTTTTGTTGATTAAGAGTTTTTTTTTATATATATATATAGAGACAAAAGTTTATTTACAATTCTGATATAACAAGAATCTCGATGAATTCTCAGCGATTCTCAATTTCAACTCTTATTTCAGGGCTGATAAAAAAACCAAAACGGTAAAGGGGCTACCAGCAGTACCCGAATCTGTCCTCAAGCATCGTAAAAGGCGTGAAGCTTCTCGTGCTAAAAGTTTGCAGCTTGCTATCAAGAAGAAATCGGAGCAGGTTAAAAAACGTAAAGAGATATTCAAAAGAGCCGAACAATATGTGAAGGAGTACAGGCTTAAAGAACGGGATGAAATAAGGCTGATTCGTCAAGCCAAAACCAGGGGAAATTTTTATGTTCCTGCCGAGGCCAAATTGGCATTTGTAATTCGTATCAAGGGGTGAGTACATGGTTTATTTATAGTAAATACTGAATAGAAAACAAATGTTTAAATGACATTGCAAGCTTTTTAATATCCCTTGAGAGGAATAAACTTTTTTTATCTATTCAATCTCTACAGATTTATAAATATTAACCAAAACTCTGAAAACTATCTGTATGATAACTATAGAAAAGTCTATAGGCATTTTCCATTTAGGAGTGAAAAGTTCCGGGGCTTCTCATTCTAGACTTAGGACAGATGTTATTTTTCAGCTAATGATTAAACTAAGGTTGTGTTCCGTTAATCAACTTTAGTCACTTTGTCCCATAAATGACACATTCCTGAAAACCCTTGTTTAAAAAAAAATCTCTGGTTAACTAGAATGGTCAATCCTGTAACTTTCGGTGATTAACGGAAGATGTCCTAAAATAAGAAGCCCTGGTGCATCAAACCCTTGAATGGAAAGAAGCTCAATCTACTAGTTTGATATGGTAATTGTTTTTTCCTATTCATGTATATGACAATATGGTTTTTCAACTGAACACCCTACATGAAAGTGATAGTTTTTCACTCCAGAGATGAAAATTAAACAAATGAATATTATTTTATGGAAATATACTAAAAACAAATTGATGGATTTTTGACACTAATGACAGTTAATCTTACTACTTGGCACTTGAATCAGCAAACGAACGTCACTTCGTTTGACAGTTTATAAACATTTGTGTTCTAAAAATTGTAATCCAGTATTTTATAAACAACATCTATTGTAGAAAAAAATAGCATTTCCTACTCGAGATGAAATACGTTTTTTTCATTCATGTGATCGTCACTCTCACCTCGCGAAAAAAACAGTATTTTCATCTCTTGTTGAAAAATATACTATTTTCTACAACTGCTATGAAAAGTAGCGTATTTCTCATAGCTTACTTACTTTGAAATGCATGTATTGCTCATACTGTGAGAAATATTATTTCTCACAGCACTTTGCTCACACCATATACATTTATATAGAGAAACAAAAATCAACAAAAACTTAGTTGGCTGCTGCTCAGCTTTAAATAGTTGGCACAACTGTGAGGTTACATATGGAATATCTGTCAGAAAACAACTACTTCCCCCTACGATAAGGATAACTCTAATGTTGTCCGACCTATCCTTGCATTGATAAGTGTTAAACAAACTGTGAAACATGTGATGTCTGCAGGTGGTCATTCCTAACCAATGGGGGATAATATTCAATTCTTATTTGTAATTAGCACTCACAATTGTGTCCTCTTGGAGGAACATTGCACATATTGATGTCAGATGTAATTCAATGTTCGGAGGGAGGAAGTAGTTGTTTTCTGATAGATATTTGCCTCAAATTTTTCACTTTGTGGGATAGTGTGAGAGATGGTTTCATTTAGAAAAATTTGTGTGGAATGTAGATTCAGGATTACTACTGGGTATTGGTAGCTTCAAATCTATCGAATCAACAATACAACAAATAGGTACAAAATAATATCCACATAAACCAGGATTCAATACAGTAGTTTTTGACCCCTTTCAATTCTTCAATAAAATATTCTTCAAACACAACTCCTCTACACTACATCTGCTGGAATGTACAAATGTACGTGTCATCTGTCATATCTGGAATTATTCCAAATCTCCACTACTCAAACTCCACATCTGGAAATTTTATTGAGATTTTGTGTAATTGCCAAATTGTTTTAACCTCTCTAACTCGAAAATCTCTTAAAGTCAAAGAAAATAATAGGATTCATCAGCACAGCACTCTCTATTAGTCAAAATTTCATGGTTAAATTTGCTGTGAGGTTCTATCTTCATTTTGTGCAATATGTGTGGATGTTGGGGATTTAGAAGCATCTGTGAGATTTGTATCGTTTGGGTTTTGATGATTTCTATGGTAATATAGCTGGTGATGTGTTTTCAAAATTGTTTGGGTCAACTAGAAAAAAAATTTTACCATAATATGGGGGCCAGTATTGTAATAATACAATTCAAGTACTATCTTACGTAATGCATTTTGTTTGGTTTGTTTTAGTTTGTTTCACTACAGTATTAAATTTCAAAATGCGCTTACTTTACTTTCCTGCCGAAAGTAAAAACTCTCATTAGTTTGCATGAAAGTAACATGTTCTAGATTCCTCTTTTTTAGTCATCTACCATTAATTCTGAAAAATATCGTTACTTATTGATTATAAAGATCTTTTATTATTATTAAGGGATTACCTGTTTTTAGTTTATGAAATTGTTGAAAACTGTTGACCTTTGTGAAGCCATAAACGAGTTAAGTTCTGCAAAATGACATACCTGAGACTGCTATATATATTTGATTAGTCCATATTTAGTGACTTGTCTGGTTATTCTCCTGACCGTGTGATCCGTCAGAGAAAGTAGATTATTTGCCACCAAATCACAGTGGTTCCGATATTCAATCTGACTGGACAATAGGGTGAAAACGAAAGTGCGCAAAAAACATGAATAATTTAGTAATATAATCATAAATGACTGCTCATCTAAGGGGCTATAATAAATTCTTGGAAAGTTATTCAATCTGTCCTGAAAAACAGGGTGAAATATTATATTTATATACAACCATATATGTAATGCTGTCATTACTAAGTCATTGAAGGTTGGGAAGTGTCACATTATACACCTCTACTTCCCGACTTCACTTCCCGCCCTCATTTCATCTATTCTAGATGAATATTTTTCTGACATTTATTGACTTTATCTGACATTTATTTGTATTGGTGACAATTGTATACCCCGTAGTCACGGTAACAATATATCTACTTGATTATTCTGAGAAAACTGCGTTCTTGGTAATTTGTCATTAAATGCAATACTTTAGGTATGTTCAGAACGAAACAGAGATTTATTAATTTCGATCGAAATATGATGGTTGTAAATAAAATTGTGGAGCAAGGGTGATATGAGTCACCTAGATGCCACACGGGGTGGTGCTGTAGATTTTCCGGGGTTTTCTACAACTGAAAATTAGTAAGTTGCCCAGAGAAGCCACGGCAAATAATAATAGCTGTCCTCTACTCACACAGGCTATTCCTTTGGAAGCAATCCCTGAGTGTTTATGAGAAATTATTATTATGTAGTTTCACGTTTTTTTCAATATACATATTTAGAGTTATACAATACAATTGACTTTAAGTATGTAAGTTCACTTATACTTATAGTTCCTTCATTTCAACCAAGTCGAATTTGAACATATATTATGTTATCGTTCAGAACCTTGCTTTGAATCAAAATCTGGGAAGATATTATGTCACTGATTTATGTGATTTGTTTTCCTTTTAAATGACACTTCAGTCTTTATAAAATTTCAGCGTAGTAATAAAAATTGTTCATTTGACCCCAGAATTAATTTGAAATAAACTTTTATTTAAATTTGACTGGTTGACAGTTTTCATTACATAAGTGTCTGTCAAATTCCTCTAATACAAGGGAGTACTAACTGAGACTTCATATTTAGTAACATTTCTCATGCCACCAAATTGAAATATTTACAAATATGACTGAACATTACATACATTTGGAGCCACTACAATAACAGATACAACTTGGAGGCTTAACAGAGTGATGGGTTTATCAATTTGGATTGGCAAAACTGCAAATATGTAGATACGACTTCTATGCTTAACAAGGCAGTGTACAGTATGAAAAATACATCCTGTAGATCCTATGATTCTGACATCAATTCAACCAAATACTGCAATATATTTTCCCAAAGATTTGTCTGTCAGGTCGAATATCGAAACCACTGTGCAAATGGTGAAGCTACCGCAATTTTATTAAAAATGGACTTAGCTGGTTTTTCTCCTATACCCTTCAATTGCAATAGACTTTGATTCAAACAAGCAACTGGAAAATGTTTATTTTAAAAATAGTTTTTTCTGTTGAAATGAAACCAATTATTATTTGCTAATTAATAGGCACAACTAAAAGCAGGCAATGCGTCACTTGCATAATATTTCTTTCTTTCTTACACTAAGTTTCTGTTTCATAAAATCCATTTTAAAAGTCTATGAAGCGCAAAATTACCATAGCAATTACAGTTATGTTATTATAACATATGGCAAAATAAAATAGAAACATTTGCGGCCAACAGCGAAATATTTAAAGCAATAATATTCTATTGGACTTGATTCACACTTGGTAATCCAAGGTAGCTACGGCTGTTTGTTTGGCCTTTAGAAACTAGCAGACATTAATAATTAATGAAATTAGTAATAGTGAATTCTTGATAACTATATAATTTAATATAAGTAGAAATGGACGGTGATGAAGACTGAACACAGAAAATCGGTGTATAGTGAGAATATGAGTTTATCTTTACGTAGCCTGAAGAAAAAGGTATTTGTAGCTTAACAGAGTATTGTTCAATTATTATGAAGAAAAACCTAAGATAATGGAAAGTTCCCCCTAATGGACTAGTAATTCAAAAGTTAAGTCAACATTAGTAATAAAAATATGACAAATTTATTTCATATTTGCAATAAAAATCTGAATTGGTTGTCTTTAAACGATTGTAAAAAAAATACCGCATGAACCTGGGTATTTTTTTTTTATTTATTTACTCTTACCAATTGCAGCACTTCGCGCCTTTGGCGTCGTTCGTTTGTGAGTAATTGAACATGATTGATTATTCTGATCAACTTTTCATAATATAATTTTCAATATTGTCATGTCACAAACCAAAGTACTTCACTCTTGTTCTTCATTCTGTCCTTAATTGTACACACTGTATATACAAAAATTAAAAGTTGTTGCTGATAGAAATTCATGAAACTAATGATTTTTGTTATTTTTCAGTATCAACAAAGTAGCTCCAAAAGTACGTAAGGTTCTTCAGTTATTCCGTCTGCTCCAAATTAACAATGGAGTCTTTGTTAAACTGAATAAGGCTACCATCAATATGCTGAGAATATGTGAGCCTTACATTACATGGGGATACCCTAATCTCAAATCTGTTCGAGAACTTATCTACAAAAGAGGTTTTGCCAAAGTGAATGGGCAACGAGTGCCTATTACTAGCAATCAAATTATCGAAGACAGACTGGGAAAATCTGGATTGATTTGTGTGGAAGATTTGGTTCACGAAATCTTCACAGTTGGAAATAGGTTCAAATACGCTTCAAATTTCTTGTGGCCATTCAAGGTGAGACATTTTTTATTTCTTTGTAAATTTGTAACGAAATTTTGCTAGAAAGTGCATTCAGTGTACTCAATTACGATTTCCTAATTAATATAATAAATGTATAAAATCTTTAAAGTAAAAATAATTGAATTCACAATACAATATAAAAATACAAGAAAACTATTGATGATATTTTGATATTGATGATTTTTATTGAGTTAATTATACTGAAATTATCACAAAGGTTCTTGTACTGCCGTCCTAAGTAAAATCCCCGTAACTAACAAATTCACTGAAATTGATATTTTCGGTGCAATGGCTCCTAGACAGCTAATAGGTTCCTTTACACTTACACTCTTTTCACGTTCTGAACGTGGCTTTCCAATCGTGCGCGTAATACACTCTCCAAGAACATTACCGTTTTTTAGCAAAGCAATGCACTCCTACTAATCGTACTAAGTAAAAACACGATTTACTCCGTTTTGGCATTTTTGTAGATACGGAGGTTTTGCTTAGGGCGGCAGTGTATTTATTGTGCTTTTTTTGTTTAATTGACAGAAATAATTAGTGATCAGTAATTTCTGAGGTCAAATGCACTTTTCAAACCGTATTATTATGAATCGTGATAAGTCAAAACCAAATGTCTTGATAATTGTCAATCTGTTGTCTTTCTAGTTTGCTCAGTTGAAGTTTGGTTCTTCTTCCATGTTATAATAAATTTCGAGTTGAATTCACCTAGCAAAATGAAATGATTGTTAGATGACAAGCTTGTCACAAAAATGTTTCGAAAATTTTGCATGAATATTAGAAGACTGATCTGCTGTGCTAAGCCCATTGGCGGTAACTGACATTCGACTATATTGTGGGAAAAAGAGTTTTGAATTTTCATTTTGATATTTTAGTAGATGTTGAATGTGTACCTTCACTTGTGATGAAGCATCCCAAGTGAAAGTACAAATTCAACATGTACTAAAATATCAAAATAAAAATTCAAAACAATATAATCAAATGTCAGTTTACCACCAATGGGCTTAGCACGGAAGTAATGTTCTTATGAACAATTTACAAAACCATACCTACCTTCTAGGTATGCTTTTTGGTATTGATTTTTTTAAGCTTTTAAATTCGTGTTCTGAAACAACTTTAATAATATTTCAGCTTAACACTCCAACTGGTGGATGGCGCAAGAAGTCAAACCATTATGTGGAAGGTGGTGACTTTGGAAATAGAGAAGACAAAGTAAATGAGCTTCTAAGGAGAATGGTTTGAACAATGTTTTTTATATAAATAAATTATATAAAAAAACTTCTGTTGTTGAATTGAATGAAAAATTACATGAAAAACTTTTCTGTTCTGACAGAAATTGTAATATATTTCTCTGTCCTTTTCTCTATCCTATTTTTTTTTTTTGTCTCTTATTCCTTCCAAAATCAATACTTTTAATGTTATGGAAACATCTTTAATGGGGCTTCATTTAAGGTTTGTTAGTTTTTGTAAAATACCTATAGAAAGATAGTTAGATTGATTAACTCATTTCTAGTTGTAAAACTACAATTAACTAGCCTCCCCCATAGATGTATGGGTAGAGTGTTTTCAGCATGTTCTCTATTTATCCAGCAGAATAAGAATAATTATCAATAATAAAATGAAGCAATTGGTATACCTTGAAATGAAAAAATAAAACTGAGCAATAATAGACCATCAGATAATGACTATTTTGTTGACTCATTTTCTGGGATTTTAACCACAGAATATGTCAGTGTTGAGCTCAAAAAATGAAAATTTAAGGATATGAGTATATTTCATTTGACAAAATTTCTAGAAGAAATTCAAACAAGATACGACCAACAGAATTCGTTTTAGTCGAAATCAAAAATTGCAATTAAAGTGAAGTGAATGAGTCTTGTAGAAGAGTTTTTGCAAGAATTTGTTAGAGTTTGACAAATATCTCTACATAAACCTGGACCTTGTAAGAGGGTTTCCTGCAAGGGTTTGTAAGAGTTTCACTAAATTCTAAGTGGACATAAAGGATCGGTAAAATAAAACACCACCATAGATTAATTAATCTGTGGATACCACCAATACATGAATAAAAGGTAGGTACCTCAAGTCGGAGTTTTGCGAAAATGTATATTTGTTGAAGTGGCCTAAGAGGTTAGTAATATCCAATAATGGTAAAGTTTATCATAAAACAAATTATAGTTATGGTATACTCTTTAGTCAATGGTTATGGTGTCCATCAAATACAACCAGTTTTGTTAAAAGTATGTATAATTGCTGTGCGAGTTGCCCAGTGACCTATAATATCCAATACTGGTAAAAAGTTTTCGGAAAAATAAATTATAGTTATGAATGATGTCTTATCAAATACATCGGCAAGAGTTTTGTGAAAAAATACTTATAATTGTGTTAGATCTGACTAGAAGGTCACTAATATTATTTAATACTGGTCAAGTTTATCAGAAGATAAATTTATACGGCGTGTGCTGGTTTTCATCGCAATCAGCCATCAAATCAAAATGAGTCAAATAAAAATGGCTCCTTCGTCGGAGAAATTAGCCAGGTCGTGGGATATGAAATGACTAAAATAAATGAGTTGGTGGAATATTGACAGACGACAGAAGTGAACAGGAATTTTCGACAGCTGACATATAGGCATACAAGAGGTGCGTTCGAATAGTCATTACGTTCGGTTTTAGCGCAGTACCACGCGATCACCGAATTAACTGAGTGAATGATAATGATCAAACGCTCCATAGGCTGGATCATAATCTATGAATCCGTCATTTGGCTAGATCAGTCACAATCACAAAGTAAGTGAAATTCGCCAAGGAGAATGAAAATATGTCATATATTTGTACTGTGTGTGTACACAAAGTAAGTGAAATACGCTTAAGGAGCCTAAAAATATGTCATATCTGTGTACTATGTATGTACTTGACGTCTCGATTCGGAGCGAACCGATAAAATGGATCTGTAGCCCCGCTCTAATACGTCGGTCGCCAAAAGGCGAACGGAGTAATAGAACGTGTGTTCTGTGAGTGAATCTAGTCGAGCGTTGGGTTTTTTCTACACCGGACATTCTACATTATACTGTTGTTTACAAATTCAAGGCAGTCCAAAGACAAAACCATATCAATGTATTACTAAATTTGTTTAGACTTCTTTTCGCCAGAAAACTTGCATGGCGCAAGAGAACGAAATGAAATAAAGAATCTTCCTATATTCTCGGCAATCGTTTTACAGGTATTGGGAAAATAACCCACTAAGGTCAAGTTAAAAATAGCTTTATAACTGAAGGTATTATTGATAGAGAGAGAAATTGCAATGTCTTGATTGGTTCACAAGCTACACCATGTTGAAATGAATAATTAGGGTTAGTTATCCAAGCAAATGGACAATCCCGCTGGTCTTTTATTACTCTGAGCGCTGTACTAGTAGTACTACACAAACCTGGCTAGGGAATTTGTAGACTTAGAGTTGGTGATTCCTAATTCCGGCTTAGTATATAAGCTGGAATTATACTCGGAATTATGAAAAAAAAAAAAAAAATACTGTGCCCCTTCTACGCCTTCGTAGGTTTGTTTGGTTGGACTCAGTTATTGACAAGAATGACATTTGTGACGGCATGACTTTCCTCGTCTCTTAAGGCACAGAATATATTATATCCATGGGTATATATTCTGTGCTTAAGGTTTGTCCGTTGTATTAATACATATATGATTAGTTTGCATCGAGATGTAGTGTAGTGTAATTTACTTTTGAATCGACTGTAGCAGAGTTCAGCATCCGGATTACGAACTCTCGATTCGAGTAGAAACGATATATTCATCTTCTTTCTTTACATGCTATTACTTGAAGAGGTACGTATCGTTTGAGTTTGATCGAATCGAATGGAGAGTTCGTAATCCGGGTGCAGTTCTCTCTCTCTTTCGTTTATTGGCCGTTACTTCCAGTGAGGTGCAATTGGCCCCGGGTGCAGTTCAAACAATAAACAAAGGAATGTGTCAAATTATTGTGCAAGTTTTAAATTCATCGATGGATCAATCGATGAGCATTGCATCCTTATTTAACTAATGGAAAATGATAATGACAGCACAAGTGCGCATTATCCATAGATGAAATCAAAAACTCGCCCATACTAAAAATCGAGATAAATTACACCAGGTGTAGGAAAGTGCTACACCTCGTTGTAAACGAATAAACCTTTACTACATTACTACACTATACACTATTCCGTGCGAACTAGAAAAAGATTGCTCTGAGGAAAAAGACCAATGACAATGACCAATTGACCAATGAAAAACAAAAATCATAATTATGGGACGGGGGGATGATAAAAATCAAATTAATTTCCAATTTCCATAGAATAGATCTTATCTTGAAAACATTTGTCTAACGGATATGTACACCTTGAAGTATGTATTTTTTAAGGTGAGTATTCATAATGTATAGCACATAGCACTAGGGCCAAAGATTTAGGGCAATCGAAATCTCCCATCAAAAACAAAAATATTTTGACAGGAATATGATCATTTCTAATATCAAAACGTGAAAAAATTCAAATATTGTTGAAAATGTTTCATTTTGCCAGGGAGTTTCTAGAATATTAACTTAAAAATATGCAGATACTTAAACCCTCCAAAGAAAATTTGTATTTTAGATAATACTCTTTTTTTGAAAATCATTTTTGAATCCAAAAGGTATATTTTGATTAAATAATGATATTGTTTCAGGCCATATTCCAAAAGAAGACTCTTCACCTATATTTCAATGACTCTTATGATATGTGTTATTTCATATCATGAAATCCTCTCATATTATTTGAATACTCTTCACTGGCATGCATTGAGATGTGGGAATGAAAATAAATGTGTCAGGATTTTGTTAGTTGCTGACCCCCAAATTATTGGAAATAATGAAGAAATACTACACTTTCTCACGCCACTCTCAATCTTCGATAGTGACAGGTTGGTAGTTTTAAAATTTACTGCTAATGAAGAGTGGATATTACATTACAGATCAAAAAGCTGACTGCAAACAGTGAAAAAAAAATTCTTTGTCAGAATTGCTTCATACTCGTCACCCCTTCACATTGTCGTAATCTTTTGATGTGCCTTGTGGACAGTCCCAGATTACCCATTAAGCTATTAAGCAGCAAAACTTCCATATCTTATATACTTATGTTGGCTACCCTATAAAAAGAAATCTGGATTATGAAAATCAAATACTCTTCAATCCTCAATAGAAAATATTTGCCCAGTGCTCATAAAAAAAGGCCACTGTTTTCATTTCGTTCAATCGAAAAGTAAGAAACATTTGTATTGGGGAACAGAAAAATATGCATTGGGCTGCTGCAAAATTCCTAATCCAGGCCTGCTTGTGGAGGTAACAGCTTTGAATGAATAGAATATCAGGCTATTAAAATATGTAAAAATATAGAAGGAAAAAACTATGGTTTGGCCCAAAAACCTCTTGCATTTAACTTAGTATCCCTAAGAATAAAATAGATTAGTCAGTTTCTTTTGTAACAAATTTTACTTAGCCATATTAAAATAATTTTTTTACACTTAACATTAATTGTGTTTATTAAATTACAAAATACTTAACAAATGGGAGTGTGATAATCCTGATGCTTCTTGAATCCAGATTGCCTTGGAGCCTCTTGAGGTGCGTGCCTGTAGAAAAAAATGCAAAAGATGGTGAACTAAATTTAGAAAAAAGGAAAATACGTAGGTACAAACTTGATTAACGTTCCTTTACGTCGTTGCATAATATATTTTTTACGTCTTTTGACTATATGTACTTTTTTGTTAATAGAATTCTTTTTTATTTTGTTCATAGAATTCTTTTTTATTTTGTTTATAGAATTCACTTTTTTATTTTGCTTGTTTAATATTTAAATACAAGTGCTTAGTTTACATAAATACAGCTTATTTATATCTTTGTTTCAGAATTTAAAAGCCTACTGTAAAATATCTTGATAATCCGGATTATTTAATTATCCAGAATGACCTCGGTTTCATTTATCTAGATTATTGCAACACCACTGTACTTGGAATATACAGAAATGTAGACCAGAGTGAAACTGGCAAGATGAAATTGCCAGCAACACGAACGGTACTATGCTTCAGTAAAGTTGTGCTTGGTATCACTGCAGCATATGGATTTTCATTTAATCACATTTATTTTCATCTGTTTATGTGTAAATATTTTCCTATGAATTTGCTAGGGAGATGAAAATCCATGTCATGTTCAAAGAACTATTATCAATAGCTAGAAAAGTGTGTATTGAGAAATGAAGTGTTGAATACATTGGATGTGAATGTTGATTTTGTGGCATTCATTTGACACCTTTCTTCTACTCTAGAAATAATGAAAAAAAAAAACAGCAAGATGACAATCGAAGTCAGAAACATATTTTTCATTATTTCTAGAATGGAGAAAGGGGGTCAAATGAATGCGACAAAGTCATCATTCACATTCAACGTATTCTACACCATTTCTCAATATTTTTCGTGAAAAAAAATTATATAGAGAGTCGGAGTCATTTTTTAAATTATTTCTAGAGTGGAGGAAAGGGGTCAAATGAATGCAACAAAATCAACATTCACATTCAACGTATATAACACTTTATTCCTCATATTTTTTCGTGAAAAAAATCCCAAAAATATTATTATATAGAAAGTCAAAAACATTTTTTTCATTATTAATAGAGGGGCGGGGGAGTCAAATGAATGCGACAAAATCAACATTCACATTCAACGAATTCAACACATAATTTATCTTGATTTTCTGTAAAAAAAGCAAGATGGCAATCAAAGTCAGAAACATATTTTTCATTGTTATTATTTCTAGAGTGGAGGAAAGGGGTCAAATGAATGCGACAAAATTAACATTCACATTCAACGAATTCAACACATAATTTCTCTTAATTTTCTGTGAAATAAAGCAAGATGGCAATCGAAGTCAGAACTAAGAAACATAGTTTTTATTATTATTATTTCTCGATTATTTCTAGAATGGAGGAAAACGGTCAAATGAATGCGACAAAATCAACATTCACATTCAACGTATTCTAAAATTTTTAAAAATTGTTTACCAAAAAATCAGGGGTGGAACCTAAAAAAAATTTCATTTAAAAAAAATATAATTTTTTTTGTTGTTATTTCAGAAAATAAGTATAAGATTTATTAAAAAACGATTTCGATTCTCCACAAGGATGATATGAAATACACTCGTTTTCTCAGAAAACGTGGTTTAACGCCGACGTCACATTTCATGCTCGCGCTAACCCGCCACTGCTAGTTCAGGCAGGGCCGAAAATTAGATTTGTCATAACTTTGCTAAAAATGATAGTAGAAGGAAAAGAAAAAGTGCATATCGTTCCTGAAGACTTCTACTTTCTCATGCAAATATAACATGTGAGTATCTGAGTACCTAAAATGTGTTTTGTCCCACTTCACATAACCCTTCTACGATATTTACGGAGGATCCGAAAGTCATGGATATTTTAGTTGATATGAAATAATTATACTGGAGCAGGAATCAGTACCCTCTTTGGACCATATGCAACAATTTAAGGCTAGTGAGACAAGTCTCACTTATACATGCCCAAAAAACACTGGGTTTCACTCCTGCCTCAGTTTTCAACTCACACATAATCCCGACAGTTTCTTCAGTAAATGTTGAAAATAATCGCTCATACAAATCCTACTTACAAAAATTAAGAATGGGATTTCAAGCTTGAGGTTTGCACTTCACAACAGTGTTATTAAATATATATATATCCAGGATATGAATAAGCGATTATTTTCAACATTTAGTGAAGAGAATGCCGATTTTATGGGTAAGTTGAAAATGAGGTAGGATGAAAAAACAAAGTTTTTTTTGGCATGTATAAGTGGGACCTGTCACACTACTTTGAAATTGTTGCACATAGTCCAAAGAGGGTATAAGTTGCTGCTTTAGTATAATAATTCCATATTTACTAAATTATTCATGATTTTTGGATCACCCGCAAACATCTATGTGAAGTGCGACAAAACACATTTTAGGTACTCAAATGCTCGCATATTATATTTGCATGAGAAGGTAGGAGTCTTCTGAAACGATGTGAACTTTTCCTTTTCCTCCTCCGATCATTTTTAGCAGAGTTATGACCAATCAAATATTCGGCTCCGGTAAGGGTGAACCTGATATTTTATGTCGGCGTTCAATCACGCTTTCTGAGAAAAAATTACTGTGAATCATTTTTGTGAAGACTTGAATTGTCTTCCACCCTGTTGAGTTGTTTTTTCGATAAATCATATACTTCCAAAGATTACAGCAAACATTTATTTATTTATTTTTGAAGGAATAAAAAAATATGTTCCACCCCTGGAATTTTGGTAAACAATTTTTTTCGTGTTTATCATGATTCCAACTATTAGCATACCAAGTTTGGTGGTTCTACAATCGATTCTTGTCTCAAAACCCAATCGTACTGGATTATATTTAAAATTTTCAATTCTATTAGGTATAGTACGAAATAAGAAATTGAACTGATTACCACTAAAAATGTCGCACGACTCGAAGAGCCAGTGAGTTGAGGTTGAGTTAAATAAAGCATTATAACGAACACGTGCATGACAAAGACGAGCAGAACATTCCAATTCAAATGTAGTTGAGCATCATTTAGAATGATAAATTAACTTTTGTAGAAATAAACCCATTAATTTAAATATGACGTCTGCGTCAGTTTGAGAGCGACTTCATCTAGTAAGCGGAAGTAAGTGAATCATTTTGGGAAAGTATCATCTGAACAGATTACAAATAGTAATTTATGTATCAAGTGAGTAAAGTGATACTTTCACATTCCTACGAGTAAAAAAAAATTCTTCACTCGCGAGTTTCATACAGTATTTTTTCTACAACTGTCAAAAAAAAATAACGAATTCATATTTTTTTGCAAATATGAAATGAATTTGGCATATCTTTATTGATAAGCGAATATTAAAATAACATATTCGTCGAGGTCAATATTATTATTATTAATGTTGACTTGACTACGAATAACTAGTCCATCGAAGTAACTTTTTATTTTCTTAGATTTGTATTCAAAATAAATAAACAATCCTCCTGAAGCAACGAATACCTTTTTCTTTCTTTGAACTATGTCAAGGAAATCTCATATTTGCACTATCCGCGATTTTCTCCGTTCAATCTTCATCACTTTTCATTTCTACTTAAATTAAATTTATAGTTATCAAGAATTCGTTATCTGGATGGATGCCCAATTTCACAAATTTCATTAATTATTGTTGTCAACTAGTTTCTGACGGCCACCGGGCCACACAGCTTGGATTACCTAGTGTAGATTGGGTCCAATAGTTCCTTAGAGGCTAGAGGTATATGCTATTATTTTGAATATATTCGCCGCGATAGTTTGAAATTTTGATAATACTTATTTAATAGTAATAAGAATGTGTATCAGATATTTATAGGTTATTAGTTGCCAAAGAAAATGAGAACTGGCTTTATGACAGGATTTCGTTATTATTCGGATCTGTCACTGTTGTTGCATGAAACTGTCGGTTGCCTAGCAACAGCCCTTAAAAAAAGTGCACTTTTTTACGCTTTTCCGTTTAATGATGAAATCGTATGTTGATAGTGAAATATTGTAATACTTTACGCACACAAACCACACAAAAAAAGTGGACTTTTTGACAGTTGTAGAAAAAGCATTATTATAATTGTGTTGTTAATTAATACCTGCTCCTTCAAATAACTGTTTCAATCAAGGTGATTATTATTGTGGTGTATTTATATATTGTCGTTGATTTATCTTGCCAAAAAGCACTCGAACTTTTCTTTTATTTGAAAAATTTGTTTCTTCAACTCAACACTCAACTCGAAAAACTGACATTAGACAAAATTGCTCGACCTACGGCCTCGCAATTTTTTCATGTCAGTTTTTCTCATGAAATTACTGATTGGCAAAATTATTTCGTTGAAGAAAGAAATTTATCCGATAAAAAAAGCTCTTGTGCTTTTACTGTTGATAAAAAAAAACTATTACATTATTATGGAAATAAATCTCCCTCAAATGATGGGACCTATCAAAGTTGGAGAATACATGCGAATTTGGCAACAATTACCACTATTTACATGTTTTTTTTTTAAATTTAATTTGTGTATCAGTTTTATCAAATGAAATCTGCTACTTTACAAGAAAAGACGTTTTTTTTTTCAATGCTTGAAAACACTAAGTTGATAAATACTTTCATCATTACATCCTGTAATTTCAGAATACTTCTATTTACAATTGATATACCTACAAATAAGCTTTTGAACAGAATATTTTTACACAACTAAAAAAAAGAGGGTCGTTCATATTGACTTCTACCCGAAATATCATTCCAAATTAAATCGGAACTTAGGGTTCTGATACCCAAAAACATTTTTCATTTTCATTCATCAGTGGCAAAAGGAATATGAAAAACGTGAACCAATCGTCACTATATTTTTATTGTAATTTGCTCAGAAGCGCTACGGCAATAATAGCCGTCCCTCATCCGCATCCTGCATCCGCATCTGCCTTGGGGTTTTTTCCCTTGAACGTTTATTAAGGAAAATAATCATTATCAAAACACAATGTGGCAATCTGCTCTTGAAACTGACAAAGATGAATAAATTATTCGATCATATACGATGTGAAAAAGATAAAATACATGTACTTACTCAACTATAAAATATCTGGATAATCTGGATAATCACACATTTGTCACTTCTTCTCTGTCTTACTTCATTACAGTAAACATATAATTTTCAATCATCTTCTCAAATGCATCAGTAGTTTTAACATATATTTAGCACCGTTTATACTACTTTTAACTTCAACAGATTATCCAGCATTAAAAAGTTATGAAAATGTGAAGCTTCTTCAATTGTAAGTTATCTATCGATGTTTACCTATTTGATATCCAAAGATATTTCCACTTTGTTGAAATGCATCCTGCATTCATTATTTTTTTAGACTTTCTATGGAACCGCTGCTCCGTTGAAAATCATTTCGTCTAAAGTTCACTCTCCGTAACGATTTTTCTTTATTCAATTAATGTTGCAATAGTTGCGTGTGTACTTCGAATCACGACAGTACAAATAATATGAGATAAGATATACTGATAACAGCTAGTAAACTTAAATATTTACATAAAGCACTCCAGTCTAGGAATTTTCATAAAAATTATTTTCTGAAACATTCTTCATTTCTTTTTTTTATTAAGTTATGTATTTGGTAATTTCAACAGTTTCAACAAGAGATTACCACAAGAAAAAGCAGACGTCTAATAAAATATGATTCTACTGAATGTTTGCTGGCTAATGAGAAAATTGCCTATTTTCCATATGCTTGCGCAGAAGTTTGACAATGTTTGACTTCTGTAAAAAGTCGTTGGCGACGTCTCTTTTTCACTATCACAACGTTTTTATTACCTTGCTTTCTTGTCCGATAGTTTGTGTGTTTGTCTGTTCGGTAAAAATGTTGCAGTCAATTTTGAATTATCTTCCTGATGAGCTTAGAGACTTGAAACTTTTAACATAGCCCAGAAGTAAATGACAATGCAATATTATTGCATAATATATTAATAATTATAATAATAATAATGTTTGTCTGTTTGACAATGCAAAATCATTGCATATGTTAATATAATAATAGGAGAAAAGGACCTTCATCAGTCCTTAAAGGTTGTGCAAGAGTACACGCATGCTATCGGAATGGAATTTGGTATCGACAAATGTGACACGGTTCATCTCAAAAGAGCACGATGCGAGGAATACGAAGATGATGTCTAGCTCGTAGAAGGAAGCATCCTACATCATCTTGATACCGGATAGACGTATACTTACCTTACGTAGCTCCAAGAGGTAGCCACAGTTACAAATTATCTCCGCGGCAAGTATCAGCATAAACTCCGATATATCTTATCATCAAAATAGTCGGGGAAGAACAAAGTTGCTGCAACTAATATGCTTGCCGTTCCGATCTTACTCTACCCCTCCTTCTCTTTATGGGATCTTGCATGTTCTACGATTGTACTTCGCCAGACAACAGGGAGGCTGTGGACTTTTTTGAGTCTGGAGTGTCTTCATAATAGAATAGTAATGTATAGAGCCCATAAAGTTCTCAAGTTCGCGAAAGTTGAAATTTTTTCTCGAATACTTTCCGATCTCTCCACAAATATCAAACTTTTTTTTTCTGAATAGCTGGGCTATCACGGAACATTCGTATTCCGATTATAATGACAGAACTTTTTCATTTCCTCCTCACTAGAAAGCACTAAATTGAAAAAAAAAAAGTTTTTTTGCCAGGATCCTCGCTGTTAGATATCGTCGGCGTCAATGCAGGCTTCTATCTACATCTACAATATTTGGCGAAATTAAGTTTTTCATCAAAATGGATTAAGGACTTGGTCTGTCATTGGCCTGTGAGGTGTCTAGGCAGCACAAACGGTCGGTAAAACAGGGAATCTAGAACCTTCGAAATGCTTTTTGGTTGATTTTCAAAGCAGTACCTTGTGCTATTTGAACTAATGCGTTGATATGCGTTTGTATTTTTTTTTGGGTAGTGATATGTGAATGTAGAACACTGTTAGCTGTTACCAAATGAACATTGATACAAAAATATTGTCTAAAAAGTATCAGAATAATGCATTACCTTGTATCTACCTCTTTTCTATTTGAATCATAAATGCGTTTCCTTGTGTGATGTTGCATTACCTTGTATATTTATACCTTCCTATTCAATTCATATTAAGTGCGTTTCCCTGTAAGTGCTGTTCATATTAAATACATTTTATTTTCAAATTTCAAATTCATTACCCTACATCCAGAAAAAATTGTTTTGACTTGTTTTTTTTTATTAATATTTAGGAGGTTTTTAGTGTCTCCTGTAAAAAAGGGTTTTGTGCATTTACAAGGTCCTGATGCACTGACCGACGACATTGGTTTGTATATGAAAGTTATAACAGAATTCCACGAATATGGCAATCCGAAAACATTGTTTTTTCCTTATAACCAAGTTTCGATGATAATCCTGCATGAGCGTTTGACTTCGCGCATAAACAACCCTCTTAAATTGCAATATTATGTTCGAAGTGAAACGACACATAAACAAAGTTTAAAGTGATAAGCGAAAATCGAAAATGGCCATTTTTTTAATATTTTCCTGTTTATAAAAATAGCTTGTAGCTTGATTATACTGAAACATTGGTATTCTAATGACAATATATATTTCCTTGCTTAACAACCAATCAGTGGATTTCAAATTTTGAAATTCAGCCAATAGAATCGGAACTACAGTGAAAATATAGCTTGTCGCTGTATTTTCATGGTGATAAACCTGCTTAGTTGTGTTTACTATCTGTCAAGTGAAAATAATGATCTAAATTATAAACGTCAAATTTATGTGTTTTGACTCGTTATCTTTATTTATCAATATGAGCGATCGTTGGGGACAAATGTCCATTGGTATCATGGATGAGGCCGTGGAAAAGAGTATTCCGTTGAATACGGCTAGAAGTAAAGCATTAATTACCAGGTGACACGATTTTTCTTTATTTCAAATCGGTATATTGTCGTCCGAAATATAATTCGTGGTATGATTAAAAACTTATAATTTTTTGGAATATCAATTCATTGGCAATCCCAATGCAAGAAAATACAACGAGTCCGCAGGACGACTTGGACAGCTTTGTGATTGCAATTCATTAATATTCGAAAAAATTATCGGTAATAATCACCACTTATTATATTACCCCTGATAATGAAAAACTTTCTAATTTTTTCCACATCTGAGAGCACCAAATTTAAAAAAAATGGATTCAGTCAGAACCCTGGCTGTAAAGGGCCCAACTACGCTGTACGATTTCGTCGAATCCGAGAAAATTGAACGTAATTTGATCGTGTATTTTCTGCATCCAACCAAGTCGACGCGATTTGATTGTATTGGATGGTGGCTGAACCGGTTCGCCCGCAGCAGTACTGCAGTGTTGATTTGATGGTTTATTTGATAGTGTATGTTCCTTTCCGATTTCCAACAAAATTGTACTGCAATCGCATACGATTCAGTCGTACTTCAGAATTTGATCGTGAGTGGGGCCCTTTACATTGGTTTCTATCTAACCGTTATATCAGAAGTCCACGATAATTGCGATGATAGGGCAATCCAAAACTATCGCGTTTTTATTTAAATCAATTTCCAGTAATAATCGTGCACGAGCGTTTCACTTAAAAACACTTCGTCAAATTGAGGCTTAGAGTTTTCAAAATTGTGTGCGAAGTGTACGATCATCATCGAATTTTGATTATAATCTGTAAAACACCATGTTTTTGGAGTGTCATGACATCACAATTGTCGTGGAATTCTGATATAACTGTTAGATACGAACCAATGTAAGAGCCACGGTTCTGGCAAAAACCAATTTTTTAAATTTAGTGCTCTCTGGTGTGGAGTAAATGAGAAAGTTTTGTCATTATTATTGAAATACAAATAATTGAGTAAAATATGAAAAATAGCTTTTTTAATTTCCTTGCATTATCACTCCAAACTGTGTTTTTCTATATTTAATGAATTCTGAGCAACTTTTTCAAATAATTTTTTTTCGATTTCTTGCCATTTCACCCCATCTTTTGCATTTTCATAGTATTTTTTTTCAGTTTCCCGCCATAAAAATGTTTAGTTTATCGGACATGCACAAACTTTAGCCCAGAATTTCTTTTCCAATACTCTAATGATAAACTTTTCTACCATATATGATATGTACATACTTTTTTGCGGTCACTGTACATTTTACTTATAAAAACCAATCTTATATTATTCTTCACCATGAAATTTCCTGTAATTTGATACCACACACGATTTTCTATGATATTTTCAAATTTTTTGTTTTTTCAAGATGGCGGTCAAAAAAGGCATTTTGCGCAATAGTACGGATGTATATTTTTAGTAAGTTGATTAGGACTATTTTACGTATCGTTTACAACAAGAATCATTTCTGTTGCAATTTGTTCCAGGTCAAGGTGTTTTTTTACTTATTTTTATTCCACTACTATTCCATTCCAGTATGGCAACGGGTAATTATTATTCAGTTTTGACAAATACTTAGGAATTTGCTGTTATCAGATATCAATTATACTATTGTAACAGTTTGTAAATAAAGTATTATTGTGTTTGTTAAAGTCTTGTGTCCGTATTCAATGACATCCAACTCACCCGTAATCCCACTGTACAATCCAACAAGCGAATAGAATCAGTTTTTATTTCTTGGAAGGTTCTTAATATTTTGAAAAGCTCTTTGAAGAAACGACCGTTGGTACAACACACATTAATGAATTATTTAAACAGAAAATATTTGGTAAGTTGGTATAAAATAAAGTATATTATTGGGTATTAGACTTTTTTTACTAGCCCCCCCCCCCCAAAAGAAGATTTCCTGCTACGCCACTGACTGCAACTGCGGCAGTCATCAACAGTGGCTTGATCAAAGTACTTTCCTTGGCGTATCAACTGAAACTGAATCTCTCGTTTCTGGCACTTCATTTATAGTGCTGATTTTGCGCGTACTTTCTGTGATGGTGGGTTCGAGCGTACTTTCCGCGCGATTCGGGTGACATATGGCTTCGTTTTGGCGCCTTTCAATGCTGTGTCCCAGATCTTTGGTAGATATATGTTCTCTCTTCCTTTGTGTTGAAGTTCTCTTGGTGTTTGTGTAATTCTATGGCTTTTAATTACATTCTTGTTGAATAATTATTGATAGCTTTAAAAAATTATTTTCAGAATAATCTCTATTAGGTTAGGAATACGCATGCAGTTGTAAATCTGTATGGGGCTAAGTCCGGTTAGGAACGTAATAAGTATGTTATTTTTATATATATATTTTCATGTTGAGTGTTGATTGAAAGTAGGTAACTTTACTTATCATGCCACCGCTTGTGGTTTCGAACTCTACGAACTCTACTGTACTTCTTTTTATTATCGAATGGCAAGTTTCGGAGATAATGAAAAAATGAAAATATACAATTTTTTAATGATTTAAGTTATCGTAAAGTTGCAGAATTGTATTATTTAATCGTTTACCGATAACTATTTTTATTTATTCAATAATTTCCTTCCATAAAATCATACTAATAGTTATTATATGGATATACATACAGAGTGATATATCAAATTTACACCAAAAAACTAGTTAAAATTCAAACAATTTTCAACAAACGTCGATATTCTAGTATATATGATAAATTGTACCAAATTTCGCATTGAAATGTTGTAGGAATATGAGTGAGGCGCCTAAGGTGCATATGAGATACTAGTACTCTTTATGAGGCTAGAACTATAAAAAATTGGAAAAAAAAAATTGCGTAGGTGGCTGTGATTCCAAATCTTTATATTTTTTTCGATTCTAAACAAATTTTTTGAATAAATTTCTTCGATATCCAAAATAAGGGTAGATTGCTCTTGACCTAAATTCCTATTTTTCGTTCTTCCCTGTGCACACTTTTGAAATTCAGAATTTTGGTAACTGGAATAAAAGTTTTTCGCGAAGCACCAACTTTTATGAGGAATAAAATTTTCTGACAAATGCATAATAAAAAAGTGTTCCATATGGTGCAAACTTTTTGAAACTCACTGTATATGTTTTAGAGATTATAATTGACTTGCTGTACTTGTTTTAGGTATTTACGGAAAACTTACTCACTCGCCTTCAACTTCGTTCAACCAGATATAGTTGTATTTTTGGGTGATCTGATGGATGAAGCTCATAAGGCATCAAATGAAGAATTTAATGACTACGTTAGGAGAATTTTCAAAATATTTTTGAATGGAGGAAACTCGCGAAGTGTTAGGGTAATTAAAATATTTTATATTATGTACCTACTCCGAATCTTCGGAATAGGATAATTTTTGATTTCGATCGGTCATGTTTATTTTTTTCTCGAAGTTTGAGTTTATGAATAGCAGTTTCAATGTAATTTTTTGTTGTCTCATTTTCTTTTGTTGATGACAATAACCCATTGTTTTTTATTGCATCATTTTCCATTCTTGACACATAATCTTTAGTTGCATCCACACCTTTTAGTTTATACACATGGTTCGTCGTTTTTTGTTTGGGTAAGAAAAAAGTTTACATGTTTGATTGCTGGTCACAGACAGTTGTTCATGTTAAAACTGTTTTAGCCTTCAAATATTTTTATCTGTTTTTGCAGTTCTGAAATAGTGCCGTAATTATCATTTCCGACGACCGTTCATTTACGATGTATTTTAACGCACTCAAAATCGTTGATTAATGACCCCTGTTATTGAATGATTTTCTATGAATCAACGATTTATTTATATGCAACCCAACGTACATTGCTCCAATACATATTATACTTATGAGTGGCCTGTGGCGTAGGTAACCATATACTTACCCACTACATTTATTTTGAAATCAAGTAGCTGTGTTAGTACTATCTGACATTATTTATTTCATTGTTGTATTTTCTTAAAATTCATTAAGTTTCCATGGTTGTACAATTTCTAATATCAATATTTATAATAATAAAACTGAAAATTAAAAGTAACTTGAGGTGATTGCGATGTCGAGGGTTTAAGACCCAAATGGAACCATTTTTTTTTTTTTGTAAAATTACGGTCAACGGAAAAGTTTTGTAACGAACTCTTGGCGATTAACAATCTCGAACATTAACGCACTCGCTCCGCTCACGCGTTAAATTATCTCAATTGTTAATCGCCCTTATTAATACACTTGTTCGTTAAATAACCATTAAAAGTGGGAAATCATTTTTCAATTTATTAAATTTATCATAAACTAGTTTCTGCTTGTGCTCAGGGTCTCAGGTTATTTACAAATTCAGATCTTTGGTACTACTGTTTAAGATCTTCAATAACATGCAAAAGCAATTCGTTAATTTTTAATTCTTGGTCATCAACAGGCGCGTATATAAGGGGGGGTATATGGGGTATTTACCCCCCCCCACGATGGAAGAAAATTCAGTGTTCTCTATACGTAATTTTCTTATAAACCCATGATGTGCGGCGCAATGATAAAATTTGACTTTCGTGATGACGCGCTGATGGTGCTACTTGAATAAAATCTTTAAATAATGAAAATATTAAAGCAAGTATATGTCTACTTCATATGCGAAAAAAGCCAGTAATTGTCCGGCGATATGTCAAAGATGGTCTTACAGCGTTGTCTACTTCACATGCGAAACTTGCTGGTATGCTGAAAGTGTATGTTTGTGTTCGAGGTCATATGGAAGAACAGTGCCATAATACAAATAGTCGAAATAGTCAAATATTACAAATAAGTCACATTTTTCATTTTTCAATTTTCATGGAGAATGTTCCCCTTTTCAACATGAATACCTCCCAAGAGGTTATCTTGAACGATGGAAAATAGCGACTAAAGTTTGTCTTTCAGTCGCAGATGATTCCACAAAAGATTTTATGAATTTCCTATTCATATTTTCGAACTAAAAACAAATAGTCGGTTCGATTATGACGCTGAATATGGTCTCAGTCAATAATAAGTTCGTGATTTTGTTAATGCGTGAATAATTAGAATAGATACAGCTTGGCATATAAAGGAATATCGATAAACGTATTAGCTGCGCGAATTAGAATGGGAAAGTATTCAGACGATAAACAGGGTAGTATTAATTATACATTTAGTTATAATGTATAATGAACTCTCCTGCTGCCGCGCATCGATAGGCATGCCGATTTCATATCCCTTTTTAGATTTGCCAAGCTGTATGTTGTATGATTTTAATAGAATAAACAAGGGTACTTGTTACGGGTTGTCAAGACCTCCCCGCACTGATGTTCGTAGTTGGTTTCAAGTTTGAGTTTGACTGATTTTATGCTATTTGTAGAGAGCACTTGCAAACTACTTCTTGTAGCTTTGCCAAGTATCTGATAAAAAATAGTTAAGCGATCGTAAGGAGCAATGGGTGTTTTCTGTTGGCTTTCCACCGACGATATTAATTCGATTGTATAGGAAGTAGCAGAAGGTTGGATTTTCAATTCATTACATCTTTCATTCATTTTCAAAATTAATTTTTTATTATTTGTTTGATATAATTTTTTCAATACTCCATTCGTGTATATAAGTTCTTATCTAATCGGATGCTGTCAGTTCTAGAATATGGCTATGTATATATAAAAGTGTTTTAACCAACTTAGTGTAAGCCTAAAAACTCTTGTTGGGATGAAAGGGATCTTGCATTTCTCGATTCGGATGACATGATTATTTGAAAATTAGTGAAGTTTTAAACAGCTTCAGTTTAGACATAAAGAATTTTATTTTTCTAACTACACCTTTTTGTGGAAATATATAAAAATTTGTTTGATTGACGATTCATTATTTTATAGAAATTCATGATGAATTCAAGAATAAAGAAAACTGCAACTTTTGTGAAAAATATAGTAACTTCATAAAGTTAATTTGACATATTTTATCTCAGTTATTATATTTTTGTCGATTGTACAACCATTTCCCTTCCCACCCTTGGAAGTTGCTTTCATTGCATGCATTATTAGTGCTTTTGTTCTCCACCATATTTTATTTTATTTTTTTTAACTGAAACTTAATATTTTTAGCATATCTGGCTACCTGGAGATAATGACATAGGCGGTGAGGATTCTCTGGTAACCAAAAACAAAGTAAAAAGATTTGATAGAGCCTTTTCTCAACCAAGCCTCATTAATTTTAAGAACATTACATTTTTCAAGATAAATAGATTAATTTCTGATATACCTGTATTCAAAGAGAAGAGAGAATTTTACAGTACTGATGAAATATTCGTTGGATTGAGCCATGTGCCTCTGATGTTTAAACCATCAACTTTTGTGGACAAGGTAACTGAATCATTTTAATTTAAAACTATTGTGAAAACAAATTCGATGGCTTAACAGTGATTATAATATGCCAGCAAGTTTTAGATACGTTTTTATATTCACCAACATAGTGTGGTGTCTCTACCATCTCATTTTTATATTATTTTTGTTTTAGTAGTAAGTCAACCACTGTTGTTTTTATATCCAATAACTTGGTCCACCACATCTTGATTTGTATATCGGGTTGCGTGAATATATTGACCGAATTCATAAAAAGAAGGATACGCACGGGCGTAGCTAAAACCCCCGCAAGCAGACCAAACAATGTTTTCATCATATTAAACCAGAGCTCAAAATTGAATTTTTCAGTCTGATTCTTGACATGATGCAATATATTTCTAATGAGGATTAATTGTCTATTAATTGTCATACGGTCTGTAAGTATTGTACCTAATGAAAGAGTGGCTTGAAAAGCTTTTTAGGTCTTATAGCAGTTGGAGATTAAGACGCTGAAAATCTGACAAATGAAGTCGTTGCATTTCTAGAAAATCATGGTATGTGATAAAATGTCGCGGTCAAGGTTGTGACGTCGCAAATGTAATAAGCGGAAAATACAGTGGTAATCAAGAATAGCGAAACGTGTCACATATTACAAGAAGTAATATATTGTGGATATTTAATAAAACAAGTGTTTTTTATTTAATTCCTAGTAATTATGGATATCCATCAAGTATCGGTCAAATCAATTAAGATGAAAAAATCATGCCCAACTCGATGGTCAGCCCGATTTAATATGATATCAGCACCAGTACATAATTTTGCCATTGTCCTGAACTCCCTCATGGAGATTGGGTTGATATCCAAAAACAATAAACATAAATTATGTCGCAAAGGTTTTGCAACAAGACTTAAATTAAACTATAATTTCAAGTAAAACTTCTATAGTGTAAGCATATCCTTGAAAAGTTAATTAACTCAAATACAAATGAATGGGTATTCAGGGTATTCATAATCGTTCCCATTTACTTTTTAGTAAAAAGCATACCTATCCCTAAGAAATTGTGAGTGTGTTCAGTATAAAGCACAGCTTTATAGAGATTTTTTTTCTTTTATTTGATGACGAACTTGATGGCAGATTTTGTGCATTTGAGGGATGTCAAACATTACAAGCCCTTATCCGTCATTTTAAAGGAGTATACCGTTTCAAAGAAGAAAATGTACAGAATAGCTTTCGGGCAGATTTCAAGTAGCAAATGAAGAAACACGGGTAGGTGCGTTGTTATTTGTGATAAATACACTGAAATGTCAAGCTAAGTTATCACGAACTGTGAATGGAGTTGCTCACAGATTTATTTCTCAATCAAATGTATGGATAAAGTTTTCAAATAAGAATAATAAATAATACAGGCGAAATAGTCATGGCAAAGCAATTATATGTTTCCAAATGCAACAGGTGTTGATTTACTCTTTGAATAATTTTATAATTATAAGTGGTGGTTGAATTGACAGTTCCACTCTTCAAAACGGGTTGGAGTACGACGGATGGATATAATGAAAATGACGCCATTCTGTTCCAACACTCTCCACTTCAACCACACCTATTAGTTGGATATAAAAACGTACTCATTGTGATCGTCTCGTCAGTTGGCGAGCAGTAGGGAAGTGCAGAGCATTTATTACCTTTATTGAAGCGGAATACTCAATATAGCCCTCAGGCCTATACTTAAAAAAAAAGAAGTATCTTTGTCCGACAAAATTTTCCGCAAATAAAAAAAAATTTACGAAGTTTAGGTAATAATTTTTTATTTTATGTACTGGGCCCCAGGACTATTTAATAGTGGCGTTCCTTTGAGAGTGTCACTATGCTTAGTTTAATTTGTCTATTTTTAAAGGTTTTTGTGAAAAAAGCAGTGAACCAGCAACATCTTCAAAATCGCCACCAGTTTTCAGAAGGCCTTTAAAAAAGGGTTCACACTTTCAAAATTGACATTCTGGAATGTCAAATGAATAAATATTATTCATAATTTTCAAAAATCATAATCACTTTTGAACAGTTTTAAAACTCACGTCTGTTGAGAAGAATTTTACAAAAAATGTGATTTTGTTGGAAAAAACCCACAAAATAATTGTAAAATCTTAATGAAATAAAATCTCAAACAACTGACCATTTGCAAAATATTTCTCGCAATCACGACAGACCTACCGCTCGCCAAGTAATATGACGATAACAAGCATACATTGTTATTAATTTTTCTTACGTTAATGTGAAATATTTTCATAAATAAATAGGTATATTAATAATGAAAAAATAACAATGATTTCAAGAGAACTCAAAATGATTTCTGTTTAGAATACTCTGTGGCATTCAACTCGAACGAATTCTCAAAGTTAACCAACTTAAGCTTGCGAATTTGTGTAAGAAATTTTGTTTTTTTGTTAGTTGAATTTGATTTGGAGGTGATTAATAGGATGATGCCACATCTGTTATTCACTGCTCATGAACATAAATCGATGATAATCAGCACTGATGCTCTACTCCGTCAGGATTTTCAAATTGTACCTGTTACACCAGATGATAATCAGGTTTTTGAATACACCCTTGGTACAACAGATATGTTTGAAATATTGATACCAACCTCTTCATATCGCATGGGCACCAACAATGTTGGTTATGGTTATGCCATAATTGGTAAGTGATTCAATAGCCTAAGTTTTGTCAGTAAAACTGCACAAAAAAACGTGTTTTTAGGACAACTGAAGTCATTTATGTATAAAATTTCACATTTGGATGTTATGATAATTGTGTTTTCCCTCACAAAATAACTCGTGAATTATTAATAACTTTACTCAGTCAGGTGATTTAGGTCATAAAAATCGTGATTATTATTCAGATATTTGATTCGATTATCAAAATCAAATCAAATCTAAAATGAGTACAAAGCTCAGAGTGCTTTTGGGAGATCGTTAAATAACGATAGTAGTTTCCGGCCGAAGTTTTACCCTTTTTTACTCTCATCCACTTACAGCGAAGGCCATTTTGTAGAATATCTACTGAAAAAAAACTACTCTCATGGCTAATGTACCAATAACGAATCATCACATCAATTTATTATTTGATTACTCTGGCTTTTCATATATCTGAGCTCAAAATCCTTTTGGGAGATGGTTAAGTAACGATAGCCCTTGCAAACCCATGTTTTACCCCCCCTGTACTATTTGCTGATCTCTCCATTTATAGTGCCTCCGCTAAATTGCATAACCTTTAGGCCATTGTCTGTAATTTTTTATCATTATTGAAATTGTAGTCCTGTAAACATATCTCCTCTTAAATTTTTTTATTGAAACCTGCAATTATATTTTCGATTATTTCTAAATCCTGATATGTCTGATTTTGAAACACTATTGAATTGTGCGTGAAAATACACAAATTTTCTCTTCATTAACATCACATCTCTTGGTATTTGAGATGGCATTAGTGGGTTCACCAAAAATATTTTAAACGGCTTCTTTCCGACTGATAATAAAAATCAAACTCATTTAATTGGTTGAAATATATTTGTTTATATGGGTGTATGTATATGTATATTTTTAAATTTTAAATGTTCTTATTTCTATATATTTTCTACTAGGTACCTATGTACATCTGTATCTGAATTGTTGTTATTATTTCTATTCGCGTTTGAATATTACCATTTATCTTGAACTATGTAGATGGAATTCAATGATTTGTAATTATTTATCATTTCTATTGTAAGATTAGGATACAGGTATCCTTTAATAAAGATTACTACTACTAACCTATACAGTATCGGAAATTTTTCATCTGGAGTATGGTGGTTTCATGAGAGCGTAAAGAAGGAGAAATCAATATTGATGTGAGCAGGAGAGGCCCACAGTAGTGCGTCTCTCTTATTTATGTGGTACTATCACATCATTGCGTTCCTTGTTGCTCGCGTAGATTTCTGTCTATACCCCAGATGAAAAGTTTCTGATACTGTATATGAAATTTCAAAAACATTGATTTAAGTTGTTATAGCACGTCATCAGAATGACCGTCACTTGAAACTGCAAGAGTCCTATAATCTTTCTAGGCAGCTCCTAGAAACTGTGCAATATGCAAAACAAATTTTAAACTGTGTATAGTCTGTAAAACAGTATAAACCAAATGTATTATAGTAGGTATTAACTGCTCTCCAATTTTAAATTGTATGTAATTTAAAAAAGCTTTGACAATTTAAGAATCTACTATCAAAATTCTGACTTGCAAATTGTACCCTGTACTGATTATGGTCAATAAATACTACTACTACTACTACTACTATAAAAACTAAGTTCGTCTGACTCTGCCATCATTCTCGTATCTGAACAAAGTTGTATCTGCCCATTGTGAATATACCCCCTACTATTTTTTTTTTGTTTTCAGAAAATAATATCCTACGATTTACTGTGCTATGGTCTCCGTCCCGTTTTACACAACTTAGATGTTATTTTTACTTAATTCTAATAATTTTCGCATTCTCAATAGTATGGAAATGCTTCGACTGTGTAAGGCACTTCAGAAAAATAAGAACTAAAAGTGACTATGTGAAACTGAGGATTCAAAATACTAGAATATGTTAGTTTTTCTATAAGAACAAGTTTTTATTCAAAACTATGTTGGGTCCAAACTAATTTCGTTCTAAGGTTATTCATCTTACAGGGTACACTGAGATAACTTCAATAAAATTATAGCTGAAAATCAATCTCATGTGATTTGAAACAATAATTCACCACTTTTGGTTTCATATTTTTTTTTTGCTTCAACTGAACTGAATTCTTTTAAAATGCCTGAAATAGAGCGAGTATGAACTGAAATTAAGATCTTCTATCTGTCCAACTTTGTTTGGAATATAACTCTGGATTTCCCTGCTTTTGGAAAGGTATGGAAGCCATATTCGGGATTTTTTAGCCCAAGATAACAGTTTGGTATACAACAATAGTGATATACAATGAGGTACGGATAAATAAATTTTCTACGTTATTAGCCATTTTCAAGAAAAACCCTGAAACACGCCGATTTATGTTTTCGAAAAGACTCTGTGACATAAAAAATCGCCCGTCTTTCAATTCCCTCAAAGTGACAGCCACCACCCCAATGAAATCGGGGGTCAAGTGACCGCATGTTGAAGAGTATTCAATTGTTTTTACAGCCACACTCATCTTTTTTTACTTTTGATCATGTGTCATAAAAAAATAATTTTCAAAATATTGAAAACTATCACGTATACCATTAAATTCGCTGTATATTCAATGCACATTAATTTTTTTTTGTTTCATTTACCAACTGT
Source organism: Chrysolina haemoptera (assembly GCA_958298965.1). NCBI lineage: Eukaryota > Metazoa > Arthropoda > Insecta > Coleoptera > Chrysomelidae > Chrysolina > Chrysolina haemoptera. The sequence goes on along the minus strand of OY282587.1, from coordinate 36,433,170 downwards.
TGTCTGTCATACGTCACAGTAGAGTAAAAGATTGATGATATACAGCGAATTTAATGGTATTCATGATACTTTTTAATATTTTAAAAATGATTTTTTGATGGCGCATTAACTAAATTTAAAAAATGTAGTGCATGGCTGTATAGACAATTGAATACCCTTTGAAATAAGGTATCATACAAAACTAACACAAATCATTTCAACTACCAAACGGCATCGTTTCTAGACTCATACTACATACTGATACACTGTCAGTCAACCTGTCAACCACTTCCAAACAAAGGTACCTACCTATAATTCCTACTATACCGACAAAAAGCGGGAAATTCGAATTAAACTTATGGAATTTGTTTATTTAATATAAAATTTCACTTTCACAGGTAGGATTAATGGATATTCATTTTAGTATGTAGTCCATATCAAACACACAAAACTCACATTATTACCTCAATAACTGATAATAATTATACGATATGATAATAATTCTACACATTTTGTATCTCAAATCGACACTAACGAGAAGAAAATTGTGAACAATTTATTTGAAAGGTACGCGTTTTGAATAGGGAAACATTTTCAATTGAAAATCTTGTAGTATAGAACAATTATTGACTCAGTATTTCAGTTCTTTTTGATCGGATTTTCAGTTTTGAAAAACGCTTGTCAGGATTCAAAGTTGAAGCAGATAATGGTGAATTCTTGGTTGTCAAAATAAGCGTATACAGATATCATAAGGAAATCTCTTCTTCATTTTGTCGCACCTAATGAGTTATGACATGTGGTTTTTGTTCATTTCGAGAAAACAGCTGAAATGGATAAATCAGTCGGTGTCGATGAAAATGTCAAGCAACCGTTGGTGCGGTTGTGGTTTTGATGGGTGACTGGCACGCTTGCACGGCACATTTTCAGTAGGAATTCTCGACGGTGCTTGCGATCGCACGTTAAAAGGTAAGACCCTCGTCATTCCTTAGCTCGCACAATTCTTTTGAGGGTTGTTCGTAAGGGTGCAGCCGGATGAAGGAAAGAACAAATTTCAGAACAAAACCACTGCCACTTATATAGATTATATAAATAACAGTAGTGCGATTTTGTTTCATCATGGATCTTGTTGAATATTAACTCCGTGAATACTTGAAAATCAGTATTTTAACTTTAAACTTCAGAAAATACGAATTTAAATGTACTTATTTTCAGGCCGACTTTGACAGACTTAAATAGGGCATTTGTAGAAAATAATTTTAAGTTCAACCCTTCACAGCAGTTTTTCTTTTTAAATTGGAAATACGAATCAAAAGAGTTCCCATCTGCAAAGCTGGGCCGAGTACCAAGTACTTTACTCATTGCAGTACTACACGTAAAAGTACTTGAATTCCAAGAGTACTTTTTACATGTACTTTCTCATCAAGTTGTATGTAGCAAGTCCAAAAATAATTAAAGAATATATCTACCCATTGGGTTTTCTCCGAGTCTTTGCATTATACCTTTACCAGTTTATCAGAAATGTATTAATGTACATAAAAACAAAATAATTATTCAGTAATGGCATTACTGGTTAATTCTGTTTGCTGACACAGATGAAGGTAAGCTGGTATTAATTGTTCCTATAAAACACTTTTTTAATAATGAGATAATCATTCAAGGAACTGAAACTGTTCTTTTTCTTATCAAGGAGAATTTATACAGTTCATGTTATATGCTGGACTAATGATTTATAAAGCCATTGGAGTTTTGAGGTTGCTGGGTGAGGCATGCTGGACTGGACAGACAACTGCAGACGCGTTGCATAATAAAGTACTTGTAAAAATGTACTCAGGGGTATCGGATACTTTTACCCGATATGTACTTTATTGAAAATGTACTGGGTACCGAGTACCAGGCGCGGATCTAGGAAGATTTTTCGGGGGGGGTAATTGCAGCTCGGGGGGGGGGGGGTAATTGCAGCATTTGGACGAACAAATCTTTATTTTTTTTTCGTTTTTGAATTTTTTTTCTTTGTGTTGTGCCGTGTGCCGCCATCACTCGGGGGGGGGTAATTACCCTATTACCCCCCCCCCTTGTATCCGCGCCTGCCGAGTACAAAAGTACCAGAAATGTACTCAAGAGTACAGTATTCGTGTATTGAGTACTTCCAAGCTCTGCCCATCTGCCCAGCGGATGAACATTTATGCCCATCTGCCCAGCGGATGAACATTTACCTAATTCTCGAAAAATAACACGTGATGGGCACTCATCTCGCAAATATATGAAAACAAACCGATTGATAAAAGATGTTATCTAAATTCGTTTTTTTTTATGTTTTTGTCAAGTTTTTTTCGCCAATTTGGATAGTGGCATGTAAATACATATTTTTGACGAACAAGTTCAAATTAAATTTATTGAAGTACATTGATTGAATTGATTCTGAACGTCCACCCAAGATGTCATACGCACGTAAATCTAATTGATTTTGACAGTTCGAAGGTTAACAAGGTTTTATCAAGGACCAGACAGTTTTTATCGAGGGTGATACCATAAACATGGTTTTTATTTTATCGGATAAACTTTAATTTTGAACGAAAACTTGGTAATTGACGAGAGCAAATAACATGATAGAATCACGACACTGAAGGTGGATTGATTTCATTTGTTATTTGTTCGCGTCATATTACAAGCTACCAAGTATGAGTGGAACAAAATTAAAGTTTATCGGATGAAAACAAAACCTCTGGTGGTATTTAGTGGGATAATTTTACAAATCAAATAGATGAATTATTAAACAAAAGTACACAGTACATAATTTATTACTAAATCTACCATTATCGCCCAAGTAAAAAAATAACACTTTGTAACAAAAAGTATAAAAATTTGTTGACATTTGGCTTTGTTGATAGCAACGCGAGCTAAGGTACAGCATGCGGCTTCAACAAAGTCATACGATAATTAAATATTGTGGTGAAGGTGAGTAACAGTTTATCCACTTACAAACAGTTACGTTCCTATTTATCCGATATGAAACTACAAAAACTGACGTTTCTTATGGAAGTCAAATTATCGGTATAAAACCGAATGATTGGCCATTATAACCCGTTGCTATTGGTTGAAATACCAAAAACGTCTCTACATGAAAAGTGTCACGTGTTGCGTACACAATTTTTTCGGCAACCGTGTAAAATAACAAATCGAGACACATTTATTTATTATATTTTTTTTGTAGAAGAAAATTTCGAACATTTTAATTCTTATTTGTATTAAATATCGAAATGCGAACAGAAGATAGGTACTAACAGAAACATTTTAATTCTTATTTATATAAATATTTATATTGAAATTCGAGCATTTCCCGGACTAGTCCGGGAAGTGATACTTTCTCAAAGAAAAATCGTCCGGGAAATAGGTACTTCCCGGACGGTTGCCGAAAAACACATTTTAATTCAATTCACCTTATAGATTTACAAAACGCACATGTCAAAAAAAAGCAACGTGAAGGCCATTTCTGTTTCTGCTATTTTTTTCCATATAGGTGCTTGTACCCAAAACCAACCAATTTTCAGATGTTTGCATTGAAATGCCCATATTAGAGTAATTTTTAGCTACGAACCTCAAATTCACAACTCCGCATGCTGTTTACATGTCATTCGTCATTTCCTTCTGAGCAATGGATTCCAAATGAGAAACCCTAGTTGAGTGTCTCTTGGGAGTGGTATATTACAAATAAGGGGATGTTTTATACATCGAGCAGGTGGGATCTCTTCTGATTTTAAAACCCATGAGTAAATATAAAACTTTTATAAGTAATTTCCCCGTAAAAACCTAAGGTCGAGCGACTATAATCACAGTTTGAATATATCATTAGATTGGTTTTATGGAGCTTTCATTTAAGGTCGTATTACACGTAAACATATAAGTTAGAGAACCAAACTTCGTCATAATGAAAATTCTTGCAATAAATTTGTACAAGCGTGTTTTCCTAAATGACAGGGCGTATTCAGTTTCCGTTCTGTTCGCGTGTCGCGCTGTATAACATATTTTTGTCTTTTGAATCTAGAAGTTACATGATTTACAATATATCATAGTACATATATATATATATATATATATATGTATATATATATATATATTATAATACAAAAATGCAAAATGTATATTTTTTTAATAAAAATATTTTGAAGGACTAGTGGTTATTTTATTGATGATCCAGACCAATATTTGTGGAATCTGCATCTAACATATAATTAAGTTTCAACTATTGACTGTAGATGTCACAAGTTGTTTTTCGTTGTATATAGTAAGTACCTTAATACACTGTACAATTTTCACTTGAGCCCTTCACCAGGCTGGTAGTCGCTGACTAGTTAAGAGTAAAACTATTTATAGTGTCTGCAGCAGTGTATAAGGAAACTCTTTGAAGATATTTTTCCAATCTTTTGGAATCGTTTATTATTATTATTATTGAAGATGTTTACATATGTGTTCATAATAATCTAATCTAATACATTAGAAATATTGATACTTTTTGAAAGTTCTTTTGAAAATACAGAACTGAACGAAAAGACAAATTGTTGTACATAGAGACATACTCCATTTGTTTATTTTCAAAACATGACCGTTAGTAATTTGACAAGTGACATTATTCTGTGTGGAAGACAAATCAATTTTATTGTAGGTTTGAATCCAACAATTTGTTTTGTTAAAACAATAAAGCCAAGCATTTATAAAGCTCTTAGAGAAACTGAATTCCCAACAAAGCTTGGGATCTAACATACCCAATCTTTACACTCTTCCTTACATTCCAAAATTTCATTATTTATATGGTAATTAAAATTAATTGGTGATCGGGACCTACTGAACACCATTGAGTAGCATTTCTTCGTATTGAGTTGAAGGCAGTTTGCTTCACACCAATAAGAAATGGAATTTAGATCACTGAAGGAGATATGCATCTTGAAAACACTCCACAACCTTGAAAATTTTTAGGTCGTTGGCAAATAGTAACAAATTTGAATGACTAATATTTTTAAGTCATTGATGAACAGACAGAACAACAAAGGCCCCCAATGGGATCCCTGCAGCACACCTGATTTTACCTAAAGAGGTTATATACATATATATCATATGAAACAATTTGAGGTTTGTAAAAAAAATTAATTGTAGATTTCCTGGCCTTTCTGCTGAAGTGGTGAGGCATTCTTGGCTAATGTTTTCATTCTCTCGACGAGTGGTGGTACATTAGTGAGTTAGTGAAGATGATTTGGAGAATAATGGAGAGGGTTTTTGCGGGTGTTATATTTGGATGATTAATCGCAGGCTGAATCTTTCCTCAACTTTCAAGTTCTTCAAATGTGTATTTCTAACGTCGACATATATTGGGTGAGCATATTCTAGGATTGGGCGGCATGTGGTTTTATAAATGTGTGCAGCCAATTTACTGCTGAATCCTCTACTGTTCTTATAGATATGGTTCCGGAAATGTTTGGCTCTTGTAATACATTTTTTTTATCAGCTGAGTATGATGATTTAAGTTCATTTTTGGGTCTATGTGAACTCAAGTATTTAATTACTGCGCTATTTCTTACTGTATGATTGTACATACAAAAATGGGGTTAGGGGTGATCCCTGTGGGAGACCTTGTTTTGGATGAAAGAAGTCAGATGTCTGACGGTGATTTACAAGCCTCGAATAGGATTGAAAAGTATATCGATTTGGAGTAAAATGAAGATATTTTTACGAGTGGCTCCTGGGGATAACATACCGAGAATTCGATTTTTCAGAACAGTGCTTATTTATTTCCCTCGTGTTTCTATTTACGGTACGAAACTACAGAGGGTGATTCGTGAAGTCGCCTTAAGGAAAAAAGTTCCTATGAACATATGTCCGGAGTTGCTTCGTTTCTGAGATACAAAGGCGTTTGAAAAAAAAATCAATGCCCTGTAGCTCAGAAAAGAAGCAACTCCGAACATTTGTTCATAAAAACTTTTTTTCTCAAAACGACTTAACGAATCACCCTCTGTAGTTTCGTACCGTAAATAGAAACACGAGGGAAACAAATAAGCACTGTTCTGAAAAATCGAATTCTCGGTATGTTATCCCCAGGAGCCACCCGTAAAAATATCTTCATTTTACTCCAAATCGATAACTTTTCAACCCTATTCGAGGCTTGTATGCGAAAATGGGGCACCTAAATCTGTCACTAGCTGACGGTCTATAACTATATATTGGGGCAGTCTAATGTGTACAGTTTGTACATAATTATTTTATGCCAAACACTGTCGGAGGCTTTGTTGATATTCAAAAAAATTTTAGCACTGCAATATCCTGTTGATGCGAGTTGTTCTGTATTTTGGCGAAATACATATTGAGGAGTTAGAATTGTATTTCCTATTTTCTCTTCCATAAGTGAGTTCATCAGTTTTTCAAGGTTTTTGCCCAATACTGGAAGTAGATTGATTGGTTTGTAGTTTTTAGGTTGAATTGAGTGAGCTCTATTTGTTTCCGAAACTGAGTATACCTACTTGTAAATGTGCCTTTGAAATGTTTGACTAATTAATAATTGATTCATTTGATGTATACCTTTCGTTTTGATTGTTAAATTATGAATTCGGTTCAATTAAATTTTATAACAACAACGAAATTTTTCAGGAAGAAATAATAAGTGTATTAGGATATCCGTTTAATTTTTGATTCGAAACCATCAAAGGATTCATTGTGAAAATTATAATCTAAGAAATGCGTGTCATGTTATCATAAAAAAAAAAAATACTTTTTTTTCAAACAATAACCTGAAAATTTCATATTCAATGAAAAATTAAGTGTTATTGGTATTTTACAAGTCAAGCTTTATACAAAAAATATGTCCTTAAATAACGTGAGCTTCTTATCAACTATTTATAATTGAGAAACCTGTATTGAATTCGTTCAAATATTCATTCACATTTCCCCAATTGTTCAAACTTTTAATAACACTCAAATCAAGATATACGTTTATTTATAGTATGATAAATCTAGAATAACAGCATTGACAAATTTATAGGTTCAGTCGAAGGTAATATAACAAACAACTCAATTTATATGATACAAATATTTTAAAACCATAACATATTTTTAAATAGTAAAGAATATATTACGTTTATAAAGAAATATCGAGATTGAAATCCATAAGAAGGTACCCCAAAGATTCATGAACAAATATGTTCCATGTGTAATCACAGTAGGCTTCCATCCAAATGGAAAAGTATTTTTCATCAGTTCATGGCCAATGTATAAAATAATGGCATTCATTCCAGGATAAAATAGAGGTCTGCCTCCCCATTTCTTAAGAATATCAACGGTTAAAAATAATATGGCCAGTATAATGAACGCCATTCCAGAGGTAACCAAAGTGTAAGAAAGTGACCAGAGCTGCTTATTCAGTGGTATCCAGCCATCATCTCTGGAGAAACCGCAAAGAGCTCCCCCAATTATACCCTGAAAATGAGCTTTTTATCATTCTGTTCTCTAGCAGAATGAGTACCTACTTACAGTAAAGAAACCCCAAATGATCCATCGAATTATTTTTGCTTTATAATTTTGGAAAGTGTAGGATACTCCAGCCTGAACACCTAAATACACTGTAAGAATGGAGGTTAGCGTTCCTAGAATACCTAAAAAAGATCATTACTATGAGCGATTTTTTAAAATTATTTACAGATGATAGCTAGCCTACTCCTATAGATCTTATAGAAAAAAAAAAAAACGAATAGAACTGTATTCTTCATTCCATTTTTCAAAATATACTTTGTTTTTTAGTAAATTGTTTCTAACATAACATTTAAATTTCAATTCGTACACCTAGTGAATAGTTGTGTTCTTTGAACCCAACATATAAAAGGTATTTGAGATGGCAAAAATATTAACTTATGGCAATATTTATTCTGACAAAACGATTATACAAAATGTTGCCATAAAGTTGAAAGATTTGAACTTTTTTGCGATTTCAGACAAATCATAAAACATTAAGAATATTGATTGTTTCAGTTTAATGCTGTGAAGTCGTTCAACGTAACATCCCAGTTTGTGACACATTTTCAAATATACTGTATATGTCAATGGATCAATTATAGCATCGAGAAACAAATATATGAAACATTCCGAAAAATACCTTTGTCTCTGAATAACTTACAACCTAGGTTACAAGGCAGATATCTGACAGAAAACTACTTCTTTATATCGACATTAAATTATATTAAAAGATTAGTGGGAAATGTTTCTCGAAGAACGAGCCCTGCAACGAGTTTGGGAGTTCTTGCTCCTCATCGATGCCTCATAACAGTTACTGTTCGTAGTCAAACTCTGTGACCACTAAAGACTCGACATACATTAACTGTAGGTAGAGATGAAATATTCGAAGTATACTTGAAGCCCTAAAACTTTTTGTAGAGCTTGTAATAGTGTATCGAACAAGTTACTGTTAGGTTTTCTTTAAAGGGTGTTTAAAAAATGACTGTCAGGTGTTACTCAACATTCTTCAGAAGTAGTTGTTTTCTGACAGAATATGCCGTCAGTGTAGGTTAATCGTATTATTTTCGGTATCATCGTAATATATTCACTGTTTCTCACATTTGACAATCACCAATAAGATTTCGGACTCTACGTTCGATTCAAATATTACTACTCTACCGGAGTTATTGTTTGGAGTGCTTCTTGCTTTGCCCTCGAGGTGGAGTGGTGACTGCCTTGATGGTGGTCGCAGTTTGAGTTCGAGACCAATAATTGAATACCTATTGGCTGGTGACATATCATCCCACCTTAGTACTGATGAAGAGAGAAAACTCAAACCAGTCCACTACTTGGCTCAAATTTTCGAATAAAACAGACGATGCAGGTCGTCAAGCTGAAGCCTTCACTATCACATATGGTCTGGAGCAACTGGTTGAGCTACCAACACACATTCCTGTTGTCAGCAACCAGTATGCCAATACACTCGATCTTTTTCTCACCACTAATCCTGATCAATATAGTATAGAAGTTTGTGCTCCACTTGGGAACTCCGACGACAACCTCATCTCCATTCTTTGCTCTTTTTCTACACTATCGAGCACCTCAAGACTGTCTTGTCTCATATGGTACTACAATTCAGCCAACTGGGATGGACACCGAAAATTTTTGAGATTTGAATTCTTAGGGAATTTACAGGAATTCACTGTATCACTCTATGATTTATCCTGTCCTCCGAATTTTTACTAAACTTTCCAATCCAATTCTGAGTCTTTCACAATCTAAATGATACCCTTCAGAGATATAATATCTAGACGATATTTTTATTTTCAGAGAGCACAAAAAGAAAATTCCAAAAATATAAAATTTACAATGGAAATTATGACATCTGTGGGCTTCATTATGAATAGCAAAAAATGAAAAAAAGAATCATTAAAACTTCCTGAAGAAAAATAACATACAAATAAAATTAGTCACATTTCACCTAAAAGGAAAATAAAGATAATAAAATTTGCTCATTGATCTTGAAATTATCATCAGGCAATAATTATGAATATCACATGAGAATATACGGATATTTGCTAAAGATTCTGATTGGTGGTTGAAAAACTTAACCAAATTCTTTGAACTCTATATATGACACAAAATATGAGTTAGAATTATTTTTGGGAGTTTTTTATGTAATAATAAAGCTTTAAGGAGGTTCTGGGATGTAAATGAGCGAAATTATTAACTTGATAAATATTGTTGGTTGTTGTACTTGTTCGGATTTATATAAAAAAATCATCGCATAGTATATTTTTGTATTCATAAGTGATTGGAGATAATACAATAATAATAATTGTTATGCCGGTATGGTTGTATCAATGAATTATAGATACAACTCTGATTCCTAGTTATTGCAGTTAGTTACAGATCGCTGTAACTTTGAATATCTACTGATCTAGTTTCAATGTTACTGAGTGATAAAATCAGAGATTAAACGACTTACCTTAACGAAGTTCAATAATCAATTATACTAACAGTAACATCCAAACTAGATCACCACCCTCCCACTTCAGTCATTTTGATGTAAAATTGTACTGTTTTGAACCTCCCTTTTTGTCGATCTGTAACACCTTGTCTCAGCGCCAGATAGTAATAACGAGAAAGGGAGAGATATGACAGTGACGGCACGGTAGGATTTGCTTTCAACCTAGCGCACGCGAGTGTTGGAAACACTACTACACCAAGTGATCTAGTTTGTATGCTACTGCTAGTACAATTGAGAATTGAACTTCCTTAAGGCAAATCGTTTAACCTCTAATTTTATACACTAATATAATGTGAGTACATGCGTTTTTCTCAGGACATCATGTTTAATAGTTAAAGCTCTACATGCTTTTCCATAAAATCCATTTTCAAAAACGTATTAACATATTGGTAACTTTGATTTTAGTTCGAAAATATGAATAGGACATTCATAAAATCTGTTGTGGAATCATCTGCGACCGAAAGACAAACTTTAGTCGCTATTTTCCATCTTCAAGATAACCTATTCATGTTGAAAACAAGATCACTTTCTTAACAATATTTGTTAAATCATTTGAACGATAAAACGATAAAATAGACCTGCATGGTTAGAACATTTCTGAAATTATCATTCATCTCCGGATGTCACTTGAGGAACCATAATTTAATCCTATTCAATTGGACTTCATACACAATGATATACACAATAATAATCCATTCCATGCGAGAAAAAAAAACATACCTTCTGGATCATAATAAACAACATTCTCATACACTTGCTGGCATGCAGGATGCTTGTACATGTGATTTCCGAAAACAGCTCTGTCAAAATAACCCGCAACACCTCCAGTACAATTAAAATATTTTTCTCCATCATCCAATCCACCAGGTCCCAAATATCCACGACCACATTCAGGCACGTTGACAAAGAATGTTATACAAGTATGTATAAACACTAGTGATAAAACAACTATCCATTGCCTAAAAGTTTTTATGAAATCTTGTGCCCAAAAGTTGCTCTAAAAATATTTTTATTATTAATGAAATATTTTCTCCAATTCATATTAGAAAATCTCACTTCTATTTCGGTCCTCCTGGTGAAAAAAACCTCTAGAATACCAACCACCAAATATGTTAATCCAATACGTTGCAGAACCCCGGGGAATCGTAAATCAGCAATAGTCGACATGTTCTTATTCGAGTTCAAGATCAAACCAATTGCGATCAATAAAAAGGATCTTCGAACTACTTGAAATATCATAAGGCGTCTGGGAACAGCATTCCTGAGTTTTTTTTGGACTGATATCGTCAGTGAAAATCCCATTAACCATAAAAACCTATAAAATATGTTTGTTATACATTTCGATATATCACTGCCACGAAGAACTTGGCCATACTGAATTACTTCTGTATAAAATAAATTCTAAACACCATAGAAATCATACTTGGTGTATGTCAGTCCTATCAAACTTCAAGGCAAAAAGCATGTACTGCATTTATGTACCTGTTTCAAAATGTGCCTATATGTATCATTAGTTTACTTCAGTAAGTTTTAATTCATGGTCTTGTGTAATAAGACATAAAAACCATTGAATATTCAGCAGGCAGATTCACCTTATTTAAACCTATGTGTACTCATAATAATTCTAATCATTTTATAACCTTTTTGTAAATATCCAGTAAATAACACAAATAATTTACAGATTGTATGCTTAGTTGATGGTAAATACCTACATTGTTTCTATTTTGGAAAAAAATAAATGTGATTTCGAATTATATAAAAAAAAAAAGCCTCACAGGGAGTTTTTCAGACAAGGTGAGTCTACATATTAGAATCAGTTTGGGAATGCATATTTCATGAACCTTTAACAATAGCATCTTTTATTTTTACTAATCCTGTTTTCAAAAATTAACTGATGACGAACATGGGCATTGACAATCAGTCTAAACTTTTTACAACACCCTAGGCTTATAGGAGTATAATTCTGAAGTAGGTATACAGTGTCGGAAAGTTTTCATCTTGGGTTTCATGAGAGCATAAAGAATAGCTTGCTATATGTTGAGAGAGCATTACAATTTCTCCTCGTGGCATGGTGGAAGTACCCTTCTTGGCATATCGACTGAAACTGAAGCTCTCGTTCTTAGGACGCCATTTATGATGCTGTTTTGGCGCCCTTTTTCCTACAAGGGTGGGTTGGCGCGTAGTTTCCGGTCGATTTGGGTGACATGGCTTTGTTTTGGCGCATTTAGTGCTGGGTTTAAGATCTTTGCCAATGCTTCTCTTTGTTCCATATAAACCTTACCACAATTACATGCTGATCCCAAATATTCCGATATTTTTTTTGTTGGTTTGAAGATCTTTGCCAATGCTTCTCTTTGTTCCATATAAACCTTACCACAATTACATGCTGATCCCAAATATTCCGATATTTTTTTTGTTGGTTTGAAGATCTTTGCCAATGCTTCTCTTTGTTTCATATAAACCTTACCACAATTACATGCTGATCCCAAATATTCCGATATTTTTTTTGTTGGTTTGAAGATGGTGCTTATCTTCTTCAGAATTTTTCCAATTCCGTTAGGAACACCTTTTCTGTATGGTAGATAGAGAGTGTCTTGAGATTGCTCTTCACTGGTGTTTCTTTTCTTCTTCCTTGGACGCATAGTACGAATAATATCTTTTTTGTTGTACCCGTGCACTTGTAAAACAGTTGTTAGAGGTGTTTTATTTCGTCGTCGATGTGTCTAGTTCTACGTGACTTTACAACAAAAGAAAAGTTCGTGTTTTTTGACAGGATAAATACACGACAGTATATAAATGCACAACAATAATTAATACCTCAATTGAAAGAATTACAATTAAGTGATGGTCAAATACTAGATGAACTATGGTTTTTCTATCAGGATCAAAAATAGTCATCACAAATGTTTTTTTTCTACAGGAAATGATTTATTGCTATAATTGACAGTTGACTGGCCAATTCTAAGAAATTGAAGGAATCTCATTAACTGTCAGAATGGAAGTGTAATAAATAATAAAATGTGAATGCAATATGAAATGTATTTATTTATGAAAATATGATCATGAATGTATATTAGGAAGATTGTATATTGCCATTTCAATGAAAACTCGGAAATAATATAACAGTTATTGGATGCCAAGATAGAATTTTCAGCTCTACCATTAACTACATCATCACATGAGCGATTTATAGGTTTTTATTGCTCAAATTGAAAGTGGTTTGTTTGCTGATTCTACCAGAATAGGTTATTAATCCAACCATAAACCCACTGAATGTTATTTCAATTCAGAATAATTTAATTTCCTCTCGAAATATATGACTAGTCATATTAAAATGTAATTCCAATAATGATAAAAAAATAAAATGCAATTTTCTGAAAGTTGTAGATATTGAATTGAGTGGTTTCAATGACTTTTCATACTCACCATGGAAAAACAAGATCAGCAATGGTGATACCATTCCATATAGAGTGTTTGAAAAACCGATACTGACCACCTCCATAATTAACAAAGATCATCAAGGTGATACAAAAACCTCTAAAAATGTCCAAAGATTTTATACGATGTGGATGTTTGCGGACTACAGATGGTTTTCTTTCATATACTAATGGTGTTCCCGATGATGAGCCACCCAAATCCTTGAAAAATATAAAGAATTTTTTTAGAGAAGAGTGCCTTCATTCTTTCAAAAATAAAAGTATGGCATTTGATTGTTTTATCGTTGAACTGTTGCATCAAGAACTCTTGGTAGGACAATGAGTTTTTTCAGGTTTTCCTGCAGTTGAATTAGCGAATTCCGTCACTAATTTTGTAAAGTCGACACGGAGAGTCTATAGTTGTGGTGTTCTCTTTCATCTGGTCTGATATGTAGAGGGGGTGTGACTTTTTTTATTTTAATTATTGAAATGCCTAATATTGTTCTGCTACTCATGTTCTCATGCACCAAATATTAGGTTTGTACTTCCAGTTCTGTGACGTGTTTGTTGATTAATATTTCAACTCTGATTATTGTAAATGCAGAATGAGAAAGAAAGTATCTATATCGGTCACCAATATTCAACTCTGATTATTGTAAATGGAGAATGAGAAAGAAAGTATCTATATCGGTCACCAATATAGTTTATGGTTATTAATTAAATTCAATAAATTGTAATATATTATCATTTAGTTAACGAAGCTTTGTCTATAAGTTTGTAAACTATTAACATTAAAGTATATTTTGACTTTTGCAGATATCAGTTTTGTGGATATGTACTATTAATTTGATAATTAATTACGTTATACATATAATCTGACAGAATAATAAAATAGATTAGTTATTCCACTTTTGAAATCATAAAGTTTTTTTTTGGACTTCTATCAAATTGAAAATGCGCATGTGCATTGCTCCAAATTGTCAATGTCATTACGTCAGGACGCCATTGTGTGTTCTTATTGCTTGTGAAATTTTTGGCCAGTTATATTTGTGAAAATTGCTAAGTTAGAGTCGAAGACGGTTTATTAATATAGTTTGCGAGTCCATGTTTTATTAATTTTTTTTTTAGAGTGCCTCACACACTTTTTTATAGTTGATAATTTTCATTGAGATTAAAATTGTACCTCAACTTTACCTTCAGGAAACGCCTCTGTTTAGCATATCCTCAACGCGCATGTGTGGTGCTCCAAAATCGGGTCAATTCTGTTTCTCATTAGCAAGATTGTTACAAGAAAGACAATTTTCACAGCAAAATATATCTCAATTTTGTAGAAGGCTTGATATCTACATTGCTTTATTGGCAGGAGATGATGTGGCAGCAACATCTCCCAACGATATTTTTTCAAGCCTACAAAATTGAGATATACTTTGTTGTGAAAATTGTCTTGCTATGATAAAAATCTTGCTACTGAAAAACGGAATTGACCCGATAGTCATATACTAGTTGGCGTAATTTTCTTAAATGGGAGTGCTTATCCAGTTTTATTATAGGTCAATGGCCACTCCCTAAATCAACACTTGTTAAAGATTCTGTTATTTACCACAGATGCAAGACGTACAATCATCTTCCAAATTATATCAAAACTACTACAAATTCGAAAATTTTCAGAAAATCAGTAAAAAACTTGCTAATACAGAAGCTTAATAATTTAGAGAAATTATATGCTGAAACATTCTTAAATTTCAATGTTACCCTAATTATCAGTATATACATTTAAAATTTGTTTGTTTGTGGGTCTTTGCTATTTTATTGTGTTTGTTATTTCTATTTTTACATTTATTTACAATTCATATAAATTATTATTTTATTTACATACCTTTTGAAAATTTTATATTAAACAAATTATCTGTTCTTCTGTTCATACATGCAAAATCTGTTTGTTTGTTTCGTATTATTATATTATATTTTGTTAATTATTTTTATATTACTTTATATATTGTCTAGTATTAGTACGAATTCGATATTTTTATTGTAGTATGTTTTATGTGAATTATTGAAGAGTATGTATCAAAAATACCTCTAACTTGTAATTAAGCTTAACTAAACTTTGTCAACAAGAAGGTAACTTCTTATAATTGTTGGAATACATGGGAGCTGCAATTACATGATTACCTCAGTTTTCAACTTTATCGCACTTCGAAGCTGGTTCTGGTAACTTCTGATCTCGTTTGTGAGTTGTGATGATTTAAGTTCGAATTTCACAACTTTGTTCGATTGAACAAACAACTGTATCTCTTCCATTTTTCAACCGATTTTCAATTTTGAAGGTCAGTGTTATCACAAATTACGTGCTCTTCTTTTCAATGGAAAAAATTATACAGGGTGTCGTTTGAAAAAAAAAAAGTTTGTGGTCACTTCCGGTCAAACCGGAAATGGTGAATTTTCAGTAGTGGCGTCAAAGTATGCGTATTCAAGTACTATAGCGATATACCAAATTTGAAATCTGTATCTTCAAAACTATAGAAAAATTGAGGGGCGTACCTCACCTCGTTGTTACCTGGTATACTTCCTCGATTCTTTTGGTTAGACAAATCAGAACAAAAATTTTCACTCCGTAAATATTTACACATGTTCTGGATGCCTTGAAAAATCATAAAATGACAAATCCAAAGTATTCAACACTATTGATCATGTCATTCTCCAATAAACTTTTTCTGGAGAGTTGCTGAGTTGGCTCAGCTAGCTATTTATGTGAAAAAATACAAGTTTATTACATCTGATGCAATTCCCTGCAAAGACATCCAAACCTTGGGTTTTACAGCACTCAATTTACTATTTGTATCTGCTTGACCTTACTACGGCTTTCTACAGTTGCTTGTTGCAGAGTGTTCGGTTTTGTAAATAACACAATTCTTGCAACAATTGTTTTTTCAATTGCATATTCATTTCGAGATTCTATTTGAGGCAGAAATATGGAGTTCGCTTCACTAGCTTCCTTGTTGTTTGATATATTTATTATTTCCTCATATTTTTCGTGTTTGAATTGTCAGAATTTCTTTTGGACACTTTATCGATTGTTGTAGTTGATCTTACTTAATAACATTGGTTATTGAAGGCAGTGTAACGTTCTTCCGGTCGGCTGTCAGATCTCAGTTAATCGTATACTCAGACCTAAACGCAAGATCCAACAAGTGCCTCGGGTGCCAGTCATTTTATAGTGATATGTTCCACTCTCCCAAACTAGAGCAACGTGGGAGGCTTAGGGCTGCGTTAGATGGAGATGCAGTATCCCAGGGGTCAGATTGTATTGACACAAGTTTGATCTCGCCAATAGATCGCAGGCTTTAATTGCAATCCCGGCTCTACAAGCATACTGGCTGCGGATTACTTGTAGCTCTAAATTTACCACTGCACGGTAGTACAGTGTCGGGCTTTGGAAGCCCTACACCCGGTATATAAACGGTACCACCAGGTATATTTTCAGATAACACCGACTTCCCATTATTTTCGGAAAATCAACCCACTTTGCTTGGCTTATTACCGTTATAATTTAATGAAACTGATTATTTTTTATACGATTCTGTCAGCCAATTGTCATGAGAAAACATTTTAAATCGACCAATAGTATCAAAATTACACTGATAATTTGTTAGTAGCAAATTACAGCGATAATTTTTTCTCGTTGTTTGATTGGTTCTTTGTTTAAATGAATGCATGAGAAAGTTAGCCATTGACTTGGTTGTCAAGAACACAGTGACAAAGTCTGGTAAAAAAATAATCAAGCCGAATTACATTCGTGGTAATAATTTTTTTGAGATAATTTCAACAAGATTAGCACTCGTCTTTGTTGCTTTTGAGAAATCCCTATTTCTATAGCAACAAAGATTTGTGCATCTAGTTAAAATTATCAAAACAATAACCACCACTTGTGTAATTACTGTTGACAATCAAAAATATTCCGATAGGAAACAAAGAGAGCTGTACTTGCCTCTCCAGGTCAGTGGTTATAATTGTACTGGAATAGATCGTTTCAATACCTCTTACCTCTTCAATTTCGGAACTGAAAGTCAGAAGTTGTCGAATTCTTCTACTGTTCTTATATATACATTTGACCATGTACCACGCTGTTCCAAAACAGAAAAGTACTACAAATGCCATCAATATAGCTGAAAAAAAAAACATCCTTTCATCATTTCTCTCAAATTGATAGAAAGATCTTGGGAATAAAATCGAACTAAGTACAAAAAAGTGCGCCGGACAGTATCAAACAAATGAATAAGTTCAACAATGTAGGTCAACAACTTGCTTGCTAATACCACGATGGACATTGAACTGCATCTGACAAATATTTGTGCAATGTTCCTCAATAAAGGCACTGCAAAAACAAAAAGCAAAGATTATCCTTGATTTGGCTGCTGGGAATGACCACCTGCAGACATGTTTTAAAGTTCCTGCACTTGTGAATCGTCTGTATAATAATTTATATTTGGTTCTAATCATTTTTACTATCAAATTATTAGAATCTTCGATTTTCATTATTGCCAAATATTTCGATCCACGATTCAATATTGATTTGATTCAATTTTTTTCCCAAGGTCTAGGCAGTCATGGTTAATGAGTTAATTAATATCAATTACTAACAGTATTATTATTAGTGTATATTATGCAGTGTGACTATTAGTTACTATTAAACGGGCTGAATCATGAAATATTTTATGAATTTGATTTTCTAATCTTTAAATTACTGCTTATGTTACAGTCCGGGAGGTAGTGTTGCATTTTTGCGAAGAATTTTATACTGGAGAAATTTAATTTTCAGTAGCTGATTAATATTCAGTAATCATCAAAATGAGCATCATTTGCAACTCCGTAATGGAGTTGAAGGTAACGGCATGTGACTATTAAAAGAAAATATGCTACCTACGAGTATTTTAATACGTGACAAAATTTATGAGATGATTTTCAACCCAAAAATAATAATAAGCTGTATTGAAGAGATGGGATTATATGTGAGTCACATATATGAACAATATTAAAAAATGAAAGTATTATGGGATATCAGGGACGGTTTTTGATTGAATTCAAAGTTACTTATTTAAGAGAAGACAAAAACTAAGTTTGGAAAAGAATTATCAGAATTATTTTAATTGAGAGTGGCACACCCAGGGTAGTGTGTTAGCTCCATTGCTTTTTATTATTTATTTAAATGATATTAACCACATTTCTGGACCACACTGTATAAATCTTTTTGCAGATGATATATTGCTTTATTGTAAACATGAAGAGTTGGATCAGGCAATTATTGAAATTAATAGGTCCTTAAATAGCATTGAAACATATTTATTTAATGATAAACTTAAACTAAATGTCAGTAAGACAAAAAAAAATGATTATGACATCATCTCATCAGTATAATCTAATTAATTGGGCAAATGTGGTTATAAAAATTAATGTTACCATTGAAAATGTAACTGAAATAAAATATTTGGGGTTTATAATTGATAAATATTTAAAACTAAATAGTCATGCTGATTTTATTTGTAAAAAAAATATCTAAATAACTTTTTTTTTCTCGTTTATTTAAAAAAGTGTCTATGTATGCCAAGTTCTCTTTTTAAAAGTCTAATACACCCTCATTTTGATTATTGTTCAACATTACTTTTTCTACTTGGTAACAATAAAATAGCACAATTACGAAAGTTTCAAAATCGGGGTATAAGATTAATACTGAAATGTAGCCGTTACGCAGCAATTAAATTGATGTTAGAGTGTCTAAACTGGTTTTCAGTTGAAGAACGTATATTATATATGAATATGATCTTTATATTCAAGCTGCATAAAGGATTGCTGCCCAATTACTTTCAAAAGTTCTTATTAAGAAATAATGAAGTCCATAATTACAATACGAGAAGAAAAGACAATTTTTACATCAATAAAACTAACACTAAATTTGGAATGAATAGCATGTTCTATAAAGGTTTAAACAAATTTAATAAACTTCGACAATTTGTAAAATTATCTATTTCAGTAAACCAATTTAAATCACAATTAAAGAATTATATTAGTGAGAGCTCATCATAATATTTAGTATTCATATTTTTTCTATTTGTGTCATCTTGTGATAGGTATTTCTATTTTTTTTCTCGTTTACATGTACAGTTTGAAATGGTCGTTATATTTAAATAGTTTAATAATGTTATATATTTATACATTTGTATTTTTTTTTGTATATTAGGCTTGCCTACTTAATAAATACTTACTTACTTACTTATTTACAATTTAGAAATGATCCAAAATAAAAATATACACACATTACCCAACACTTACCCTTATGCAATTTAAATTTGAAGAAAAACAGACACAATGTTAATAAATTATTACATAAATTCAAAAAAAGAATTAATGGTGCAGATATTGATGAGATTTTTTCCTTTATGGCATTTAGTAAATTACTAAAATATATTAATTCCTTGAAGAATACATTTTTCATACTTCCATCAGTGCAGGTTCTATAAGAGGGTGTATCTTAAATAATTTCAGGTGGTGATTCCTTGTCACATTTCAAATATAAAATAAGGCTTGATTTTACAGTAATATATTATAATATCTTGGAACTGGTACTCAACTTGTTTGCAATTCTGGAAAAGAGATATAATTTTTCTGAGATTTTTCGTACAATATATTCAGCATGACTATTTTGACTCGTGTTGCCTACAATAACTTTCAAGTATTTATTTCAGAGACATACCCCAAATGTATTGATTTATATTTAAAATTTTATTTAATTGTAGTCAATAGAGTGTAATTTATATTTCGTTGTTACCACCATAATTTTCGTTTCATCTGCATTTAATTTCAATTTATTGCAGTGTAAATATTGTTCAATATTTTCCCAACGTTCTTCATCTTAGTATATCATATAAACTGTAAAACTGATTTTTTTTGTTTTCATCCACTTAGATAACTTACAAACCAATCGAAAACAGACCCTGATACTCTATAAAAATTTAATTTTCTCACCCTAATGTTTTTTCAAATGTTTTAAATGTTTATTCGAAGTCTAAGAACCTTAACACAGTATAATTATCTTCTTCATGCATTTTTTCATTTTGAGAAAGTGTATTGAATAGATGATTTACATGGGTGGGTGTTTCTAAATCAAGATTGTTGAATAATTGTTTTGATCAAAGTATAATATTAATTTTGAATTGATATAGCCGATACTTGATGAAAATTAATGTTAATATCTATAATGAAACTATAGTTTAAATGATTTTCACATCAAAAGGGTTTACAAAACCACGACAATTGTTACACTCCAGTGTATCTTTACCACTTGAAGCTTTTGTAAAGCGAAACAATTGTCGTGGTTTTGTAAACCCTTTTGATGTGAAAATCATTTAAACTACTAAAGTTTCATTATAGATAATAATATTAATTGTTCATATACTTCCATTTCAAGTACTCTTTCCAAAGTTGTTAAAGCATTTATTGGACGAAAGTCATATACTTCAATCACATTATTAGCCTTTGGTATAGAAACAATAATACTTGTCTTCAGTTGGTCCAGAAATATTCCTTTCTCCAGTGACGTATTGACAAAATTTACTAACATGTGACCAAATACCCACCTCAAAAATATGCATTTTAGTACTTGAGACTTGTTTTTGTTTTTATCTAATATAATATGTATGATTTTTCACATTTCTGTCATTGGGCCCCATACATTACAATCTTAGTTGTTAATTTTAATCGGTCAAGTAAAATTGTGCTGGAACTAAGATTGAAATGTATGAACTAAAATTGTCAATTTTCAGACCATACACTTCAATCTTGACTGCACAATTTTAGTTGTGCAATTAAAATTGACAACTAATATTTTAAATGTATGGGGCCCTATAGATTTAGAGAATGAGCTGTTAATGGATGGATAGTTTGTGAATGACCATTCCTCAGATGGTGGAATACTGTTAGACATATTCAAAATACTATTAAAAAGATTCTTGAATATATTGAATTGGTTCATATACACGTGACTGACTTGTTTGTTGAAAATGAAAATCATCCAAAGTTTTGGCACCGTATGAAATTACATATAGTATAATTTTTTTAAACAATTTCAACCCAAAGGACTTTTAGGGAAAAAGTATTACTGTTACCATTTCCAGTCGGTCTGAAATGACTCAGTCAAATGCAGTGCTACCTCTCGAACTATTATGATTTTCTTGTCATATTTAATTTTTCAACATACGCAAATATGCATCATCAGCAGGTTCCTTCACATAAAATGGAGCACATGACTCCGAAATATTCCATCCATAACGGTAATGTTCATAAAGTAATTGGGATCTAGATGAAAAAAGAATTTGATAAATCAAGCAAAGCATTCCCCAAATTCAACTTACTTGCATTCTCGACTATTGTTCTTCCATAGGTAATGAAATTGAATGGGTGAACTGGTTTTTACAACAACTGAAGTGAAATTAGAGGATTCTAGGACTGCTAGTTTCTGGAAATCACATTTATGACATTCATCATATTGGTAAAGTATATTTATGGTATAATTTAGTTCATTAAAAATATCTAGACAAGCTTCATCATACAATAAGTTTGGATTCGCTTCCAAACATTTGTTTATATTATTGAACAACATTTTGAAGGAAATGGTTCACTTCAACTAGAGAGAATCTCCTTGTCTAATTTTATCTATGAATTTTTTACAGCTTTAAACTTCCACACTGCTTCCACATGCACATTCTAAATTTGTATTAGATCTGAATCTATTGTTCTTTTTTGTTTTAACTATTTATATTCACAAAAAAAACCTAAACTCGATGCGTCACTCTGTCATGTCATTTATTTACTATTTTTTATTTATTTGTTGCACAAACAAAACACAAAACACAAAACGAAATAAAAACTAAAAACACCCCCAAATTTATAGCAGTGTGAAGTTAGCTGTTAGCTGAGCTGAGACTGAGAACCTGAGAAGTTCACAGACCTCTCAGACCTCTTAGAGGTCTGTGGAGAAGTTTCATTGTTGGGTTCATTGTTCATTCGATTGCTTCGAGGTGTAGTGTAGTGTAGTGTAATTTACACCACATTTTGAATCGAGTGTAGTTGAGTGCAGGTCAAACAAAGGAATGTGTCCAATGTGTCAAAATAATTTGAAAACGAATGCTAAAATTGACTGTACATGGGGTTTAGGAAACTGCTACACCTCGATTCAAACGAATAAACCTCACCTGAAATTTGTTTTTTTCTTCAAAATACAATTAAATGTGATGCTTTCAAATCTGGCATTCTATAAAATAAAAATGATTCCAATTGACAAATGACAAGCGGTTCCCGAACTACCAACTACCAAGAAAAAGTACGGTTGTCTGGTGACAGATAAATCACCAAATTACTAATCAGACTAGCCAGAGTAACCGAGGATATCTACGGACCATACCCAATAATGTACTCTGTGGTATTTACATTTTTTTAGGTTGTACGGTTGTTTTGTTCCGTTGTTCGGTTGTTGGTTGTTCGTTGTTCGCTAGTTCGGTAGTTTTAGTACTCGCACTCGGTGCTCGGTGGGTGGGGGTTATGCGATTGCGATGAGTTATGAGAAAAATGGCTGCTGATAGTTTCCAATGAGTGCACTCAAATGACAAGTGATAAAATGTATTATTAATCGGCAACTTAATAAGGTGATTGTTTATGTTTATATTTTTTGTGAACTCTCCTCAGTTTTTCTCTTATTCGTCAAACTTATTTGGAAAAATGACTTCGGATATAGGTTAATCTTCCTCATTCTTCTGAATGTTGAGGATTTTTAAATAGATTTGTTGATTTTCTTTCCTTTATAAAGGTCGTGATATGAGTTTTTCATAGAATTTTATTTTTTCGTATGAAGCTCTGAAGAAGTGTTTGAAATCAGAAATGAATGAATTATTTTGATCAATTAGTATGACATTTGTTTTGATTGCCACATCTTTTTTTTTAAATAATTCCAATAGGGCTAGTGCTGTACAATCTAACTTGAATGATATTCAAAGTAGTGCATGCTTCTTAATTAACCTTCAGTATTTTTAAAATTTGTTCCATCTGCTGTAGAGCGAATTTATTTGACTGTCCTTTTCATCAAAATATAATATAAAGCAAAAAAATATTGGAATACATTATTTTATTAGGGCTCAGCTATGATATAATTAATAATAAATCCACAATTATTACATTGAAGAGGAAGTATAAAATTCTAACACTAACTTGCCTGTTTATTTTAGAGTCATTTATAAAGTAAATTCAAATTGAATTCATTATATTACATGAGAAAATTAAAATACCTCTTACTCTTCACATTGCCTCTGACAAAAATGTTCGTTACTTATCAGAGAGAAATTATATTATGAAAATGAATTATCCAATTTAATATGAACCATTAAGCCCTTGTATTCCTTTAGGAATGAAGTCATAATCATGCTGCTTGAAAGCTTATTACGAACTGCAGGAATATTATGATTATGATTTATTGTAAACAGACAAAACTTTTCATAATCATTTTACGTTGTATTGGTGATCATGGCATTTTATCAAACTGTACTTTTATACTATACTATCAGTACCCACCGCCATCATGGAGCTAAAATGGTTTGAAATCCACTTTTAAGCTGTATGTCCCGGGTCTCCCTTGCTTGGACAAGCTCTGCTTTTCAGGGGTTTTCTCTTTCTACACAAACCTGGGAGATTTGTAATAACATATTTTAACACATTTTAACCTTAACTTCTATTTATATTATACCATTAATGGTTATTTAACAAACAAGTGTATTAATAAAGGCGATTAATAATCTAGATGTTTGAGATTGTTAATCGCCATTTTAATTCACGAGTTATCACATTACGTTACCATTATGCCACTTGACTTCAAGTGACAACTACTGGTGTATTGCAGATTCTCTGAAATTTTATTTCAGAATTGACAAATAAATAATGACAGATAGTACTAAACAATATAAAATGTTGAAATGTGGAACATTCTTCATGAAAATTGAAAAATGAAAAATGTCAGTCGCAGATGATTCCACAACAAATTTTATGAATGTCCTATTCATATTTTTGAACTAAAATCAATATGAAATGTATTAGAGCAATGTATGTTGGGTTGCATATAATCAAATCGTTGATTAATAGAAAATCATTCATTAACAGGGGTCATTAATCAACGATTTTGAGTGCGTTAAAATACATCATAAATAAATGGTCGACGGAATAGTAGTTTACCTAACAAGTGCGGAAAGTGATACTTCTCTGCACGCGATTGCATATGGCCGCACGACGCGTTAGCGGAGTTCGGCCAGAAATCGCGTTCGGAAAAGATACTTTACGCTCGTGTTAGGTACACTAGTTTTTCTACTAGCGGAAAAAACACCCAAAAGTTAACATAAAGAACA
Source organism: Chrysolina haemoptera (assembly GCA_958298965.1). Classification (NCBI taxonomy): domain Eukaryota; kingdom Metazoa; phylum Arthropoda; class Insecta; order Coleoptera; family Chrysomelidae; genus Chrysolina; species Chrysolina haemoptera. The sequence goes on along the minus strand of OY282587.1, from coordinate 36,408,337 downwards.
TTTATTATTAAATATATATTAAATTATACAACCATACTTGGTAAGCTTTCTATTTTAACCTTCTGCGACGCAATATTTAAATGTCAGTATAATCCGCAAAACCTAAACAAATCTACTATTTCGCAACTGTCCAGGAAGTACCTACTTCCCGGACGATTATTCTTTGAGAAAGTATGACTTCCCGGACTAGTCCGGGAAGTACGTACTTTCCGGACTAGTCCAGGAAATGCTCGAATTTCAATATAAATATTTATATAAATAAGAATTAGAATGTTTCTGTTAGTACCTATCTTCTGTTCGCATTACGATATTTAATACAAATAAGAATTAAAATGTTCGAAATTTTCTACAAAGAAATATAAAAAATTAATGTGTCTCAATTTGTTATTCTACACGGTTGCCGAAAAAATTGTGTACGCAACACGTCCGAAAACAGTAAAAAATCTGTTTTCCGGACTTGTTACGTAAGTTACTATTTCCGCACTAAAATGTTTTTTCCGGACTAAAAAGAGTGCGGAAAAAACTTTCCGCACTAGTACGGAAAAGTTGCTCTTTCAAAACTAAAATGAGTGCGGAAAAGAGGACTTTTCCGCCCGCTAGTAGAAAAATAATGTTTTATTGTATTTGTCTTTTTGAGGTCTATGAGGTCTCTTTGACACTGAAGTATCTTTGATTAGGTTTGATTATGTCTATCTGACATAATTGAAGAGATGCATAACGGGCTGAAACTGATTCAGAAGTTCTCTTTATATATAAATGCAGAAAATTTGTTGGTTACTGATATTTATTTCAAAAGAAACCAAAAAATAATCAGTGCTTTGGACAGCTTACTGGGATATGGGATGGGAATAGAGCATTTGTTTTTCTAACAGCTGAAACACCCAGAAAAACCTGCAGCATCACAAGATAGAATTATCTTGGTATACTGATCTGTAATAGTTATTCACCTAACAAGTGCGGAAAGTAGTACTTTTCCGCACGCGACGGCAGTTGCACGAACGACGCGGAGCGGAGTGAGCGGAGTTCGGACAAGCCGTTAAGGGCGGAAAATGCATTTGCCGTAAGAGTTAGGTACAATATTTTTCCTACGAGTGTTTTTGTCCATCTTATTTATGAAAAAACAAGGTTTTTAATAAACAAGTTTTTATAATAATGCTACAAAATGACTAATAAGACAAAATAGTTACATATATCATTTGGTAAGTCCTAAATATCCTCATTTTCAACAATATAAAAATCGTGCGGAAAAGTAAAAATCGTACGGAGAAGTAAGAATCGTACGGAAAAGTACAACTTTCAAAACGAAAAATAGTGCGGAAAAGTTACTTTTCCGCACGCTCGTAAGAAAAATTATTTTCTTTTGTGAAAAAGAAAGTCGGTTCTTGCCACAGATCTAGGTAAATTGATTAAAAAAAATTATTCGAAGTCTAGTGTTTGAGAGCAATTATTCAAAGAGTTTGAATAAATGAGTACATTAGACAAATAATCATGTATTTGCTCTATAAGTGAAATTGAGACAAAAGCAAAGAAACGCTCAAATCCTCATTTTTCAGTAAAACTTCTGGAATGTTGAATGAGGTCAAAGTAGATTTAATTGTCGATTAACCTGAAGTAGGTTTTTTGGTGTAAAAAATAATTGATGTTTAGTGATTTAGAAACCTAGTTTTGCAAATTTCTTATGCAAATACTAAGTTTTGGGACTAAAACGTGCAATTACAGGTTGAATATAAAAAAATTTGCAGTGCTTTTCATGGGTTTATAGTGTTTATACATTTTTAATAAGGAAAGAAATGTAATAGACTAAGAGCTGCCAGCATAGATCTCACGTCATTTTATAACAAATGAGATCACTTCAGATGTGTTTTGCCATGCTTCTTGACTACTGTTATGGCAGTCTGGCTACTCAGTTCCGTTGCGTTTGGGAGGAGTGGGGGTTGAAACCTAGGGAAAATTCGACAGAATTACGTAATACCATATAACAGCTTATTTTTTCATTTTCAATGAATATGTGACGTGAACAATAATCTAAAAGTGTTGCCACATTATTTACTGTTTGTTAAGATAGTATTAGACTGGTTTGAACATGTTGAAGACATTACAAAATTCACGTAGTTGAAATAAACTATTTTGGCGTTTTCATACACGTAAATCCAATAGTATAATGTAGTAAAAATAGTTTATTTCAACTTTTATAAAATTACGTAAATTTCGTGTTGCCTTCAACAAGTTTAAACCAGTCTGGTATTATCTTAACCAACAGTAAATAATCTGGCAACACTTTTAGATTATAGTTCACATCTCATGTTCATTGAAAATGAAGAAATAAGCTGTTATGGTATTGCCTAATTCTGTTGAAGTTTCCCTAGGTTCAACCCCCTCTCCACCCAACTCAGTAGACAGACAGCTATAATTATAGTAATGGATCATGCCAAAAAGACAAGGAAAGTAATCTTATTCGTTATAAAATGATGGTCAATTTACGCTGCTACCTCTCATTCTAGAAGTACATCAATAATTAGAAGTAGTATATTTAGAATTATTTCTCAAACCTTTAAGGAAACTTCGGGTGTTTCGTCCTCCAAATCATCAGAATTGGAAACATGATTTTTCTCGCCTGCACAATCAACAATTATGTTGAGTTGCAAATCAAAATTTTTTTCTTCTCCAAAACAGCTGCTATTGACGACGCACTATTCTTCGTTCTTAGATTAATTGTGCTTTGTTGTTTGTGTGAATGTTTGGTTTTTCTGCATGTAATTGTGAAATATGAGACGATCAGCGTCTAAAAATTCGTGTTTGAAAATGGTCGATTTTCAAGTTTCAGTAGGGCATGACTTGAAAAGTATTTTAGACCCGCCCACGAATTTTCTACGAATTCGTTTTCAGGAGATAAAACTAAGCAAGTAATACTCCATACTGCAGATTCAATAAGAGTCTTTATTGAAGCTGATGATCACAGGATATTGCCTTATTATTGCAAAATAACCAGATGATTATTTATTCATGATTGTTATGAAGGTATTATTTATTAGGCCTGGGCTGGAGAAGCCCTGCACGATTCACTCTTAAGTTGGCGTACAGAGTTAGTTACACAGCCTACTCTTAACACATAGTGGCTAGTATCACAGCAATTGATGCCACCATAAACACCAAATTGAAAAAAAAAAGCCAGGCAAAAGCTAAAATAAATCATTTATTACTGTTGAAATGGTTCTCCTAAGTTTACTAGTTTGAATTGTTATAAGTGTCTGATATAATTAAATAATTAACTGAAAAGTATTTATTCTGAAAATGTTATTTGTGTATTTTTTTGTGTATTTTAACCAGAACGACTAACCTTACATAGATTAAATGGAGTATTAAATTTTATAAAGAATCTTTTAGTTCATTCTAATCACAATGACTAACCTCACATAGACGGAACAAGTTTTAGTCTTAATCTACTGCTATTACTGACTGATCTTTCGTAAATTTTCAATAGGAAATAGACAGTACTCGATGGAAGATCATCAAACTAAATGAAGAACATTTTATCAGATTATTGAATACAACAATAAGAAAGTAATAACATAAAAATAATTAACCGGGGCGCCTTAAATGGATTTGGTGGTGCATTCACTTATATAGCTAATAATGAAAAAATGTATTATGTAGTTCTGTCTTCCACTCATACCTGTACCTACTGTATTGAATAGCTTTAATTGTTCATTTTTCTATTATCAGCTTATGTAACTTGCTCATAAAAGCCATTTTTTTAAATTTTGTTGAATAAATAATTTTTTAAAACTTTCATTTTTTTACACATTCAGTTAATTTCTGTTGGAATAATTTCTTTCAAATAATTGCTTTTGATCATCTTAACATCAAATTTTAACCTGTCTGCCCTGTCTTTGGCCAAGGTCCCTAACATGTCATAAATATATCGAATTGATTACCCTACATTGTCGCTATTGGGAATTCCAGTTTTGACACTATAGATAAGTACATTGAAATTATTGTTTTCGTCAAAATTCCCAAAATTTTGGCTATTATTTATGTGATTTTGTTGAACCTGTAATTATTATTGATAAGTGATGGATTTCTGGTACATATAAATGGTGAATATTCAGTTCTTCTGTTGACATAATGTACTCGATAGTAGTTCAATTTTTGCCACTTTGGCGCTGGCATCTAATGTTGAATCCCCAATAGACTTAAATTAATTTTTGCACCAGTTATTTTTTCTTCAATAACAATTAAGTAGTCAATTCACGTCCGATCGCTAAATTTTCATTTTTTGAGCTCAACACGGACATAATTTTCAGTGGTTAAAATCCCTGAAACGAGAAAATGATTCAGCAAAATATGTCATTATCTGATGGTCTAATACCTCTGCTTTTTGCTTGTGATATAAAAGCTCAAATTTTCCAATGCCAACTCCATTGCCATTTTTTTTTTTTCGAGGAAGGAGGGCCGAGTATTGATATTGAAACAACCAACATGTAAAATTTAACTGCGTAGGATAAGACGATGTGAATCCAAATTATCTTGAAATATTTGTCCAACACTAACTAAGACACACTAACATTGCAAGTTGAGTAATAGTTATTTATGATAAAACTTCGTAAAGAAGCTCGTTTGACGCACCGCTGATTTTTTACGCACTTGGGCGAAAAAGCATCACTTTACTCACCGTGAACAGTGGGTAAAAACGTAATTTACGCACTGTCGTAGAAAAAAAAGTATTTGTAAATAGTTTTTCAGTTGTTCATGTTGATTATATTCGTGATATCTGTGAATGTCTTTTGAAAAATATCATTTTCCTTTAGACATATCTAAATTTTCTTCAGTGATTTAGATAATTGCATATTGTTCGGTTTATGACTTCACCATCAACTAAGCGACGTTTTTCCTTGACTTCAATTCGTTGTTTCAGTTTCTGATGACACTTTCAAATGAGTGAAATGAGCGTGGGAGCCATGCAAGGTGCTCCTGGGGAACGCCGACTCAAACAACTAGAGTTATTGTTCCTTGGAGGGCCTGTAGTGGCAAAAGAACAGAGTTTCAGTATTGAAACACTTATAGATATCCTCCTTGTACTATATGATGAATGCTGTAACTCAAGTTTACGAAAAGAGAAGACGGTCTCTGATTTCATAGAATATGGTAAATATCACTGATTTACATTCACATCGATCTAGTTCCTTATAATTCAATTTATTTTTTAGTTAAGCCAGTTGCAACCACAGTTAAAACACTGAGGTTAACCAGAGATGATTTTGAAATCGTTAAAGTCATTGGACGTGGTGCTTTTGGAGAAGTTTGTGTTGTTAAGTTTAAAGGATCTGAGAAGGTGTTTGCAATGAAAATTCTCAATAAATGGGAGATGCTTAAGCGAGCTGAAACTGCATGTTTTAAAGAGGAACGTGATGTCTTAGTATATGGTGACAGAAGGTGGATAACACACCTTCATTATGCATTTCAGGTAAGGACATTTTTTTATTTGTTTTTAATAACATTCTGAACAGTATCTTTGATGCCTGTGGTAATTGTGCTATATTGAAGCAAATATTATGTTCCAATCAATATAGATGGAGTCTACCCATCCTACCCCCAAGTTTTTAATAATTGAATAGATTTTAATTCCTTTCATTAGAAACCTGTAGAACATTAAGTAAGGATAGGTTTGAAAGTGAATAGGCCTATTAGAGCTCACCCTGTTTGGGACAGGATCTTTGGCGTTTGCATACTTCAGAAGCTTCAGATTGGGGTTTATCCCCCACCTATTGCGTTTCAGTTTGAGGTTGTCCAACTCTTTGATTGCTTCATCCTTATCGCCTCCAGTAGGTTTCAGGGACTTTAACAGTTCCTTTTCCTGATCTGAAATCCGCCATGGTAGAGCCCTGACTTGCCATGGTAAGGCTAAAGTACTCTCTATGAGCCACACCTCAATATAATACCTAATATTTGGCGTTGGGCAGTTTTCTGAAACTATTGGTCATCGCTTCAGCTGCTTCCTAGGTAACCTCTGAAACAAATTTACCCTCCTGCGACGTGGAATTGGTGGATGTTACCCCCATCCAATTCTCAAACTTGGCCAGTGGTAGGCGCCATTACCTAACTCTGAGGAGGGTCTGTAGAACATACTATGCCTGCTTATTGGTAAAAAAACTTATAAATGATTAAACAGATTATTCATTTTAACATTCCTCGAATTAACAGCAGGTATGAAATGTCCTTTCACTTAAAAAAACTTAAAACAGACTCAATAAATCTTTATAAAGTCATCCTCAGGGCACTACAATAAGGATTATGATTGTTATTCTAAGCGAATAGTATAAAAACATTTACTTATAGAATGAATGATTTAAAGCACCTTATAAGTTAATAAATTACATACACATTTAGACAGTAAATAGGTCGATGTTCGTGAGGAATAAAAACTTTAAATTGATATGAAAATAAAATAATTAATTAAAAGTACAATATAAGATGATAAAATTCCTCGTTTCATGTCAGTTAAATTGTTAATGTTATTATTGCAGTAAATGAAACTTGTTCTGACATAAATTTTTTTTTTCAACGACAGTGCGTAAACTATTGTTTACGCACGAAAAATACGGAATTTTGCGTCAAATATAACTCGGAAGTCATCATTTGAAAATACGATCATAATTCATAACATAAAACATTCAAATTAATGTTACAATTTCTACAATTTGGCAATATAATAACTGCCGAAGAAAAAACTTTGTATGATGCACTTTCGTAAAGGGTTTTTTGTACACGCGTGTTTGTTGAACTCGGCTGCGCCTCATTCAACAAACTTCAAGCTCATACAAAAAAGTCCTACTTTACAAACTTGTATCATAAATAGCTATTTTTTAAACATTATTCAATAGGCTAATAGGTCCTAGTTCTTTCTCAGCAGTTCCCAAATACTTTAGCACCTCTCATTGGCCACCCTACAGAGCATTGTCAGGGAATAAAGCATAGATTGATGAAATAACTTACTCATTATTTGTATGGATTACTTTCTTGTACTAACCTAAGACTTTCTATAATCAATAGTGAGTTTTAGCAATACTCTCAATAGGAATTTGCAAAAATAAATGACTTTTTCAGAACACAACACTGCACCATGAGAGTTGAAGTAATTCATATCATAATATTCGCGAGAGGAAAACACTGACAAGTTGAATGGTATCTATTTATTCTATTTACAATAAAAGCTAAAATTTAATCACTGTACACCTTATTGCAAAAATCAACCTGTCAAATATCTATACCTGTGATGATTAGGGTTGTCAACGGAATTTCTTTGTATCTACACACATAGTGGTTATTCGTTGTGCAATGGGCGTACAAACAAGACAAATAAAAACAAAAACTACAACATCACTGATTCTCTTTTAAGCTACACTTGGCGATCGTAAAATTGTTCAAATCATCATGGATAGCTCTCATCTTTTATAGGTGCTTTCAAAATTACTGACCAGCACTCCATTAAATTTTTGGTGAGTGGTGGTAATTCACCTGTATATGGTGATTATTCTGTTCTTCTGTTGACACAATCTACATAAAATAGGTTCGACTTTCGCCACTTTGGCGCTAGAGTTTATTTTGAATTACCAACTCTAAAATATTTAGCTGAGCTCCTCCTTACTAACATAAAATCATCTGAGTGTATTAAAAAATATCTAATGATACTTTTTTTTTTCAGGACGAATCTAACTTATATTTAGTAATGGACTATTATTGTGGAGGTGATTTGTTAACATTGTTGAGTAAATTTGAAGATCGTCTTCCAGAAGAAATGGCTAGATTTTATATAGCAGAAATGGTTTTAGCCATTAATTCAATACACAATCTCAAATATGTTCACAGGCAAGTAGATAAGTTGTTCATTTACTAAAATTTTCAACTTTTTTCACAACTTTTTGGCACAACTACAACAAGATGAAAGTTCTGCAAACACAAAAAGAGAACTGGGCAATCAATAACTGATCTGAACTCTGATTTTATAAATGACTATAAGTGCACTGTGTTACATAACCTGCCTGAAGAAATAAATCTAATATTCATCCATTAAGTTTCCTCAAGGACAATTCTATATCAGATACATTTTTTTCATGCCTACAGATATTACTGAAATAAAGCAAATTTTCAGAGAAATTAAAGATAGATAAACTCTTTCGGTTGTGATGACATGACCATAAAATTATTTACCAATTCACCCAACTCCGCTCTCACTGCTCTGGTGGAAGCCATAAATGCAAGCGTCTCATTAGGAATATTTCCTGCATGTTTGAAAACAGCAATTTTTATTCCCTGACACAAAGGTGGCGACATTTCAGTTTGGGTTTCGAAGCTCAGTACGGGAGATGCTATGTTTCATCTGTTAGAAGATGTATATCTACGTCTTAATAATCGAAAAATGGCAGTAGCAGTTTTTTGTGATCTTTCAAAAGCATTCGATTGCGTGGATCATAAAATCCTGCTGCAAAAACTGGAAGTGTATGGCCTTAGAGATGTATTGTCGAAATTGTTCAGATCATACCTATCAGAGCATACTCAAAAAGACACACTCCATGGCAACATATCACATCTCCAGACCGTAACTCGTGGAGTTCCACAAGGATCGGTTCTCGGCTCAATTCTCTTCTTGCTATATATTAATGATCTAGCTTGCAAAGATAACTCAATTTGCAGATGACACTACATTTTTTTTGTGGCATAGCAAAAATTAAATGCAACTGCAGCAAAGGATTAGCTAAGATGTAAAAAAAAATAACAGAGTGGTGTGATGCTAACCTTTTATCGTTCAATATCGCTAAGACTAGCATTATCACACTTGAGTGCTCCATGCTGGAAATTTACCTGGATACTCAGTTAATTGAAAACAACGAATCTGCAAAATTTTTATATAAATAATCTTTGTAAGAAAGTTGCAGCACTATTGCGGCCAAAAATGTGTATTTTGTTCAAAAATGTGTATTTTGTTCTGATTGATTCCGATCTGCGATATGGTATCTGTTTTTGGGGAACATCTTGTCAATATTTATTGTCAATATTTATTTGTACTGCAAAAAAGAGGTGTTAGAAATATGTGTAAATCCGGATTCAGGGACTCCTGTAGATCCTTATTCATAAAACACAAAATCTTGACCTTTGCCTTGCATTCTCTTCTGGAAATGGTATGCCTAATGCAAAAAAAAATACCAAGTTGGAATTTCTACAATATTTTGACGTCATACCAGAAATATGTTCAATATAACAATTTATAACAATTCCAATTTTTTCAGAAATTAAGAGATTGTTCATACAAAACAGCAAAAAAAATTTTAATCACTTTACAAATGAAATTAAAGGTGAAACATGCTCCACTAGATTAAGAAAATAAGTAAAAAAGCTTTTGATCAAAAGCCTATTATTCATTGGAGGAATTCTACTCATGTAGAAATATCGGCAGTGGATTCTGAGTTTGACTTTTGTTTCAACAGTAGGTGCTTTTGCTTTTATTTGCTTTTATTTTTGGAGGCATTGAAATTTTTGTTTTTATATTTCAACACACCTATATGTTATTTATTGGGTATATTAAAATGTGTAGGGTATTGTATCTACGGTTTTTGGGATTTTATTATTTTATTGATTTTTACACTCCAAAATCTTGCTATACTTTGTATATTTTAATATTTAACAATTCATTAAAAATAAATTTATTTTATTTTCATGTGACTTCGATTTTTGTATAAAAGTATAATTTTAAATTGTTACTGTTTTATATTTTTATTTACATATTTGAGACTACGATTGTTTATAAACCTGATTGTGACTCTAAATAATTTTTTTTTCTATTTACATTATTATTTATATATTTACCTTCAAGAACTCGCTTTTTAAACAAAATTTATGTTTTCCGACCATAAAGCATATTTTGATTGATTGATATAAATTACATGCAGTGTTCCCGAAAATATGTATCATAATTAAAAAGGGACGAAATTCATCAACTGAGAAAAGCAGCCGATCATACACTCACAATTCAAAGTTAGGTTAGAGCCACGGGCTGTGGGCGGTCATAGGTTCAAAATGTGCAAAATCTCAGTTATCTAGAACACTTTCGTCACTACATTCTATCGAGTTTCAAAAAGTCTGTGCATATAGAATCAACCAGCATTTTATTTTCCAGAAAATTATAATATAATTTGCATAGAACAATAAGATTGTAATCTTGCTGATTGATAATAATGTTTTTGAGATCAAATGAAAGTTATTTGGTAGTTATGCAATTAGTTAATAACTACTAATGTTTACAAATATTTAAATTTTTGCAGAGACATCAAACCCGATAATATTCTTTTGGACGCTAATGGTCATATTAGATTAGCTGACTTTGGGAGTTGTTTGAAATTGAACGATGACGGTATGGTGCAATCGAATGTAGCTGTTGGTACGCCCGATTATATATCTCCTGAAATCCTTAGGGTAAGAAAACAAGCTAATCGAAATAAGAATTTAATATAAGATTGAAAATTTCAAGTTTCAAGGTCTTTTTGAAAATTCAATATTTTTATTTGAAACTTTATATGCTCTTACCGAGTTCTTTTCGAAAATTCAATTTTTTTATTTGAAACTTTACATGCTCTTACTGAGTTCTAACATCTACATGGAAGAGTGTGAACACTGCAATTGGAAGTGATTGATGTACCTCTTTTAATCTACTACTTAACTCTTTTTCACACTTATTTTAGGCTTATGTTCCATCTTTAAATGTCATTCTGTATATTCAATCGATGTATTTTCTGTTCAAATTTCTTTAAATCTGTTTATTTATATTATTTAGAAAATTGTACTATATACAAATTCAGTGATTTAAGATCTGCAATATCTTAAATATTTTACAAATTAGGTACATATACTATATAACATTGGGAAATATGTTGAATTTGCAGAAATATTTCTACTTCGCATGCTTCATTTCCATCTAGTATCTTGCCTGTTTTATTTTTTAACATTCAAAATAGTGTGTTCAAATCTCCTGTCGGCTAATACTGCTGAAGAAGGTAGAAGCTTATCCAAGTAACTGCAGTCTTGTCATCACTGGGTCGAGCCCCATATCTCTCGTACATAAAATGTATGAAGCCAATGAGTGCCAGTGATATTAAATATTTATTAGAATCACAATTCTTATACTCAAACTAAGTCATTGCCCGGTGAATAGAATTTTCAATACTTATCTAACCTGAAGGGTAGAAACTGCAAAACTTCAACAGAATTAACATATTCATTATACATCTTTAATTTTTTAAATATTATTTTCAAAAACTCTACTAACACGAATGTTTATTTACAGGAAAATATGTTACATTAGTACTAAAAAGTGTATACAGTGCGGCTTTTTATAGTTTCCCCCCCCCCCGTTAACTTTTGAACGGTTCGACGTACAAACATTTGGAAAAAAACCTTTTGGGGAATACCACCGATACTACTTTTTGAAATCAAAGACATGGTGATTGCTCGACAGATGGCAGGTGGAGCAAAATTTTAAATGTCATGGAGGTCACATCGTTGAAAAGATAATTCAATTCTCTTTACAACCATCTAAATATTTTCGAATTTCGTGAATAAAGTTTTTCCCGATTTCGATTTTTATGCCTTTCAAAATTTTCAAGTTGATGTGCCCCCAGCGTCATTTGTCGAATAATTGCAATGTATCTTCTCTCAAAAATTAGTATCGGTTCCATTGCTCCATTGCATCAAACCGTTTTTTATTTTTTTATTTCAAAAAGTAGTATTGAGTATAGGTGATATCCCCAAACGGTATTTTTCCCATGTTTGTACGTTGAACACTTCAAAAGTTAATAGGCTTGTGAGGGGCAGTAAAACAGTAAATGAACTGGCGTTTGAACAAATTAAATATAAATAGGTCAAAGATGTAATAACCCAAATTGAGAAGGATTCCCCATTGAATGCTTATCATTCAATAGCATATCAGTTTTCAATATATATTTCTGTGTTTGATTACCAATCTTAATTTATTTATTGAAAATAGTTAAGAATAAATCATCTCTGATATAGCAAACAATCTAAGAACTCAATTTATATTATTTTTAGGCAATGGAAGATGGTCAAGGCAGGTATGGCCCTGAGTGTGATTGGTGGTCTTTGGGTGAGTACTAAATAGTTATTGACTTGACACATAATGTTCGTGAAATTAATGATTCATTTTTTATTTTAGGAGTTTGTATGTACGAAATGTTATTTGGTGAGACACCTTTTTATGCAGAGAGTTTAGTGGAAACATATGGAAAAATAATGAACCATAAGAATTGTTTCGATTTTCCTGCGGATGTGGAAGTCACAGATTCAGCAAAAGATTTGATAAAAAGGCTTATTTGTAGCCAGGAATTTCGGTTAGGGCAAAACGGAATAGAAGATTTCAAGGTTAGAGAAATTTTAATTTTTTTTTCTGTTCTGTCTGAAATCATATTGCCTGTGATGAGAATATGAATATGAAAACAAAAAAACTCGAAGCTCGCCTTTGTAATCTTGGTGGAAGATGTTTCAAATTTTTTCACTGTAAAACCTTAGGTATATAATGATATTATCTGATATCCATTTCTATCTGATATCCATAGAAAAGGGTCAGGGCCTGTAGAGTTTAAGAGCCTGATATCTTTGCTATGGTACATTAAGGTGTTGCAGAACTGATTAGATAAAGAAACTTCCTTGCAACAAATCTTCGACTGCTCCGTAAAAAAAATACTTTGATTTTCCCACACATCAAATTTGAAATACTTTGATGGAATGCAGGTTGACTCAAATGCTTTCAAATCAATTTTTTTTGTTTTGGTGTTTGGTGAATGAAGGATTTTTATTTTGTAAGAAGCTAGATTTTTCTTTTGAGGAAGTTTTTTTTTCTAAATGGAAACTAGTGACACATATCAAGAGCAAGTTTTTGAAATGATTTTTCTTTAGTAATCTGAGGCAATCAAGGTAGATCACATTCTCTTTCAATAATATCATAATCAATTAAGATTAAAATAATTTTTATTGTAGAGTCATGCGTGGTTTGAGAATGTTGACTGGGATGGAATCCAAGATAGCAACGCACCTTATATTCCAGAAGTATCAAGTCCAACAGACACTTCAAATTTTGATGTTGATGATGCTGATATTCGATTATCAGATGCGCTGCCCCCAACTGCCAATAATGCCTTCACTGGTTTACATTTACCATTTGTTGGATTTTCCTTCACCCAAGGAAGGTAATAATCATACTAATGTGATATGTTATGACTACTTTTTAAATTTTTATTTTATAGTTTCATTTGTGATTTAAGTAACTTGACGATGTATATAAATTCTAACTTTACTGATAAACAAAATCAACGAAATAAGAGTGATATCATGGCATTGGCTCTGACTCAAGAAAAGGATGTAGATAAAAGAATGTCACCAGATGGTACAAGAAAATTGCAGGATGAAATAAACACACTCACAAAGAAAAATTGTGAACTAGAAAATCAGTTAAAAATTCTAGAAACTGGTAACTCCAAAGATTTGCATGGGGATTCAATGGATGGCCCAGAAAACTGTAAGGATTGAACATGTTTAAGTTTACAGCAATGACTTGTGTTGATTAAAAAAAAATGTTTTCAGCGAAATTAAAAGAATTGGAAAAACTAATTAGAGTTATAAAACAAGAAAAAGATGAGATTCTAAAAGAAAAGCAAGACTTGCAGGAGAAATTGAAATTTCAAGATATGGAACTAAAAGATGCACTGGCACAGAAAAAATTGGCAATGACTGAGTATACTGAAGTATCTGATAAATTAGCAGAGCTGAGACAACAGAAACAGAAACTTTCTAGACAAGTGAGTCTTTATTTGCTTTGTCATGTGTTTGGCATATAATATGTTCAGAAAGTAATATACTTTATTATAGACGGATAATTGTTTCATCTGAAATACCAATGTAGTCAGATAAATAGGACTTGAAATATTACGGATCTGTAAAGATGTTCTGAGATGCACAAGAGCATAAATCTATATACAAAAACATATCTAATTTTTTTGTACCAGTATATTCATTATATTATATTATTATTATTTTAAATCTGATGAGACTTGAGTATTTGTTTAGATGAAAAGAACCTTGTGAGGAGTCCCATACAGTTCTGTAATTTTGTAATCCTAGGAGAGTAACACATTTATGAATATTCAGGTTAGAGATAAAGAGGAAGAACTTGAAACAGTAATGCAAAAAGTTGATTCCCTGCGAAATGACATAAGAAGAGCTGAAAAGTTGAGACGAGAGCTTGAGTCTCGCGTGGATGAGGCACAAGCAGAGTCAACAAAAGAAAGGAAACTAAGAGAAAGATCCGAAGAATATTGCCGGCAAATGCAGGCTGAATCTGATAGGCTTAGGGTAAGGAGTGAACACGGACCTCGAGATCAACAAGACTCATTAAGACTCAAAGCAGAACTAGAAAAATTAGAGGTGAGAAATATAATAATAATACTATTTTTGGATTTTTATTCAATGAAAAACAATCACCATTTCTCCAGATTACCAAAACATTTTAATTAATTTCTATATAGTATGAAAATTCACACTTTTGGCATTATTTAGAGAAAATTATCACACTTTTTGAACCAGTCTCCTCACAATGATTTTACAAATAAGTACGAGTGATGATGGTGAAACAGAAATTTGGGAATAGATATTCTAGGAATGGAGATACAGTATAGGTAGAGAGATGTGAGAAAAGAGAGACATATTGAGTGAAAGAGTTTGTGAGAAATACTGAAGATTTTGACAGAAAAACATTAGAGACTTTGAGTGACACGGCTTGTAACTTCGAGAGAATACCATGAGAACTAAGAGAAAGTTGTCAGGAATTGGTGATTCTTATATAAATTCATATATTTATTTCCAAAAATATTGCATGTCTCCAAATCTCTTTCAATTTTCAATTCTAAAGCATACCATGAAATCTGATACTATTGTGTTGACAAATTCACATTTTTTTTTTAATCTTCATAAAGTACATGCACCTCCAAACAATCTACACAATATAATAAATGAATGATCAAGATTTATTTTGTTTATATTGACAGCACCTAGATTCATACATGTATTTTTTTATGGCAGAGATAGATAT
The DNA here is from genome assembly GCA_958298965.1 of Chrysolina haemoptera. Classification (NCBI taxonomy): domain Eukaryota; kingdom Metazoa; phylum Arthropoda; class Insecta; order Coleoptera; family Chrysomelidae; genus Chrysolina; species Chrysolina haemoptera. The sequence continues at coordinate 36,393,189 of OY282587.1, read as the reverse complement.
TATTATGTTTGTGATATACCAGCATATTTATAGAATATAGAAACAGCACAGAGGAAAAATTTTAAGTTTTTTGGCTCTTGTACATTGCACATTTACATTTGTTCTGAATAATAGGTAAATTCTGTGTTGCAATTCTCCAAAGTAGAATTTCATATTGTTGATAAAATTGTTATTTCCATCAATCAGCTGCCCCCTTACGAGCAACCCTCAGAATTCCTTGAGAAACTTGTGATAGCTAGGGAAGATGCAGATGAGAAACTTGGTTGTGTTTCTCTTAAACAAAAGGATTTTAACATAAATACGCTGGTGACTTTAAGATCAGCTATTCTAGAGAAAATACATGCTTGGTTTTTGCTTGAGTTTAATCCTATCACTTGGGAGATTATTGGATCCTCATTCTACAATTTTTGCCAGGTTAATTTCGCTGAAGAGTTTGAGAGAAATATACTATAGATGTTGAGAAGTAGACAAGAGAGTTTGAGAGAAACTAGGAATTTTGAAAGGAAGAGAACAATAGAAATAGAGAGATGGAGAAGGTGGAGCAATTGGTGGTGGTGAAAGAAGGTGGGGAGAGAGATGGTTGTGGAGTGAGAGAGAGAGATAGGTGGGGAGGAAGATATTGGTTGGGGGAGAGAGAGAATGGATAGAGAGAGTAGGGAGGTGGCAAGAGAAGTGTAGTTACAGAAGATGTGAAAAAGGGTGTGATGTGAAAGGAAGACAAGAGCAAAAGGACTTAGAGAAAGATTTGAAGATATATGGATTGGGAGAACTGAAATAGAACATTGACGTGTGAGTGACATGTAGGACAAAACTGAAGATAAAAAATATACTATGTTCTAAATCATGAAGTTTCTTATTTTGCTGTAACTTAAGTTGTAAAGTAAATATTGACTTTTCCTTCGTAAAAGTAAAAAAAACTTGATTTTTCCAAATAATTAAATCCACTGATTGATAATGAAATTCTGCAGTTTCAGTACAATGAAAGTTTATCACAGCAACAAGCTCGGTATAATATGGAACTTTCCTCGCTTAGAGACCAGTTGCATGAAGCAGAAACTCATAGGGAGCTACTGGAAAGAGAAGTAAGGTCACTAGATTTGACAATATCAATTTATTTTGATTTTTGTTACTAGTTTTATTTTGTTTCATATTTTATATTAGGTACATTTATTGAAAGAAAAACTGGATAAGTCCAGGTCAGAAGCTATATCCGATTCTGAACAAATATTAGCTGACCTTAACCATAGACATGATAGAGATAAACAAATTTTAGCTGAGGATAACAAAAATCTCTCTACAAATGTCGACTTTGTGAGTTTTGTTTTATGTTTTAGTTTGGGTTTGACGTATAGATATCTACACATTATGAAAGATTCACATTTTCATTTTTGAATTTCAGCTTACTGAATCTATGAATCGTCTGCAAACAGAACGTTCCAGTTTGGAAACTGATTATGAAGAATTAAGAAGTAAGCAAGAAGCTTTGGGTCAGTGGGAGTCGCAACTATCAGAAATTATTCAGTGGGTTAATGACGAAAAAGATGCCAGAGCTTACTTGCAAGCACTAGCTACGAAAATGACCGAAGAATTGGATTATTTGAAACATGCAGGTAATTTGTATATCCTAAATAGAATAGGAATCATTTAATTCTTGGGTTGTTTCTGAAGGTGTATCCAATGTAGTCTCTGGATCAGATAAAAACTGGAGGAATAGAAGATCACAGAAACTAGACAAAATGGAACTTTTGAATTTACAGAGCTCTCTACAGAGTGAGATTCAAGCTAAACAAGCCATAAGTGAGGATTTAAGTAAAACTAGGGAAGCCCTGCTAGCTGCTCAAAAGTATTTACCTTATACCCTAGAAAAGTTCCATATAAATCTAATATTGATTTTCAGGGAACTGAGGGAGTATAGACAACGAAATGAAGCCTTGAATAATGATTTGAAGCGAAAGGAAAAACAAGTCAAAGATTTTCAAAATAGGCTGGATTCCGAAGGATGTAAGTGGAATTATATTCCGATAATATTCAAATAGTAATTTTTTAATTTGTTTGATTTTATATATATATTTTTTTATTAAGTTAAATAAATGTTTTATCCAACAATTAAAATCAAACAATTTAATTTATAATTACTAACATTGCGGCCGATAAATTGATCGTTCTCACTGTTTTATTCATCAAATCAAGTTCACACACATACACTAGAAATATCAGACTTATCGTCAAAGTGTCTGATTCTGAAGTTTTTTTAGCTCTCAGTTTACAGAATACAGAAGTTATCTATATTATGATTTTTATCTCTGTGAAGTTTATAAAATTTTAAATATACTTACGTTTCTTTCTTTAATTTGTAAGATCAAAATCACTTCATAAAAAAAAGGCAGAAATGAAGTTTGGCTCCATCACCATTCGTACCTACATTATGAAAAGCCATGTTAACAGAGAGATTCTAGAAACAGAGTTGAAATGCGAATCCCTGGGTCAGTATGATGTCGTATTATCAATATGTCTTCATTTCCAGAAAATGTTCGTCGTTGGCTGTATTATGATTATATCATAAATGGTAATGAAATATAATTTTTCTCATCCTACTTTCTCAAATAGTATGAACTGTTTTCAGAAATATCATCTAATATGATAGATGTAGCGATAACTAATAAGGAAACATGATATATTGCAATAGTATCTATAATTATTCAAAATCACGATATACAAAATGGACTTATTTTCTAGGAAAGTTGCAAATTATATCTTGTAGCAGCACATATTGCCTTTAGCCTGTGCACACTACCCAACTAACAGGCGCATGCGTCACTAACAACTTTATGGGTGTGACTTAGTATCAGCTAACTTCAGACTAGATTCATATTATATGTCATAGTTTGGCGCCTGAAAATTTAGAAGCAACTATTTTGAAAATAGAACCTACTTGAATTCTATTAATCATCATTTTGGACAGCAGAAACAATACTAGATAGTTGAAAACTAATTTTATAAAAATGTATCTGAAGGAAACTTCTCCATTGCCAAACTTCATTGCCTGCCAATTCGGATTCATTGTAATACCAATAAGTTTAATTGAGTTCCCAACACAACTAGTAGCTTTTTTCATGATATTGGCTATTAGTTAATTAGCATCATCCACATCTTTATTGTTTTAAATGTCCATATAATATAGCTACCAATGTAACGAGGCGCTATGCGCCGAGTTGCATGTGCAACTTCCGATATTTATTTAAATTGCGTAATAATCAAGTTACGTTCAAAGCTTTATCGTATCATTGACAATGATGATCTGAAAATAAACTCAACAACATTGGTTATGTCACGTTATTGTCATTTTAGCTTGCCATTTAGTATCTAGGGTATTGTAACATAACTAACGTATTATATTGTAACTAATATATTATGTGTTGTTATGATGTTAATAATTTGTAATGAAGATTTAACTGAAAGGAAGCTTACTATACAATGATACGATAAATGTAATAATAGCGTTTATTTGCATAATGATAATAACAATAATAATGTAAGGTTAAAAATCCTTGATGAACTTTCGGTAATAGCCTAGAAGTTCGAGAAATGTATAATTATATTATTTTACATACAGGGTGTTTCCGAAATTGGAGCTATAAATTAAATAGGTTTTGTTGAAAAAAAAATATTTTGGGAGATATTGAATTTTAAAGTTTTCAAGAATTTTTTTTGTAATCACTGATAAGAGGTCTACCGCCTGCGCAAGGTGCTCTGAAACACTGCCAGCGGGCAGACACTCTGTGGCCTGAAGAATCAAACCAGTGCCTCCCAAACAAAGATAACTAAGAGCGATTTCATAAAATTTTTCAAAAATTTTTGACTGCTTCAAAAACGAAAATTCTTGCCATTAATTGATACATTATGTTCCCTATAACAACCCATTTTCTTAATCGCTTCAATTTCGGAAACACCCTGTATATGTAAAAAGAAAGAACGTATTCATTTCAACTCACATATTTATAATACACGGAATGAAAATACACCAACTTTGAAAAATCAAGTTCATAAAACAATTGGTCAAATAAATTTTACTTACATCATTCATCATTTATTTTGTATGACTCATTACCAAATGAAATATTAAAGAGCATCAAATCAAATGGATAATGAATAAAGAAAGACAATTTTTTCACAATTTTTGTTAACAAAATGGAAATCACAAACTGATATATGAAAATTCTCCATTTCCTTATTTTTATTCAGTCCTTACTAGTAAAACTTCGCAAGGCTTTTCCGGTTTATAATTGGAAAAAACGTACAATTGATTGTGAATATTATACTGTAATTAATACAAGTTGAACTACCATCACATAACGAAATTTAAATGCGGTACTAGTCTATCATGTAGAAACGCATCTGTAAAATTTCAGAGAAATCCGAGATCATTTATATAATTAATTTATTCGCCAACCTTCACAATCGCGCCAATTATAAAGCAACTTTGCCTCCGCCTCTAAGTACGAACTCTCGTTCTCCGATGTCTGTGGTTTCATGCTGTACACTAGAGTCTGTCAGGTTCGTTTCATCACTTACCATGTTTACTTACCGATTAATTTATTCCGATGTATTTTTGTTAATCAATCGTTCAAAAGGCCATTGATAGATTAGATCTAATGTGATTTGTGCTTTAAATAATGTTGTGTTCGGGTATACAGAAAGTTTGTTCGACAACAATAGTATTCACTTGAATTTTCAAGTAATGTGTTGTGTTCTTCAAAAATCATTTACTTTCCAACCTCCTATTGGTTGTCATGATGATAAAACTTCATTTCAAATATCCAGCTTCAGTTTGATCAAGGAAGAGGAACAGTTCTCATTCTGCATTTCCACGTGTGTTGGGGCGGCGCTTTCCTCCACTTACAAAAGGTCATTTTTGTGTCCAGATTTTCAAATTTCACTTTATTTTGTACTTCCTTTGGTGGGAGAGCACACTGTATAATTTTCTAAGTGATCATAGTCACCCTGTATATTATTTCAAATAAAATCATTATTACTATTATTAGTATCCGGTTTTTTCGGAAATATCCATATCACGAGGACTAATGTGATTCGCTCCACATGCTGATATTTTGTTCAATAATTGGTGCGATTTGATTATGTACTTCGGTTTTATGCACTTGTGGATACCTATAAGATTTTGTGTAAACTGAAATTTCTTCTTTGGCTTTTATTCGTTGTTATAGCTGATTGGTAAAGATCAGAGATGTATTAGATTGGTATAAAAGTTCAGAAAATGTCTAGTATAATTTTGAGATTTATTGTATTTCTTCCGTGAACTTTTCACTATAAATAAAGCGGAAAAGTGGGGTTAGGTGGGTTGTCAGATATTTTAGGTTAGGTTATTTTACGTCTAGGGTTTGTTAATTGTGCACAAAACCAATAGATGGTCACAGTATTCTTCATATTATAGATATTTGAAAGGTTAAAACCTTCCTTCATTTTGTTTAACTGGAAGCCCGACATAATTAATAGTATGAGGATTCGGTTGAATCCAATATAAATCGGTCTTGTTGGTTTCAATTACGATTTTGGAAAATTCAAATGAACTTGAGGCCATTTTAGGTTATCTAGTCCGATCAATCAATCCATCGAATTGCCTTAAAGAATTTGAAGAGGTATGATTTCAGTTTGGAGTTGCTATTGAGCTCCTGGAAACAGTAGCTCTGCGAATAATTCTGAAGAATCCATGTTACTACAAATGGTCCGTGTTTGATATTCTTTTTGAAGTATTTAATGCAAATAATACAATCTCAAGGGTGAAAAAGTACAACACCAGTTTCGATAATCGGTTTAAATGGCGGTTCTGTAATAATTATACAGGGTGAACTACTACCACTTAACGACAATTAAACAGTGTGCTCTCGCCATCAAAAGTAGCGGAAAACTGAGTGAACTTTGATTTGATGATTTCAAAGAAGTTTCAGCATGCCACTCAATAGGAAATTGCAAAATTGAATGATTTTTGCAGATCATTCATAACGCAGCTCAAAATTAAAATTAATGTAAATGAAATAACTGTCAAATAAACTTTCTGTGAACGCAAACACATTGTTCTTTTGAGCACAAATCACATTTGTGCCATAGGTATCTATCAATGCCTTTTAGACGATCGATTAACGAAAAGTCGGAATAATTTCTTTGTAAATACAACGCAATGTCATACTTATTATATGAAACAGTCGTGCGATTATAGAAATTGAACTTTGACAGAGATTTGAAACATAGGCGTTCAGTTTAGCCATTATATAAGTATGAACAGGATGTTCATAAAATCAGTTGTGGAATCATCTGCGACTGAAAGACAAACTTTAGTCGCTATTTTCCATTCTCCATTAAAATTTTAAAATGTAATTTTTTTAATATCTAACAGAAAACAACTACGGACATTGAACTACATCTGATAGACATTGTGAAAAGACTTTAACTGAAATGAAAAAAAATCTGAAAGTGAAAATTCGCATTTCATTCAGATAGGTTCGTCTGACACAGAGAAGCAAGGTGCAGTCCTAAAACTGTAACTAGTTTATTGAACAATCATTTTATTATTAATTTATATTTTATTTCAATTGTGAGGACGATCAATTTATAGTAGTGTTTGGCTGCAGTGTATATTAGCACTCCCCGGCGGGTGGTAATTATTTGTGTATGTATTTAGTCAGTTCTTGGCTGAAGCAACTGCCCTTGGTTATTGGAATTACGTCGTGCTTCTGGGGAATAATGTTACTCTACATGCGACTATATGGTTGAAAACGAAAATAATCCAAGTTGAACTTGATCATTGGCATTTCAGTACAATGTTTTTAGGAGAAATCAAGTGATAAAGTTTACTATTGTTGATTGTAAATATTGTGTGAAATAGCATTGTATAGATTTTTATATTATAATTTTAAGAATAAATCGCTTTTTTGACAAATCTAAAAAATGTTGAATCCATAAAAAAAATCACTAAATTTTCATATCACGTAGCTTGGATTTTGGAAGATCAATTTGCTGTGTGTTGATGAAATCTATAGATGGGTGAAAGTATGGGAAGTGCTTATTATTTGTTGATATGAAGCCTATGCACACTTTGAAAAACTGTCTACAAACATGCAGTACTCTTTGAGAAGGTGAAAAAACAAAAGCCCAAAAAATGTTTCTTGCGAGATTTTTATTTGCCTCACATCACTTCTTACAAATACGGTTATAGAGTAAAACACTAGGGCAACAGACTTGTTTGGGTATATCCACAATTTATATTATAAATAAAAATGAGTTTCAAATTGTATATTTATGGAAGATATAGGGCTTTACATCCATGAATGAATGTAATTTTTTCACTTTTTCATTCTTCAATTTTTAGAAAAAAATCAAATGAATTGTTTTTGTGTAATTAATAAGTAGTAATCTAAAAAGAATCATACTTTGTAAATTGGAACATTGAATTTCAGTTCTGTTGGTGTATTTATCTTTGTTATGAACTCATAAAATCTCCTTGTTCGTAAATTGAGGGAAGTATTAAGAGTTTACTTCTCAGCAAGATTTTTTTTTATCATAGTTTGTACATTTTTTTATCAATTGATAGTTGACGGCAAGCTAGTAAAATTCCATAAACAAAATATCAGTTAACCATGTCGTAGTAGACAGTGATACAACTTCCCTAAAGTTTCTTAAAAGAAGTTAATACTCTCTTCCATTTTCATTTTTTTTTTCAATTTAGACCATAAATAATATGAAAACCGAGCAATTTAAATGTTGTATAATCATCAAAATTTTCGCTATTTTTCTGTATAAATATACCTATACAGGTATAGGTAAATTTAAAATCTATTAAGATCTTCTCAAACCAAAGCTGGAACGAACTGAATAATCTCAGCGGTATGTATCTTGCTATAAAATTAATTTCCGCGTTTGTTTGAGGAGATCTTATTCTCTACCATACTTCATCTTGAGTTCATTCAATAATTTGTTGGTTAGTAAACTATTTTAAATGGCAGTTATAATATCAATGATATTAAATAATTCAAAAATTTCTTGATGTGTTTCATGAATCCTAATTTAGTCAAACATTTTTATTTGAATACTTCTACCCAAATGAAGGGTCGATTCATTTATCAGTTAAGCTTTTGAGCGTTCTCGACATATTATGAGGATTGATTTTATTTTGTATTTTTTCATAGTTCCTACATAGTAGTTTTTTCTATGATTTGAAAAAGTTGACAAAATTATTCTTGGTATTATAATATAATTATACCGATTAGTTTCAGTTTTATCATCTCTTATTTTGATCTAAACATTATACACTGTTGAATTTTTAAACTTATGACTGTAGCCTGATTACAGGCTGTTAGGGTTAGGTCTCATAAAGTGCGGGAGAATAGAGAAATTTTCGAATTTAAAGTTTTTCAATAGTTCATATTTGATTGTATTTCAGAAAGCTTTCTTTCTTCCACAAAACTTCATCATTGTTATTCAGAAAAACTAATTCAAACGTGATTTAGACATTTTTAAAATCATAAAATGTCGTTAGAGCACCATGTAGACAATCTTGCGAGCAAACTCGGCTAATTGTGCTTTCTAGTCAGGCTATTGAAACCTGCGGCAACCTTCAAAGTATTGAAACTGGCATATTTCGGTTAGTGAAGTCAATTATATCTTATGGTCCCCTATTTTAGGAATTATCAAAAAAGCCTTTGCAGTTTAGAAAAAATTGTTTGATGTATGATAGGGGCTAATCGACGTATTTATTACCAGCAGTAATTTACTGTATTGGTAATTGTTAATTTTTTTTATTCCGTTAACCAGCTGTTGTCCCCCTACGAACGGCAGTCCTTAAAAGTCGAAACTTGTGCGAGCCAATGATTAACGAGGTCTTTTGACGTGCGGTTCCTAGCACTTTCTAGGGCCATCAGAAAAAATATTCTGCAATCGCGAGGCTTTGAACCTACGACCGGCGGCCAGAATGATTTGAAAGCGGTGATCCAAACCACTCGACTACCTGACCTGAATGCATACACTACCATCACACATGGTCATTGACAATTTTTAAAAAAATCTTGTTTTATGTGGAAGTAGTTGTGTACACCAATATTCCTCCTGTGGAAAAAAATATTTATGAATGTCACCCAAGAGATTTAGTTATGTTTTTCCCTCTGCTCACGAGATTCGTGAAGAAGAAGTCAAAAATGGTCCCTCCAAAATTCATGCAAGTAACAACTCTTCGGAGTCGGAATCTATTCCTGTTTTAAAAAAAAATAGTCCAATTATAATGAAAAAAACACGAATCTCTGTTCCTTCACTTCACCGTTGATTATTTCACTTGTATTGAGGATTGTACATGGTTACCAGTTGAATATTTTGCATATGCAAATCCTCTTGGGAAATTAGCCATATATGAATTTCAAAGCGAAATAGACAACATAGAAAAAAGTCTATATATTCATTTTGGGAGAAAACGCATGTATTCCCCTCGTTTATTACTGCCCTCTGCTTCGTGTCGTTCATAAAAACACTCTAGCTGGAAATGCTTGATTTTCTTCCCTTGCTGAACAGATGGTTATTTACCAGCCTTTCTCTTGACTTAACCATAGGTCAGAACTTGCATACTTGTAGTATAACTGTTTTAATAAATTTATAATCATATTTAGGAAATAGACACTGATTTACCCACATTTTAACTGAATGATGCATTTTGTTCACGGAAATTTCAAAAATTCAGATAAGACTTTTCAATAATTTAAAGTGAACTACTTGTATAGTATGTGTATAGTTGTTCGATTAGTCCGATGTAGTTAAGATTCGTAAGAAATTTACTTTCAGTATCTGAAATAATTCATCCTTTCCAACGTTAAAAAGTCTCTAGACAGAGTTTGTTTTGTTCAGTATCGTTTGTATTATCTCCAAATTTGTTCTTTTCAATCAAGTATCACTTGGAAAAATATTTTTTAGATTTGTTTACCTCACAGATTTGTTAATTATTATTAATTATTACTTTGTTGAACTTGTTTGAAATTTTATCTTAATAAACCATTAGTGAAAGTTATTTTTGTTCTGAACTATATATATATTCATGTGAAGATTTATGAATGTTTACATGCAGCGAGTATTGGGATATCAACATTCTTCAAACGTCATGTTAAGGGTTAGTCTCAGCATACTTTTTAGCTAGAGCCTAATATGCAATTGCTTGCGATTGCTTATTTTTCCTATTGGTTACTGCTTGGAGTGCTAATATAATGTTATGTCTTTGTCTTGGAGCATTTATGATTGTTATCTCCAAATATTTAACATGTTAGATTTTTAACTGATGCATTTGTTCCCTGTTTGGCAGTTTTTCGAATTTTTCTATAATAGTTAACAATGTGTTTTAATTAATATTCCATATGTTCATTAGTAAAGACCTATATCCATGGCTCGTACTGATAATTTGTATGTTTCAGTTCTGGAACGACCTTCATCACAAATGTCTTATTTTGACCAGTTTTTGAAAGAAACAAATTCATCTCAGTTGAATACTTATGACAACATACCCGCCCAAAATCTGTTATATAAAGGTGGATCCGTTGAATCCGAAGAAGGAGATATAGAAGATAATAGGGCACTGAGTATGACAAGTTCAAAAAGCAATTTATCAGAAATCAGTATGGTGAGTTGGTTAAGGTTTTATAAATTTCCAACAAATTGAATTGACCTTTTTCAGCTTGAATCTCACTCTCCTATGAAGTTTAAAGCACATCAATTTCTGGTGAGAACTTTTTCTTGTCCAACAAAGTGCAGCCATTGCACTTCTCTAATGGTAGGACTTATGAGGCAAGGCATGGTTTGTGAAATATGTGGGTTTACATGTCACACAGCATGTTGTTCTCATGTGCCTGCAGTTTGCCCAGTTCCATCTGATCAAAGTGAGTACAGTACCTTTAGAATCCCGTACCTTATCCCTCCAATTAGCATAATTAACATTCATTGTCTGGGGTAATTGAGGAACTCCTATAAATCATAAAGTTTGCCGAATTAATTCAGTTTAGTGAGGTAGTAACTATGAGAACATAGGTAGTTGGTTTCAATTTCCCAAGACAATGAACACAATACTAATACTAACTTTATGATTGTGAGTAGAACTGTTATTTTCGATTTGATTTCGTTTAATTCTGTCTATTTCTCTGTAGCTTTTCTCCTGATGAAGCTGAAGCTAATAAACATTAGCAAAACCTGAGAAATTCCACATTGAGTTTATGTATATATATATATATATATACATGTATGTATGGATATATGTATCAACCACTGAACTTTTTGATAAAAATAAAATATCTGATTCCTTGGCATAAAAAATACTACATCCTACCAATTTGTAATTGGAAAATAATTTCCAAAAAAAAAATTAAAATATTGGTTTTCCGCATTTTACTCGGCAATTTTGAGGTTATGTGAAAAATTTGTACGATTCAAAGTTGTAGATTTGATTTTTTAACTATCTACAACTTTTGAAACTTTTGAATTTTGAATTTGAATTTACCTTTTTTTTATAACATATGTAATTACGCTGCAAATCGTGAAAAGCCGATTTCACTCCCTTTCATCCCCCGCCCCTCCTCGACTGCATGCATTCAGATGCTGAATTTTTGTCCCTGTATTAGTTATGCCCTTTTCTATAATTTCCAACCTAGTTTACCCTGTATGGAATTTTTCGGTGATTTATAGGTTTGATGAACTACTTTGCCTGGCCTAATGTCCTAGTTATTGGTGGCAATCTTTTTAAAAATTCTTTATTTTGTAACAGATACATCATTGAATTTAAAGAGGAAAATAATTAAAGAAGTAGTGTTTATCAAGATATCGACGTGAAAAATCTGTTTCTTATTTTATTCCAGCTTTAACAATAACGATAAAAAATTAATTTGAATATTTTTTTTTTCGAAATAACTTGAAAATATAAAAAATGGAAAAGTTTATAATGCCATATGAATGGCTCTTCTGTTATACAATTTACTTTTAAATTTATCTGAGACTGTATCTATTGTTTCCGATATATCCCCATCTGAACATTAGACACCTTCTATCATTAGTAACCAAAAATTGTGATTAATGTTACTTTCATTATATTTTTACATTAACGATTTATTTCTCCAGCTAAACGGCCTCTTGGCATTGATCCTACAAGAGGAATAGGAACTGCTTATGAAGGTTATGTGAAAGTTCCGAAGCAAGGTGGTGTAAAAAAAGGTGAAAATTATTATTCATGAATATTTTCTTAATTTATCTGTATTCAATTTATTCCAGGTTGGGTCAGACAATTCGTTGTTGTTTGCGACTTCAAATTATTTCTATATGATATATCAGCAGATCGCAATGCCTTACCAAGTGTTCATGTAGCTCAAGTACTAGATATGCGTGATCCACAGTTTAGTGTCTCCAGTGTTAAAGATTCTGATGTAATACATGCAAATAAAAAGGACATTCCTTGTATATTCAAAGTAAGTCAATTTAATAACATGTTATGAAGTTGAGACAAGTAGTAGTAACTGTGGGGAGGCTGCTGCAGCAGCCAAGCTAGTAGGCCCCAATGGGCCATTTTAGCCATTCCTTGCTCTTCATATGTAAACATCACTTCAAATCCGTTTTGAACCTTCATGACCTAATGAAGATCAGTATGTCAATCAACTCAAATCTATGAGTTCCTCTTCTGGAGTTTTTCAGCTCCAAATATTCCAAATATTATTCTCACACACACCTCATACTCCCTGACAAGGCGAAAAAAAGTTCCTTTGTCTTCTTTACTTCTGTGGCAAGTAGGTCTATTTTTTATGCCCATTAGGGTTTTTTCTTCTTAACCCATTAGGATTCCATCCAACAATGTTTTGGCATTTCTATGTAATCTTGTGTATGTGTATATGTGATCACATATATTGTGTATATATTTTGAATATCTTCTGACAACTCCTATACATTATGTAAGGTCTTTGAGGGTAATAAAGTTATAGACCACAAGCCCAGGCACATTTTCAGGGGGTGATTTCATACACCACGAGTGATATATAATGTTGAAGTACTGGTCGAGAAACAAACGTTGGGCACTATGCCGTCAATTTTCCGCGGTACTGGTGAGTGTACAGGTGAGTTGAAATGTCTTAAAAAAGGGGGTACTTTTTGGTTACATTATACATGACGACACTATTCTCGTTAAAGAGGCAATGAAAAAAGAATGCTCTAAAACCCAGTGCCATAAAAAAAGCAGTACAGGGAGTCAGAATTTTTGTTTGAAATCGCCGATTTTACCCCCCCCCCCCCCTCCCCAGTTAATCGAATACTCGACAGCGTTGATTCAGTTAACTTTGCCTTTCCATAAAAAACTATAATACATCTGTGCCGTCAGAAAAGGGTGGTGCATGGGGTCAGAAATCGCGAGTCAAAACCCGATTTTTACCCCATTTACGGCACCGATTTCTAGCTTTGAGTTAACATTTATTAAGTATTCTAAACATCGTGCCGTCAAAAAATTATGGTTCATGCTGAAAGAAATAAAAAATTACTAAAATTTTATAACAAAAAATCAATGTTTTCTTATAAGGTCATTTATTTCAGGTTTTTTTTAAGTAGAAACTAATTATTATGGTTTTATAATTATGCCGTCAATAATTCATGGTACCCAATTGAAATACAGAATAAATATTAAAATGAAAAAATTAAAAAAATTTGAAAATTACCTGCACAATTATAAGAGTTCATTTTTGAAATATTATTGTGGATAGCACTTCGTTAAACATTAAAAAGCATAGAAAATTGGTGTCGTCAATTTTCCCTTTGTATATTTTATGCATTTGGCGTGAAATCTCTTGTTACTTTCGGCTTATTTTACCTACAATTTTGGTCATAATTTTGGTAAAAAATTACAAGACGGCATCAACAATATAATACTGACCATATTAAACAGTACCTAATTAAACATTGTGGTGCCGTCAACATTAAACGGAAACTTTACGTAATAAGAGAATTTCAAAATTTTAACGATAATCTTGGTAATATTCGTTTTTTTAATATTTTTTTGTTTCAAATTTAACAAATAATGATGAGAATTTTGTTAAGTGTTTTACATATCAATATTTCAGTGGTAGTATACAAATAGTTCAGGTGAAACCATCGTTAGTTATTTCCTATGAATTTCGTGGTGTGAAATTTTCTTACCGAATCCACCGCGTGCTTGAATTAATTGCCGGAAATTTTTCGAGTACATGAATTTTCTTCAATACATAGATTATAAGTGAAATGTTTTTCCAAGAGCCATTCTCTCTCTCTCTTCTCCTTCCTCTCCAAAAGTGGAGAATGGAAAGGAGATGTCAAAGTGGGGATATGTATCCGCACATGGACTACGCTCCGTTTTCCTTGCTCAAAAACTGGCGGCAAATACACGCGATGGAGATTCAAATATTTAACTCTTCAATGGATGGTCCCCACTTCTAGCGACCTAGAGACGCTATCAAAATATTCTTCTCAGGAAACGAATTTTGTTTACAACGTTCCATTATCTGCGATAAATTATTTGCTGCAAGAAGTGTAACAAGGTGCTGTGGCACACATAACAAGGTCCGACGACAATACAAGCATGTCATGATACTGATGTAAAAAATATAATAATAATAATAGTAATAATGAAAATTTTTAAATTCAATTATCATCCACTTCCAATCGTTGATATAATAATAATCTAGCACAAATATCAAGAACCGCATGACAATACAAGAATTTTCAAATTCAAGTCCAATTGTCCGAATAATCTAAAATTTGGCTCACATATCAAGGACCAATAGCAATACAAGAATTTCATAATATCAATGTTGCCAAGTTACTAGTCTCCTTGGATGTCCCACTGTATAGGCAGAACCCGTTGGTCATCGTCGACGCCTGGGAAGTGTTCCTCCAGTAGATGACGGAGGATGTTGTCCAAGTTTTTTCAAAGTTGTTATGGAATATTCTGTCTTATTGCTCAGGAATCCCTTGAGTCTGTAGGAATGTGCTAGGGATTTGATGTCCCCACAATAAGATATCCTGCAGACTCTTTTACTTTTTTTAGCCTCTTTTTTGGACTCCCTTCATACTGTTTTGTAGCCTTCTTAAGCTACATCATTAGCCACTCATACTTTGTTGTGAGTCTTTGTGTCGTTTTTTTAAGGCCTTTGAACGACTTTCAGAGGACATGCTTCTTCAAATGCCTTGGTCATTTCATTATATTATATCCTGATTTGTTTTCTTCCTTGTAGAGTTTTTTGAGATGCCGGGAAAAATGGGTGTTTTTGGCGTCGGTATCTGAACCCAAAGTTGTGACTAACCGTATTCACTTTTGGTTCAAAGAGGAGAAAAGAGTGAATAACTACTGCCTTATTACATCCTATACTTCAGAGCTTATAGTTCAAAATGAGGCAGATATCAGCGGATGGAATTTTTTTTTAATGTAGAATCGTCGTACACACAATGACTCACATCTCAACCTATAAGCTCCTTAAATGACATATTGCCAAAAGCAGTAGTTATTCACTTGAAAATATTCCTTTCTTCCTTCTCTTTGAATTACATGAATTCCATTTTATTACTACTTATTCCATCAGATAACAACTTCATTTATGGAGCCTCCAGGGCCTCGGAATTCAACGTTGATGTTAGCTGATACTGAGGCAGAAAAAAACAAATGGGTTGTTGCTTTAGCAGAACTTCATCGAATCATGAAAAGAAATAATCTACCTAATACCACCGTTCTTGTTGCAAAAGAACTTATAGACACATCTCTCACCTTATTGAGAAATACATTGAGCGCATCAATCATAGACCCCGACAGAATAGTTTTAGGAGCAGAAGAGGGGTTATATTGCATTGATTTAGATAGAACTGAGGTAGCAAAGATTGGCGAAGGGAAGAAAATTCTTCAACTAGAATATATCAGTGAGGAACATTTATTAGTCGTTGTGAGTGGCAAGCAGAGGCAGGTTAGGTTAGTTCCGATAAGAGCCCTAGACGGTGACGATGTAGAATGGATAAAAGTTACTGAAAGTAAGGGATGTTCAGTTCTCACAGTGGGAGCAGTTTTAAGAGCGCCACTAACCTTTTGCCTCTGTGTTGCTATCAAAAAACAGGTATTCATGAATTATCACATGTGAATTTTTGGGTTGATTCTTTCTCTTTTAGCAAAATTCATCTAGTATTACTATTTATGAAATCACTCGAACCAAAACAAGACACCAGCGAGTTCGTGAAATTGGCCTACCAGTCAATGTTCAGTCGCTTCAATTACTTTCTGATGGACGATTATGTGTTGGCTCCCCATCTTGCTTTACTGTTTATAATATACAAAGTGGAGATCAACAACTTTTATGTAAGGTTTAGTTCATCAAAAGATGAAAATGATCCGATAATTTTATAATGTTCTGTTTCAGCCCTGTTGCATCCAGAAAACCCTCTTTATTCTACAATAATGTGTAGTGCAGTGGAAGCTTTGCGGGTCATCGAACTTCCGAGGCATGAATATTTATTAGTTTTTGGAAGTCTTGCAGCATATGTTGACAAACATGGTAGAAGATCAAGAGACAGAGAAATCATGTATCCCGCCGTTCCCACAGCCATAGGTAAGTGTAGAACTGCTTAAATACTATTACTTAGAATATTTTTATGATATAATGATTGATTTATTATAAAGTTACCTGTATATTAATTGAAATATGTGACGGAATTTTGCATATTATTGAAATATTGAATTATCTCGCAAGATATGAAACATTAAATGGACGACTATGAGTCAATAATCTAGATTAAAAATCGATTCTAAACACTATTTACAGTTGACTTTTTTTTCTACTTGAAGTTGAAGGATCATAATTATTTGGAAATATAAATAAAAATAAATAAAAATAAATAAATACAAAGAATGCAACAAAATCCCGGTGGTCAAGTGTTCCAGTGTTTCGCAGAATACGTCTCATGACTCGGAAGTATAGTCGATAATTTTCGATGCTCTTGTGATATTACTTCTGAAAACATCATTTGTCTTAAGCTAACCTTCAAGGTATACATACCTATATTGGAAAGGAATTGACAAATATTACGAACATGATCAGGGATAATCAAATGGATAATTTTATTAATTCATCAACTCACATGATGTATTTTCAGATCTATTCCTGTATCCTGTGCTAGTAGCTACTACAGTGCAATTATTGTTTGTAAGACTTTGGCCATGGCTTTTTTCCTTTCTGAATATGTTATGTCTCTTATGATCCAATTAATCATATTTGTATATTACATGCTACACTGTTTCTGACGATCTCCCACATGTGATGTATTTGAAAATATAAATTTTGCCTGGTATAATTCTCATAAGTGCTATTGTTTCATTCTCGTTACACATTATATTATTTGTTTTGCAGGTTACAGGGATGGTCATTTAGTTGTTTATAGTGATACCCATATAGATATATTCAATTGTGCTACTGGAGAATGGGTTCAAACTGTGAATATAAAGAAAGCTAAACCATTGAATGAAAGTGGAAGCCTCACTTTATGTCTTTTGAATGATTTGGCTCATTTACTTTATTTATCAAACATTCATCAAAGTAAGTATTGTCCCAGTCATTAATCGATCTAGATTGTATATATTTGATTTTCAGGAGAACTAATCAATATGGAAAACATTGTAACTGTTGATAGGGAGGGTAGAACTGTTCACAAAACGAGAAGGAGGTTCTCCTTAAGAGAAGGAAATAGGGCACAACGGATGTAAGTTTTTTTTATACTAGATTTAATTGTTTTTTTTTCAAATACCTTTTTATAGTAACACTGATCGACGATCGAAATTAATATCTGCGCCAACAAATTTCAACCATATCAGTCATATGGGACCGGGGGATGGTATTCAGCGGCAGAGGTTAATTGATTTGACTCCCACTCTGCTGGATCAATTGCCAGATCACAGTACTTTTGGAAGCACCACAATGCTTCAACCTAAGGTATTGAATAATATTATTGTACATATTATTTCCAAATTGTAATTTGATTGTAAACAAAATGTGAGAAGTGAAAGCTTCTTACAGCTATTTGCTCTGGTTCTTCTCAATAACAAGCTTAGCTTAGTGGTGGATTAGCTTAAGGTACACCTTAAGGTAAAGATGTTTTGCACTTTTCAATCCTTGACTGAACCTTAGCTGAGTATTGGAAATATTTGGTAAGGACGCAGAAATGATCCCGTAACCAACGACGAGACGCTATATAATAATAACGTTTATTCAATGATGCAAAGTATTCGATGATATGTCCACTACCTAAGCTATGCGAGTTGCGTCTAATTTGAAATGCTGGCGAGAGAATAGCAGGTGGTTTGGAAAATTATTTCATGCGATATTAATTGACAATACATCAATAGAACATACAACAATCATTCTCTTTAAGTAGTTAACTTAACTCACTATATATTTTAAAAAAATCAGAATCTATTAATGATTGTACTTATGCAGTAGAGGAGTTTCTCCTGTGCATGCCCTCTTGTACTTGCGAGTTAGTTATTTAAAACAAATTTTCGATTGCTTTTTTCCTTGTCCTCTCTGTGGTTGTCTTGTCATGGTAATTCAAATTGTTATTTTACTCTGTAATGTGTATCTATCTAAAAAATTATAAGCTAGTATTTTTCCTAAGCCTATGTTAATAGGTATAAAAAAACTCCAATAAATTCATTTGATAATAATAGAACTGCCAGAGAAGTAGTTATGCAGGTTTTTCCAGGTTTCCCTGCAGCTCTGAAAGCGAATGCGCCACCAATATCATTTAAGCCGCCCCGGAGCGCCGATCAATCATTTTGATGTTTTTACTTTGTTCTTGTTAGTTTCAATATGTTAATTTAAACTAATAATAAATCGTTATTCTTAGTTATGCAATAATATTGTTATCTAGAATTCCGATGAATTTGATATTTTTCTGCATGTCCTTATCTTACATGAAAATATGTTAATATAACCACATCATAACCCTTGTTAAATACACTAAAAGCTTGCGAAATCTTTAAGATACTAACATGCCTTGCTGTAAATGTTGTTGCTAGGTAACAACGCCAAGTTCTCAGTTTTATTATATGAAATGTCAACTATGCCTCTATATCAAGAAAACTTAAAGTCAAATGTCCATTAACTACTTAATTACATGTAATGAAATATAAGAGACATTATCCTGATCTAAAATGAATTGTTCCTGAAGTCATGATGCAGACATTTTAAAAACTAGTGTCTTATACATGTGCTCTTCGGGCACTCTGCTTCGCATCATGCCCTTAAACTCGTTGCTTGTGCTTTAAACACGTATATCGTAATATACTATTGTTCTCTAATATCAGTAGGTATGAGGATGTACTTTTTTGGTAAAACTTAGTCATAAATATTTGACTATTATTATTTTTACACGAAGAGATTCTCAGGTGGAGGGAAGATTAAACTTCCCGTCAGAAGTTGATCACTTGCTGATTGAAACACTTATTTAGGTGTTAAAATTAGCGGCTTGGTGTTGGGATAAAACTCAAGTATATTAATCATTACATTTTTTTAGCATTATTATGCCGTTTTAAAGTTTAGTAGAACTCAAAAATATTAAATGGATGTCAGAAATACTCCTACAGATTGTTTTTTTTTAATAGGTACCAAGCAAAGTAGCACCATTGCCGCCCAAACATGGTGAAAAGAAACGACCAGAAATATCAAATCCCACACCTATAAGACCCTCTTTTCCGGCATACAATGGTGCCAAAAGGGCACCGCCTCCTCGACCTAGAGACCTACCACCTGCTCTACCGCGACCCTCTGACACTTCTCCATCTCCTGATCCTGCCAGTATTGGAAGTATGTCATCCCTACATGAAATGATCAAGGTGAGTAAAAAAATTGTTGAATTTCTATCAACTGGTGCCTCCTTACAACCCTCAAAGGACATCGAGGGACTTGTGCGAGCTAGGGAAGATGCAGCCCTCACCTTTTACCGTGTGATGCCATGCACGAGGCCGGTGGCGGCGCGGCGATTCGAACCCGCGTACCTTGGCATAGCAAGCGAGAACACTACCTGCGCGCCACCAAGACCCAAGACAAATATCGCCATTAAGTTCCCTACACAATTATCTGGCATGGAAATGATTTTTCATTAACTGTTAGTAAAGGTCCCATATACCTATCTTTTAGTCAAATAAGCTTTTTTTCACCTATAACTCATGAACCGTTGAAGAGACCAAAAGAGTAATTTTACAAAAAAGGAATGTTGATAAATTTCCTACAATAAAGTTACCCGCTAGTTTTTCTGTATAAGCTACAGTTTAGGAGAAAATGGATGTCGAAATTTTGTCAAAATTACTAATATGGAGATGCACGAGAATTTGTTCATTTAAATTTCTTCGCGCGCGGCCTATCGTTAAAAACTAATTTCTCGAAAACTATGCAAGCTAGGGTGAAAACTCGAATTGGGTTTTGTAGGTGATGAAAAATACTTGCAACCCTTGCCATTTTTAATGGTCATAGTTATGTATAAGTATACAGTGAGCACCATATGTAAAGGATAAATTAATTTTCTACGTTAGTAGCCATTTTCAAGAAAAACCCTTGAACGCTTCAATTTGTGTATTTGAAAAGACACTCTGTAGTATAAAAAAGTCTCCTCTCCTTTATCCCCTACCCCCTTCAACGTGACGGACTTGAAATAGGGTGTCAATATCTCATTTTGAAGGGTATTCAATTGTTTATACACCTATGAATATCATTTTCAAATTCTGTCATGTGGCTTTAATAAAAAATATTTTCAAAATGTTCATAAGTATCTGTATATTCAATGCACCTTTTTATTTTTGGTTTATTTATCAACTGTTGTTTGTCAGACCTGACAGTAGAGTAAAAAATTGTATATTCTCTGTGAACTTGCCGAAGAGAAACAGTTTTTCAGTTGTTTGTGTTTCTTGTTCAATATCATTTTCATACAATAGACTTGCCGCCGATTAAGAAATAATAATATGGCGTATTTTTAAAAAGTACCTCCCTTATAAACTACAGTTGGTACGTGAACTCAACGAAAACGATCCAGATCGCAGAATAATTGAGTTTTGTGAAATAATGAAAGCCAGTTGACAATAGTCAGAACTGTCCATATTGGAGCCGAGAAAATCCCCATTGGATAATGAAGGCCAACATTCAATATCCCTCTCTCTCTCAATAATGGAACCATTTTTTTCAATGAAACAAAAAAATATTGATTGGGGTGATCGGAACCCCCTCCCTCTAGAAAAAAGTTACGAAAACACGCGAAAATAAAGAGTAAAACATTCACAAAAATCGTGAAAACATCGGACCGTCGAATAATTTAATTTCAAAAAATGCACCCCCTGCTGCCTCCTACTCCTCCACAATGCTATATTATACATGTTTTGATCTTGTGTACAAAAGCACTGTGTACTGTGTCTCGTACCAGCATCCAAAGCCAACTAAAATTTAGGCGGCCGTCACTTAGACCGCTCGGATATCCGGCAGCAATGCCCGCAATACTGTATTTTGACATTTTCAACATAACGCATGATTGGAGTTTTTTTCTTCCAAATTTCAATAATTTTTAGAGTGGTAGTATTTTCGAAAAAAGTTGAATATAAAAATGAATTATTGAAATTATTATTAAATGAGTAATTTACATGGAGGCATACCTATCAACTCAGTGATATCGCCCATATATATGCCTTGTAACTCAGCCAACTTATAAAACATTTCTATTTATTTTTCTCATCTGTCAACTTCATTCTTCTTTATATCAGTATGAATCAAGCAGTCTCACACCAATGAAGAAATCTACATTATCCTTTTTGAATTTATATTTTATATTTCAGGGAACTGAAAACAGGAGTAGCCCTCGACATTCTATCACTAGTAACAATAGTTCCAACTTATCAACACCGCCATCGCCCCAAGCAGACCATCACAATAGCTCAAGTTACGATAGCTAAAAACCGTCATCGAAATCTTAAGACTACAATTCATGTATGAGTTGAAATTTTTTATAAAGTAAGAAATAAGAATTTGTTTTTTATTCGGAGGAAAGAGGACATTCTGAAATTTGTGCATATATTTTTTCTTAAATTGGAGCACTTTATGTACCTAGGACTGATTAGTTACCTCAAGTTTAAAAAGTATGGAAATTTCAAACAATAAGGAAGCGATATTAACGATTAATATATACATATATAGATATATATTAATAAATATATATATAGATTTTAAGTTGGCACTGTACTTATTTTTTATGTACATTAAGTTTTTTGTTTATATGTTTTATTTTTATTAGATTACCAAGTGTAAAATAATACCAGTCAATTAAGTGTTGTAAAATGTTTTTTTTAACTTTTTCGAATGTATATATACAATAAAACAATTTCTGATTATTAGAAATTGTTGTATTGCATAGTTTTTTTTATATATTTTATATTTATATCTATTTATTTGTCTTGTTTTAACAATTTTCAATTATTAGTTGATGATGATAACATTAACATTTTATTAACATTATAAAACTATTGAAATATCCCTATATTTATTATTTTGAATAATAAATGTACATGTTTGAGTACAATCTGATTATTTTCGAAAAATCATAGTGAGACAATATAGTATTTGTGATGAGTGAATAGCGAGTAATATTACACAACCATATTTTGTACTTCTTTTATTTGTTATAAGAAACTTCCAGTAATATTCACAAATACATTTTTTAAATTTAATTTTTTCGGTATTGCATATTTTTTCATTATTTTAATACAAATCTGTGGAATCTTGTAAAATTTTCTTTATGTTAAGTATTGAATTGTATAACATTTTTAGAATAATTTTATTTACAAGATGGTATAGATCAATCTTAGGAATATTGGAATCGGATTCATTTAAAATCTAAATATCTACATCGAGTATCCTGACAAGTTAAATTTTTGGTAAAAAATTTATTTTATAGGAAGTAAGATAGTACTATATAGAGTGGACTATGAACATTTACCTAAAATAAAATGGAGTTATGGCCTATCATGTGGAAACACACCTATGTAATTTCAGATGATTTTTATATATTTTACTGTTTCCCAACCTTCGAAGACTTGCTGCTGAATGGAGCACCATGTTCTGACTCTCTGCCTAGGTACGATCTCTCGATGTTCAATTTCTGTGATTCCACACATATTAAAAACTGTACACATTGTCTATTCTATTTGGTTAAGTTTACCGAGACATTTATTTCGACACATTTTCGTTAATCGATCTTTTGAAATGTAATTTGGACTCAAAATCAACTTCCTAATGTAATCACCAGCTTCAGTTCCAAGTTTGAGGAACAGACAAACACTGATACTGGCTGTCCACGTTTGTTCATCCATGGGAGGCGCATTCTTACAAATAAAAAAGGTAATATTTTTCTCCAAATTCCAAAATTTCACCTAGTTTTCCACTTATCAGATTATTAAAAACTGTTCCAAGGCGTGTTAATTGGAAGAATTCAATAGGTATTATGATATTGTATCTTTTGTTTTTGAAATATATATGATGAAAATGTATGTTGAATTAGCTTTGTAAATTAGACAAAAACATTAACTTTGGACACTGGAGCGCAATGGTACAGCACCTGAATTTGGAATCAGTCGTCCCAGGTTCGATATCAGTAGGAGAGGAGACGTTTTAATTTGAGGTAATAAATTGTTAAATTTCACTGTTCACTGTTGCATTCTAATAAACATTACTAATCCTGAGGTGGCGTATGGAGCTAGTACAGTAAAACCAATCTACCGATAGATTTTAAATTTCCTGTGTGTTCATGTTGAGTGTCTTATCACTAGATATATTCGGACTATATTCGGTAGTCTGACAAGTACGCAGCACGTTTTCACGTCTAACGTTAGGTTGTATCTGTAACTAAGCCTACCAAGAACACAAATCAAGAAAGAAAATATAACTTGGGTAATAACTATTTTTAAATATCCTTCATTATTATCGAGATTAGGTTAAAGAACCAGGACAATCAGAAGTCCTCTGAAATTAAGAAATTGTCAACGTTTATTGAAGTCTTCTTCAGGGCTTTAACATTTATTCACATACGAATTATTGAAAGTATGATGAAGTAATTCATTGGAAATGGAATTGTTCCTCTAAGAATGGTTTATACAATAACCAATTAATTAGTTTATCATTCTTTTAATAATTTTATATGAATAACTTCAGAAGACGCCAATAAACGTCGAAACGTCGACAATTTTTCAAGTTCAGATCACTTTTTATTGCGTTATCCCTGCTGCACTAATCTCGACTCGGAAGGACATGAATTATATATAATCTTTTATATTGTTTCAATTCATTTGCGAATATGGAAGGATAATTAACACAATTCATTGAAGGTGACATCCTTTATGGAAGATTATGAAAATGAAAAATTTAAAAGCCTTTACTTACCCCATCTTCTTCAGATTTTGCTTAGTTGACAGTTGTCGGAAAAATGGTATTAAAACTTGTCAAGATACTCTGTATGTTTTTTTGGATTCAAAAACGTCCTACATAAAACTTAGGTTATTTTTATTTTGATGAATAAAATATTGGATTCTTACTGATTGTAGCATAACATAACAAAATAATTAGTTTTTATTTAATGTCAGTGATTGAATAGATGCAATTAATCAGTGAGTAAATGAGCTTTGTTTCATGCATGGACCATCAAATCTAATTCTGAAATTATTTCCAATTACACATGTTGCAAAACATTTATTGTCTGTAACCAATAAATTCTGATCAAGTCCAACACAAATTTGGAGAGTTATGCATTTGGAAATAAATTTGACAGTTTTATTCATTTTCAATCGATGAATAATAATAAATAAATAAAAACAGTCTGTAACACTATTTATTTCTCATTTTCCTAAGAAGGCTTTCAGATTATTAATAAATAAATCTTTTGTTTTTGCACTAATTGAATAGGGGTTTTCAGTGAAATCCTTCATCATCGAATCACAAATTCAGTCATTTACAGATTCAATAATTCAAGAACAAAGAGACATTTTGTGTCTTAGAATTTATAAAAAAACATTGGTGTATCAGTGAAACATGAAGAAGGAATCACCGACTTTGTGGGTGATTTTTAACACCTACCAGACATATTCTCAGGCCTCATAAAATACGTATACCCGGTAACCACAAGGTGTGACACGCCCCCCAATGAAACCAGAAGTGGTGAATTTTCAGTAGTGGCGGCAGAATATGCGTATTCAAGTATAGGGACATACCAATTTTGATATCTATTTCTTCAGACCTATAGAAAAATTGGGGGGAGTACAGTTGTGTGCATAAAAAACTCGTACAGCAGTTAATGGCTATTGTGAGCCCGACTTTTCAATCTTAATTATATTATCGACTTTGACAAGCGGAGTCAAAATTCAAACCAATTTCGTCAGTGACGCGCTTTCAACATTTTTTTAGCTTAATTCGTTAGTGCAATACAATACAATTATTAGTGCAATGCCTCGTACGACTTTTTTATGCACACAACTGTACCTCACCTAAAGCTCATTTCAACTTTCGACATCTTGAGTACTTCATTCAAATTTGAATGAGACTGAAATTAAACACTATGGTCTCTTATGGAATTTAGCAGCTGATCACCATTACATTGATTCGCGTCTAAATTTTTAGCGCCACCTAACGGGAACGCATTTCGCGAATACATACTAATAATGAAAACGTATGAATCCTCATACAACAATGAAAACATTGTTCGGATGAAGTGAATTTTACAATCCTAATTACTGGTTCAAATTACAACTGGATATTCTACCAGAAAAATTAATGGCACTTTCAAATGCATTTTTTTCACAAAGCTGCTTTCTTGCAGAAGTACAGGGTGTTGAAACCGGAAAACTAAAAATAACTATCATAGATTTTTAAAAACTTGTGATGTTTTTTTTTTCAATAGGTGCTATATTTTGAAAAAAAAATCAGTTGCTTCAGTGGCGTACAAGAAAAATGTCATGGCAATTTCTTAAAAATAAAAATGGAGACCAGAAGCTATTTATTGAACAATTTCTGCAAAATCCTTTTATCTCATAAACTGTTTTAAGTGTCCACCATTGATTTGAATACAAGTTCTAACCTTCGTAAGGAAATTGAATTTGAATTTTCTCAGAATACTTCGTTTTCCAGAATTCTTTCTCGCAACTCCTCTATTGTGTGTATGTCTTGAATAAACTTTCTGTTTTCATTCTCTCCAAACATAAGAATCTAATGGCTTTAATCTAGATTTCAGGGAGGCCAAATAAGAGGCGCATCTCTGCGACAACTAATACACCTGTCATTGAAATGAAGATGTAGCTATTACCTCACTGGTTTGGTGTAATAGGGACGTGCACTTTCATCCATAAACCATATTTGTTGATGATGTAAATTTATATCTTCCAAGAATGGTTACTATAGTTTGATAAAATAACCATAAAATGGTTGCAAAATCCCAAGTAAATTTTTCAAGTTCATATTTAAATGATTCTTGAACCAGGATTTTACAATTCGTGATTTTTTTTTTGTATATTCTACCACAAGTTAATATGGCGAAGAATTTACTTATTATTTATTAGATTTTTATTGTTCATTTATTCGTTTAATTTTTCTTGTTGGTGGTTAGGACTAAATATACTTTTTACTTATGATTGGTTAAAGTGAGAGGTATTCAAAATCATGTAAAGTAGCCATCTTCAACAGAGAGTGTGATGTATTATTCAAATTTTATAATGATTTTCATTTTCTGTCATCCCTAGACTTCTTGAGTTTTTGCACAACATTTTGATATATGAAAAGAAATTACACATTTTTACAAATTACTTAATTGTAGCATTTTTTAATTGAAACAATATTGGTAAGTAGTATGTATTAAGAAATATTTCTGAATACTATCAATGAATCATTAACATCTCGAGCACTTACTTCAGAATATCAATGTTTCTATATTAAAAGCTACCGTTACCTGTCAAGAACATACAGACATTGTTTCAGACATTCATCATAGAGTCGGACACAAATGGGAAGAATTACATTTTTGTCTAATTTTATACTAGACACGGTAAGTTCAACTTAATAAATACTTGAAAAATTATACTTGTTTTATCATTCTGTATATTTCACTCTTACTTACTGTTAGACACAAATGGAATTTTTCCCATTTGTGTTCAACTATATTGAATATCTGGAACAAGTTTTGGATGTTCTTGGCAGATAACAGAGGCTGATTTTAAAATTGAAATATTGATATTCTGGGAGTGCTCGAGATGTTAATGAATCATAGCTAGGATAATTTAGAAAACATTCCAAAAACATAAGAAAGACTTGAGCCATATCAGCCTTGTTGAAGTTGCTCTTTGACTTTGAGAAAGTACTTTTGCTGTAAGAAAGCTGTTTCAAGTAGTATTTCAGAAAAGACTTCTGACATAACGGTTTCATTATATTCATTACTATTGAAAGTACTTTTCCTGTAACAAAGTAGTTCAAAATACTATCAAATAATAGGATCACTAAATTTAGTAAAGTTCAAAAAAAAATCACAATTAACCACTAACCACCCACCGTAAAAAAAAATTTTATCCAAACTCAAATTATTTGTTTGTCCCCCCATCACCGCCATGTTGTGACGTTAGCTGAGAGTGCTCTATATCATCGCGATTGCGGGATTCAGACTATAAACATAAAATAAACAAAAAATAATTTCACAAACATATATATTCTGATTATTTGCACGTATTTAATAACACTAATTGAAAACGGGCGGTGAAATCTCTATTATCGCGATTGCGGGATCTCGACTCTATAAACATAACATATACAAAATTAATTTCACTAACTTATATATTCTGATTATTTTCACGTATCTAATAACATTAATTGAATATCAATAAATGAGAAAATATTTAAACTTTAATTTGTAAGAATTCATCACTCATTTTAAATCTATGTCTTCAGATATTTTTCTTTTACGAGATTTAACGCTAGAAAGGGGGTTCTTCAACAGATTCTCCAGTGAATTACTGATTAGTGATCCTATGTCAGTCTTTGAGAATATCGATGACATACTTTCAGGACTGTCACTTTTCGCCTTATCATTTTCATTGTTGAAGTCTATGAGATCCGTTATATTCAAGTTGATATCATTTTTACTGTCTTCTTCCAGTGTTTTGTTTCGTTTTAGTGGTATTTCAGGCAACAGATTGGACTTTCTTTTCCTGTCCAAATCCAACTGCAAACCTATATAACTTTTTGGTAAGATATGAGCCACTCGAGGTTTGATATTTGTTTTGTAGAACTTGGGCAAAGATTGTAAAGTGGTAATATTCATTCTTTGAGATGTCGCAGATATTATATCATCCCTAGCACGTACAATTTCTGTAGTGAGGTCTTTGTACTTCTGATCCCATTCGTCTATATGTTTTTTAATATCTGCTAACGTAGCTTCCTGTTCTTGAATTTTTGTGTTTTGTTCCTGAATTTTTCTCTCCTGTTCTCGTATCTTCAGTGACTGAGCTTTCAGGCGAGTATTTTGTTTTCTCAGCTAAAATAGTAATTTTCATGTAAAGTAGAACAAATAAATATAAATAAGCAATATTTTACCTTTTGACATAGTTTTTGGGTGCTTTGTGTTAGATACGAAATATGATGTTTATGAGTTCTACTTTGCTTCTTTACTTTATGAATTTCATTTGAAAGTGCATTTTGGGCATACATAATTTTAGGCGATTTCGAACTCGTAGGTGCAGAACCATAAGATATTGCTGAAATAAATGTATTGACATTACAAAACCTTATCTGTTACCTTCAACATTCACCTGATCTACGATCCACTTGTTCTTTAACTTTAGGAAGAATGTGTTCATCAAAATGTTCCATTGCCATACTGCTGAGGTCTCGCAGTTCTTGTAAAAGTTGATGTGTACGCGGGGGAGTTTGATCACTCTCAACTAGATTTAAAACACTTTTCATTTCATCAAGTACCTAAAATTTAATAATAATTAAGTAATCAAATGAAGTTGAACTCGTTCTGCCAGAACTTTATCTCACTGTTTGAACATCTCAGAGGCATATCAGTTTTGGTGGATGTGTACTGTCCTTAAAATAGCTGGGTAATATTTAATTTCAGTAACTACTCACCAAATGTATTGGTGATCATTAGAGAGTGAGTGAAATATTCGATATAATTTCATGAAACTACATCAAGACTTATATTTTCAAAAATCTAATATTCTTGAACCTTCTGGAATTTTATTGTTTCTAGTTATTTTCGTGGACTTTTAGAATATCACAAAACTTTTGTGGATCCTACACAATGATAATGTGATATTGAAAATGAAATTAGTCATCAACAAAAAATATTCTTTAGTGCGACGATGTTTTTGTGCACCAAAATGAGGCTGCATTAAAGCCAGATAATTTTACATTGTTATTAATAACACAGCGCTTCTAATGTTTCAACAATTCTAGGTTTCCTGGCTCGCATATTCTTTTGGCCTGATGGTTTACCAATGTGTTTATTATACCTTGTTTTTTTCGTGGTTAAGGATTTATACTTTAGAGTGATAAGGCTGGATAAGTTCTATCTACAGGGAAAATCCCATATTAAGTCTTAGTGGCACACAGGTTGTTCTCGCTTGCTATGACAAGGTACGTGGGTTCGAATTGCTACGTTCATGGCATTACACCTTAAAAGGTAAGGGCTGCATCTTCCCTAGCTCGCACAAGTCTCTCAAAGATTTCTGAGGGTTGCCCGTAAGGCTTATAATAGACGAGCGCATAACACGTTGCGTGCTGAACGCCGCGTTTTCTCCGCTGGAATGAATAATTTGTATTTGAATTGAAACAAATACACAAGCGTTGAGCAAGTTCGTATATCCGCTGGCCGAACGCCGATTTTCGCGTGCTGCGCGCGTCGTGTCAAATCCTCCCTCTATGAGATACATTATTTTATTTACTATGCACACGGACACACGAGCTGATATTTTACGCGGACAAGTAGACTCCCCTCCACAATTACATTTTCAGGCTAAACGTTCATCATTTCAACTCGGGAAGCAGGGAGTAGTGCTCACTATGCAGTGCCCGTCTAAAGTCCATTCCCCCCTACTAATTATTGAACCACCTGCTATGTCGCAACAAAATTAGGAAGGCTTAAATAGGAAATAAAAACCTACTTTTTCATGAAAAAGTCACAGCCAAAAGTTTCGAAATGGTAGCTGAGCGCCATCTTCAATAATTTTTTCAAATAGAACACCCGGTATATCATTGCATGATCGGTTAGGGATGATCATAAGGAATCCAACAATACCAATACCCGCCAGAAAAAGTTTTTCCCACTCATTGGGCTTATGAATAAAATAATAGGCGATATCTCCGTAGTCTTTGGAGATAATACCATCAAACTTGGTATTGTTGGATTCCTTATGATCATCCCTAACCGATCATGCAAAATTATCTACCAGGTGTTCTATTTAAAAAAAAATATATTGAAGATGGCGCTCAGCTGACATTTCGAAACTTTTAGCTGTGATTTTTTCAGGAGAGTAGGTTTTTATCTCCTATTTAAGACTTCCAAATTTCGTTGCGATATACCAAGTGGATAAAAAAATTGTAGGGGGGGAACGGACTTTAGACGGGCACTGTATATTGACGCCGTGTAGTATTGTAGTGATGATTTTTTTTTTCAACAATAAGCCCAATGCTGCAACACAACCAATTTGCATAGTGTCTATTTTTATACTGACTGTATCTGCCGTTTCGTGAAACTTCACACGCGAAAATACATGCACGTGTATTCAAAAACCGACGGAGTGGAGCGTGCGGCACGCGGCTTGTTGAACGCTATTTTATTCCTGGCCTAGAGGGGGCAGCCAGCCGGTTGATGGAAATAACAATTTCAACAAAAAAAAAAAAGTCCGAAGAACTTGGGAGAAGAACCGGTCCTTTTCTCGTAAATTTAAATTATGTAAGTAAGTAGCACATCCTTACTTCCACTAGTACACTACAAGACCATATAACAATTTTGGGGGTAATTTGACCCAGCATGAAACATAATATTCAGAACGATGCTGCTATATGAAAAAGTAACTTTAGGCACTATGCTGTCAATTCTTGTACTTGTATTCTTGTACGGCATATCTCACGTTGGTAGATTATGAAATAATAATAATAATCTCCTGGAACCTACTGCCGTACATAAATAATGAGACCGGAAAGCCAGGAATTTTTTTTGAATTATCGGAAATTGAAACATTTTTCTGGCTTTCGGTCTCATTATTTTTGTATGACAGTAGGTTCTAGTAGATTATCATTTCATAATCTACCAACACGTGAGTTATTCCGTCCAATAATATTTTGTCGGAAAAGCTCATCTTCAGATGAAAAATTATTATTATTATTATTAGTCAAATGCACCACTGAGAATTGACGGCATAGTGCCTAAAGTTATTCTTTAATATAGCAGTATCGTTCTGAATATGTTTCATGCTGGGTCAAATCACTCCCCACGATTGTTATATGGGCTTGTAGCCTATAGGGGAATGTCAGTTCTTTCATCTTGATGATATCGAAGGGACGTTGGTATAAAGGCTCTTCACGTTAAACCTGGTGAAACCAGCATTGGGACTAAGTTCAACATCTTTGATGGTGTCCAAAAAGTGCTTTGAATTCCTGCTATTTCTTTGTAGTTAAGTGTTGTACTGGTTGTAGTACCGGTAAAAGGCATTTTCCTTTCCTGAAAGAAGGTAATTTCCGGGAGCTAGTGATTGGTACACTGGCATGTCTGATTTGTGAATTTTTGGAAATTGACAGAAATTAAGTGATTCACTGTAATATGGTATAAGTTATATACAAAACAAAAAAATCATACTTGAAAAAACTGAGTGACTTACCTTTCCTGGAATGAAACAAAGTAAACTGCTCTCTATGTACTTTATATAAGTCATATTTAACATACTGATTCTTGTTTCCACAGCTTGAAGAATATCACAATGCCTTGAAAGCGGATGTGCTCGTCTCTCAGATTCTCTTCTAGGTAGTAACGATCTGAGTCTTTTGTATATAATAGAATGTCTCTTTTCAAGTTGAATAAAACCTCTCGATAATAATTTGCCTCCAACTTCATTGAATTTTGAACAGACCTAAAAACCGCACAATTAAATGCTATTCCAAATTTTTTTTCTTTTAATTATGGTGAATAGCCATTAAAACTAAATAGATATCTAACAACTGAAAGTTAGTTATGAAATAAGGCTCTAGCAAGTCAAGGATAACATGGCTCTTAGACAGAGACCGCCAAGCACTACGCCTTCTTTATAACGAACTGGTAAAACACCCATCACTAATGGGCATAGAAGACAGCCCCATTTGCTGCAAATGTGAAGAAGAATCTTATTTTCATTTTTCCGGCGAGAATGAGGCGTATGGGATTAGAAGTGATGTAGATATGTGGAGAACAGAGGATGGCAAAAAGCACATAAGGCCCTACTTGCTTGGCTACGGCTGGGGCTTCCCAACGGTTATTATTTAGATTCCTTGATTGTTATTCCTATATAGCTATGTTTTTTAAAATGAAATACCCTGTCTATTTTCACAAGAAGATATTTTATTAATATTCACAGATAATTCAATGCATGGGCATATTTATTTTAGTTATATTTAAGAGAGGTAAAATACAAGACAAACCCAATAACATAATATACCATTGCCAACTCCGTTATTATCGACCCTAGAAATTCAGTTGTAAAGGCAAACTAGTGGCATTTTTCATGGCTCTCATCTCGACGCTCAAGACAAATAAAATTACAGTCGTCTTCTCAAAATATTTCATGAAATGATATATTTTTTTAAACGGAACAACCTATATTACCTCATATTCTCAACAAAAAAGGTTCTGTGATTTTTTTGAATATTCAAAAGGTTTGACATCCCGGGAGATCATAGTTTTCATCTCTTGCGCCCGATGAAAACTTGTTATTCTCATTTAACACCTCCGAAAATCTATCTATGTATCTATGAAAACAAGTCAGAAATATCTTCGGATTCCTGACCAGAACAGCTATTGTGGTGCTAATCCACTTTGTTCCTTGAAAAAATTCAGCTGAAAAATCAAAAAGTGTCCCACTTCTCATGCATCTATTGATTTTGAGGATTTTATTGTTCCACGTCAAAAATTACGGAAGTAATATCGATGGTTCCATCGGTGCTGGCGTGCAGTGTATATCACTGAAAGTTATTCCTTCGAGGTTATTTTGTATCGATTTTGAAAAATTCAAAATTCTAAGTGAAAAAAAAACGTTATAAGTTATAGGGGTGTTACCATGAGAAGTGAGGCGCACACTTTATATACAGTGCGGCTTTTTAATGCTACACCCCCGCTGTTAACTTTTAAATGGTTCGACGGGCAAAAAATGAAAAAAAAACATTTTGAAATGAATTGTGATTGCTCGATAGATGGCGCGGGGGCATATCAACTTAAAAATTCAGTTATCTTTTCAAACATCTGAATTTTTTCGAATTTCATTAATACGTTGACACTTGACCCCTCATGATCTTTTTACTAATTTTATTTTCAAAGAGTAGTATCGGTGATATCATTCAAAACGGTGTTTGTCTCATTTTGGTACGTAGAGGACTTAAAAATACCGCACTGTATATAAAACATAACAAGTGTAACGATAACGATCGCAGATACGAAAACACTACAAGGGAACAAAAATATTCTAAACAAAACAAAACTCATTTTGTAATCTAACATCTACCAGCGACATACTACAAAAAAGTCCAGGGAGAGAAAATGGAACAGTAACCGGCAGATTTATGGCAATAAATGGGAAAAAAGTTCATTTCAAATTTCACAGAAAATTGGGAGGATGAAAAAGTAATCGGATAAAAACGTTTTTGACATTTATAAATACCTTTCTGCATTAAAATTTTGTCAAAAAACACTGTACCCACAATCTTATCGACCAAAATTCCACACCACATGTTTATTTTGAAATTATACTGATCCTTCGATTCTACAATGTGGATTTTCATCTGCCTAACATCTACAACTTTGTGAACCTACTGTACCATTCGATGCTTCATCAGAATACATAATTTTTCTGGAGAAATTGTTATCTTCTTCAACTTCGCCTTGGAACCAGAAAGCAAAATTCAAACCTGCATC
The DNA here is from genome assembly GCA_958298965.1 of Chrysolina haemoptera. Classification (NCBI taxonomy): domain Eukaryota; kingdom Metazoa; phylum Arthropoda; class Insecta; order Coleoptera; family Chrysomelidae; genus Chrysolina; species Chrysolina haemoptera. The sequence goes on along the minus strand of OY282587.1, from coordinate 36,358,950 downwards.
AAAGTCTCTTTCTTTGAAACAGTAACTACAGACAAATGTGAGCCACAAGTGAAGAATGAATCGTAGCACTTTGAAACTCGGCACATGACTTCTTCACATCATGTATTATTAGAAAAAAAAATGTTTACCAAAAGATCAAGGGTGGATCCAAAAAAAATTTTATTTAAAAAATTATTTTTTTTTCTGTTGTTCCGGAAAGTATAAGATTTATCAAGAAACAATTTCAACAAGGTAAAAGATAATTCAATTCTCCACAAGAAATATACCTAGTAATTACTCACAAAATGCGCTCGTTTTCTCAGAAAACCCGATTGAATTCCGATATCAAATTTCAGGCTCGCTTTAAACCGCCACTGCCATTTCCGGCAGGGCCGAAAATTAGATTTGTCAGTACCCTCGTTGGACCATATACAACGATTTTAGACTAGTGAGACAAGTCTCACTTATACATGCCAAAGAAAAAACTGGATTTTACTCCTGCCTCAGTTTTAAACTCCCCCATAATCCCGGCAATTTCTTCAGTAAATGTTGAAAATAATCGCTCAGACACATCCTACATAAAAAATGAAGTATGTTATTTCAAGCTTGAGGTTTGCGCTTCACAATAGTGTTAATAAACATATACGCAGGATATGAATAAGCGATTATTTTCAACATTTACTGAAGAGAATGCCGGTTTTATGGATGAGTTGAAAATGAGGAAAGAGTAAAACAAAGTTTTTTTTTTGCATGTATAAGTGGGACCTGTCACACTACTTTAAAATTGTTGCATATAGTCCAAAGAGGGCATAATAATTCCATATTCACTTAATTATTCACGATTTTCGGATCATCCGCAAACATCTCCGTGAAGTGCGACAAAACACATTTTAGGTACTCAAATACTCGCATATTATATTTGCATGAGAAGGTAAGAGTCTTCAGAAACAATATAAACTTTTCCTTTTCCTTCTCCGATCATTTTTAGCAGAGTTATGACCAATCAAATATTCGGCTCCACCAGAACTTCCAGCGGCGGTAAGCGTGAACCTGAAATTTGATGTTGGCGTTCAATCACGTTTTCTGGGAAAACGAGCGCATTTCATAAAAAAGGAATAGGAATCATTTTTGTGGAGAATTGAATTGTCTTTCACCTTGTTGAGTTGTTTTTTCGATAAATCATATACTCTCCAAGATTACAGCAAACATCTATTTATTTATTTTTAAACAAAAAAAAAATAATATGTTCCACCCCTGGAATTTTGGTAAACAATTTTTTATCGTGTTTATCATGGTTCCAACAACTAGCATACCAAGTTTGGTGGTGCTACAATCGATCCTCGTCTCAAAACCGAATCGTACTGGCTTATGAGTGTATGAACAAATTTCGGTTTTTATGGTCTGAATTTGTTTCATTTCAAGACTCTTTGAGATAACGGAAGTCTCGGATCCTCCACAGCGGATAAAACTATTTTGAGGGGAGCGTCTTCATCTACACTAACGTTTCCTTGGTGTGGTATTTTATGTTTGTTCTCAACTAACCCAAAATCCTTGAACTTTTTTTACAATTTTTGCATAATGGAGATTTCTATTTGGATGCCTCTCATTGAATACATTTGAAGTTCCGCGACAAGTTCGATAGTTGTCGCCGTGTATTAAATCTATTTCAGTCCTTTCTTGGAGATCAAGGTGTGCAGCCATTATAACAACACAGAAATGAAATGTCAAGATGATTTTAGTTCCAAAATATGAATAGGACATTCATAAAATCTGTTGAGTCTTTCCACAATATCTATCAGATGTAGTTCAATGTCCAGCGTGGCTTGTGCCGGGGAAGTAGTTGTTTTCTGTTATATATTACAAATAAATCACATTTTTCATTTTTCAATTTTCATGGAGAATGTTCACCTACCATTTTACCAATGTTTTCCAAAGCCAACTTTGCGTATTATACCAATTTTCTGTTCACTGTAGAGCTTCGTTTTGATAAGAAACGATCATTTATGGTTACCATTCATTGGCGACACCTGTTTTCAAATTGGTTGCAACACAGTTGGATTGATTTCAATTGATTTTGAACTGCAGATGCCATTTGTTTTAGCTGATTTCGAAAAATACTGTTTTTTTCTGAATCGCCATAAGAAATGTGGTTTTGTCAGCACCAATTACAATTAAAAAAGGAGAAAATCAGAGAAAACCTGTTTTTGGAATAGGAGGCTCAGTGAAAACCTGTTTTTGGAATAGGAGGCTCAGCGAAAACCTGTTTTTGGAATAGGAGGCTGTGAATTCAAATTTGAAACACTCTCTAAAATATAAGTCACTGCTTCAAATAACTTTTTTGTTTTTGGAACTTCCTGGATCATTAACGCCACTCAAAATATATTAGAATCTATTTATAAACACAATGTACGACACAAAGATAATTTCTTATCAACCACACTAAACCGCGAGTTAGTGGAGAAAGTTGTGTCTTAACGATCACACATTTTCCTTTTATATACAGGCTGAACTTCCACTACTCACCGAAATTCAAATGGGGTACTGGTTTATCATGTGAGAAAGCACCTGCAGAATTTAAGAGCTATCAGTGATGATTTATCAATTTTTTTTTGCACAACAACCTCCAAGGTTGCGCCACTGCATTACTGGAGCTTTGGAAACAATCTAAGTTCGAACACAATTATGCTTCCATGAAAGGTGTCATGAGAACTGAAGTTTGCACTGTTGAGATGTTACGATCTCCGCGTGCTAAATCTCTGATGGTTTTAGTTCGAAAATATGAATAAGACATTCATAAAATCTGTTGTGGAATCATCTGAGACTGAAAGACAAACTTTAGTCATTTTCCATCATTCAAGATAACCTCTTGGGAGGTATTCATGTTGAATACCTCTGATGGTCGTTATACACTGGTCCTCGATTTGTCTAGGTTGTCCACCCATTGTACAACAAATATCCACTGGGTGTGTAGATACAAAAAAAATCATTCTACATTACCAGTGTCCTCTAGATACTCACTTTGAGAACCATAATCGTCCTACGTATGGAAATATCTGTCAGTGATTATGGCTTGGAGTTTGATTTTGAAATGGTGGCCGGTTCGAGCTTGATTATGTACAAGGGATTTTTTCTCAAGTAATCAATATCGGAATCGATAGATGACCACAGTCCTTGTTGAAAGCAAGTGTATTGTGTGTTGTCTAGATGCCAATCTCGTCTAGTGCTAGCTTGGAGTGCACGCCGGCCACCCGAGTCGGTGCTGTAGGTTTTCCTGCAGCTGAAAAGTGAATACGGCACCAAAAATCAGTAAGTCGCCCCGGAGCGCCACGGCAAATAATAATAATAACGTCCTCTACCCGCACAGGCTATGCCTTTGGGTACACTCTACGAGTGTTTATGAGGGAGTATTATAATTATTACAATAAGGTGGACAGTGGTTGTATTTTTACTTTTATAATATCGTTCAATACGCCAGGGTTCACTTCTCGAGAATATTGTGATATGATTGTAGATCATTCGACACCCACAGTCGATCATTTACTTCAGCTTTCATATTGTAGGTTGTGATCTTAAAAAGTTATTAGCTTTTGCAAATTTGAGACTTGCTAAAATTCAATCTTTAACCACCAACTTCAATCCCACGTTTAATAAAGGAATTGAGAAAGAAATTCTGGTTGTAAACTTATTGTTTTCATTTGTTTCTACACTTCTGAAAGTATTTTTTTGGTCCACATTTCCAAATTTCACTCAGTTTTCCAATTCTTTCATATTTACACCACTTGCACTGAAACAATTTTTCAAAACCAGCTGTTATATTAATTAAAAAAAACACTTAATGAAAACGCAAACATAAAATAATAATGTTTATTTACATATTAAATTCTATTAAAAATCTATCATAATAATCTTTTACTGAAAATATTAAAGATTAATTAGTCCGTATCAGGAACTAGAAGATTGACGTTTGTATCAGTAGCAACAGAATTTATATACTTCTGTTCTCCTCCTCTTATCGACAGTGAATGTGTAGAAACCACCACTTTTTCCTTCATCATACCAGTTCGTTCCCATTTTCCACTTCCACAGTTTTGACATCGAACTGTGGGTATAATTTCAAGAGATACTGTCCTGTTTCCACAATTGCCACATTTGAAAAACCTCTTCATTGCATCGAAAACTTTCAGCGGGTGTTTTTCAGATTTGCATAAATCAGAAGCTGAGAAGCTTGTATATTTGCAAATCAGACACCTCACTGCCTTACAAGCTAATTTGAAAGTGCTTGCCATTTTTTCTTCCATTCTTTCTTTGGCTTCTAGTTTGTTAAAATATTTTTCCTTTTCCTCATCATCTCTAGCTTCTAACAAATCCATGTGACTAGACGTAGCAGCCATCATTTTTTTGAAGCGATCAGAAATAAATTCACTTTGCTCAATTTTATTTTTTTTCGCCGGACAATTCATATTTAAGCTTTCCTCAATTCTTCTTTTAGTACCAGATCCTTTGAGGTTGTTTGGATCAGCTTTTTTCAAGGGACCTGTTTTCTGAATTAATTTTATTGCATTCAGTTTGGCCCTATCTTTGTGCCTTGGGGTGATCTGTTTGTTGAGGTCTATGAAACTGCCTGATCCCTGACCGGATAATTTAGGAAAACTATTACAAATATCTTTAGAAGTTCTTGAACAATCATTCTGAACAGAGGTTATCGGACTTTGGACCGTATGGATTGCATGTTTTTTATCATCTAAGCTTATTTGGGAACTATTGTTTGATTTGGGATTTATTCTGGTGACTGAAGTCCTAGCGTCAGGTGAAGATTTTTTACCTACCCGCTTTTTACCATTTATAGGGACTTCTTCATTAAAACTGAAATCAACATTGACATTTTTGAAACCATTTTCTACATGAGTACCTTCTGGCTGAACATTTTTCGGAATTTGGCTTTCAATGGCAGATGATTCAGATATTTTTGGAGTATCTAAGCGAACAGGGGAAGATTCCATTGGAGCTTTTATTTTCGAAACATTGGGTTCCAAACTTTTTTGACGGTGTTCAGATGTTTCCTCTTGGCTCATTTCATTTTCAACTTTTTTTGCTTTTAGCTTATTAATCACAGAGATAGCTATGCTTTTTGATTTCTCCAATGTAATATCTGAAGAGTGTACCCCAGAGAAGTTATTTCTTGTATCCAAATCTGATACTCCTAATTTTTTTAATAGCTCTATATCTCTCACCCTTTGGGCACGTGACACATCCAATCTAGCTGCATTTTGTTTATTTGACAATGATTTTACCCTTGCATTTACAATATTAGCTGGATTTATATTGACTCCATTAACCTTAGCATTCAAGCTCTGAAGCCGGTTAGTGTCTTTCAGCTCTAGTTTCTTACTTTTTTTACAAGGTATGGCCATGTAAGATTTTCCAGCATAAAATACTTCATTTTTTCCCAATACCTTATTTCTGAGTGCTGTCAGACCTCCACCAGAAAAATTGGCTTGCAGCTCAGATCTTTTGCTACATTTTTGATACTCTTGTTTGATGTGGTACACACAAAATTCACAACGACTTTTATTTACTATTACAGTGCATTTATCTCCATTTTTCTTTACACTCCTGCAGGTTCCAAAATCCTTGGATTGACCTATTATCATCACTTTTTGAGAATTGTCCACACTAAGGCTTGCCTAAAAAAAAAAAAAACCATTCTATATCTATATAAAAATTTGAAATAGGTTTTCAACAATTTTGCTCATTTATTGAATACGGGCAAGCACATTTAAGAATAGTATATTGTGCAACAAGTTGGGAAAGTAACTTTCTCCACATGTTGGACACTATACTTTTTCTACAACTGCACAAATTTGAAGAATACAAATATTGTAAGTCAATATTTATTTTATTTTTAGAAAAACTAAAATAGCAATAAAGTATGTCTACCTCTTAACAGTTGATTAATTGATTTAAAATTGACTTTATAAAAATATCAAGATGTAAATTAAAATGAAAAAAAAAAAATAGCCTTGCCTGGGTGTACAACCCGGACTGCCTTCGTGACACGCTGATTAAGTTCCATTACGCCATGGAGCCCTTGGTACTCCTTATTTGTTCAATAGTACATATACGTATCAGAACAGAATTTGAAACAGAATCTTTAAACCGACTACAAAAAGATATGTTATTTAGAGGAAAAAAGCGAAAGAAATTCTGAAAATAGTTTACTTCTTTATCAAAACACGAATAAAAACTACCATAAGAATTTAAAAAACTTCTATAGGTAATCTGACAGTTCTTGACAGCTGTGACAACTATTTAAAGCTGAACAGCAGCCAACTAGTTTTTGTTGATATTTGTTGATTCTCCATATAAATGTACGTGGTGTGGGCAAAGTGCAGTGGGAAATAATATTTCTCACAGTATGAGCAAAACATACTTTTGAAAGTAAGTAAGCCATGAGAAATACGCTACTTTTCATAGCAGTTGTAGAAAAAGGTAATTACATTGTATGAGCAAATAAAAATGAAGTACAGTGGTATCATGATATCATGGTATCATAATATGAGAGCTTTACATTTTACAGAATGAATATTTAAATATTCACAAGTTGACTTGATGAAGATAAATCTTGAATCTACTTAATGATGTACCAAATAATGGAAGCTCATTGAGGGAATTTGCCAATCTGAGTGTTCGTGAGATGTAGTTATTGAAAGTATAGTTGGACCTGTGAAAAGGTATGTGAAATGTTTGAACTTGTCTAATTGACCGAGAAGGTACCAAGAAATTAATTTTTAAAAGTAGATTGGGGCAATCGTATCTGCCATTTATAATATTGAAGAGTAGAATGAGATCTCTGTTTTCTGCAGACCACAAGAGAGGGAATATTTAGATTGTATTGTCTTCAGGTGAATACTGCATTCACCTTCATACAATTGAAACATTGTGAAATACTGAAAAAAGCAGAAATGTTTCAACCATTTAGACGATGAACGTCCGAAATGTAAGTAATCACAGAGAACCAAAGCTAATAGCAAGTGGACATTCTTTTGAGACGAGATGGTTTTAAAGGACTGTTTGGAGAATTTCAAATTACATTATATCTAAATGATATTAGCTTCATAGAAGACCAATAATTTTTTTTTACAAAGTTGTGAATTTATTCTGAACTAATGTATTGTAAATGAGGAATAAACATATCTATGACTGTATTATCAAGTTACTTTTATATTAAAAGATAGTGATGAAGTTTTTTTTAGTTTATGTTTTATGTAACTTCATATTCATGTAATTTATCTTGTATTGGGGTTTTCCTGTGAAATAAATAAATAAAGAACCCCCGTGAAGCTAGCAGAACAACTTTGGAATTTTCAAATTTTTTTCAAGCCATAATTTTAGGCTAATTTACTACTATATTCCCGAATTTTTTTCTCTTCAATTGTGGGAGATTCCGCAGGTTCTGCTAGCTCAACGTTAGGCTGGTAAACCAAATCGCTGAACAAATCTTAATGAAAAATCTGATGCCATAATTTTAGGATCATTTTAGGCTCACGTTTCAACCTATTGCCGATTTTTTATTATATAAAAATTTTTATTGTTACTGTTATATGTTATTTTCAGTTTTTTCTTATAATCAATGTTGATTTTTTTTATGTTGAAATTTGAAAAAATACTAAGTATTATTCTGTAAGGAATAGTTTATATTATCAGTTTATTACAATCTACACATTCATCAAATTGTTAGTAAGTCAGTTACTTCTTGTTTATAAATGAGGGCAACAACCGCATTTCTATAGTCGATGTTTATAGCTAATTAGTGCTGACAAATATTGTTCTACTTTTGATCGATTATTGAAAACTGCATAGTTCAGATATGTACTTCAACCTGTCAACCTGTAAACCAATCTTTTCGAGAGAATGAAATAAATACTCTGGACGAAGATTTCAAGTGTTTCAATGGCTTCTACCAACAGGGGCTCAACCTGGAACATTACATGGCGATCCTGCCAGTCCTGTAAATGTGCTAGTTAATCTTCAAATTTGGTGCTTTGGACATACAGTTTTAAGGAAGTCAACGGTGCAAAATGTGCAACTCAAAAGTGAATCAACGAGAGCAAATCCAAATTGAGGCTGCAGGAGTCGGCTCGAACAATGCTTCACAAAGTAGTTCATCGAACTTTACGCGTACTGATTATATGGTATTAGCGCTAATTATTTAATTTAATAATATACGTCATCATCAAGAAAATACGTAAAAATATGAAATCATCAGTGGTCAAGGAGATTGAAATGCATGAACTGAGGAGATCCCGTGCCCTACTCAACGAAGCAAACTAAACCTGGGATAATTGTTCTGAATGTACTCAAATGGGAGTTTAAATGCCATGCGAAGAATCGTTTCTACGTGAATTCAAATCATTCGAAGACGAGATTGCGAGATTCGAGAGCAATTTACGGAAGGACCCTATTGAAAAACGAAAAGACCAGGATGCTACACAGCGCCGCATATCAAGGTTGGATAAATTTAGTTTAAGTTTTCTTGACTTAAGATTAAGGTTTGGTAGAAAAAGTCTCGATTCAAATTTTGTTGCCAAAATATCAGTTTACTCGAATAAAATAGAGGAACTAATACAGAAATCAAAACTCATTTTAAGCGAAAGAAACAATGTTGCTGATATCGAGGTAAAAGATTATGATAGGGATTCTGCAATAAGTATACAAAATATTCAATTAGGATTACACGCTAATGATAATTTAGAAAACAATTCTGTCCAAGGTGGGATTGTAGATATATATAATATGGCTCAAAATTTTGATTTCAAAACGGCTGCTAGTTTGCTGCCAAAACTTAGTTCTAGTGATTCCGAATCAGTATATAATTTGATAGAAGGAATTCAGCTATACGAACCAACTTTAAATGAAACAAATAAACCGCTTTTGATTAATTATGTGTTGAAAGCTTGTATTTCTCATAGGGACAGTATTCGTATGAAAAAAGAATACGCTACCGCGAAACTCTTAATAGTAGACCTCAAAAAACAATTTTTACCGAGACAGTCCTCAACAGCTTTAATGGCTAGATTGCAAGGTACCACTCAAGGCGAGATGGATATCGAGCAATATGGTAGGAAAATAGAAGAATTAATGTCAAATCTCACAATTGCACAAACCGGCGAAAATGTTGACGCGTTGCCTATTTTTCAGGAAGAAAACGAAAAGTTAGCAGTTGATGTGTTTACTAGAGGAATACGCAATACGGAACTGCGTACTATTATTAAAGCGGGACGTTTTGAAACTTTAAATCAAGCTCTAAACGCGGCAAAAGACGAAGTATGCATTGCAAAACAAACCCCGGCAATGTACTACAGCATGCAGCGAAATAACAATCGTGGTTTCGGCAATAAATACGGAAACACGCCAACGAATAATAATACTAATAATAGGAGATTTAATAATTTTAGAGGTAGGTCATTCAGAGGAAATTTTAATAATAATAATAATAAATATAACGGAAACAATAATAATAACAATCATTATAAAAATAATAATTATAGGGGTTCATTTTCAGCTAGGGGTCGGAATAATTTTAGGAACAGCAGAACTTTTACAGGATCAGGCCGTAGATCTGTTTATACAGCAGTTGAACGGGAGTCACCTGCGACTTCCTCCGATGTGAGTGAGCAAACCTCACCACAAACTCAAATGTTTTTTCGAGCCCACTCAAAAAATTAATTTCGGAACAGGTTGTGGAATTGATAGTCTACATTATGTAAATTTTATCTACGATAACAGAAACGTTTATTTTTTGTTAGATACGGGTGCTTCTATAAGTGCATTCTTCATAAACAAAATAAATAAAGAGTTGCAAAAAATAGATTATTCAAATGTTATTGACATAGACGGTATATCAGGTTCAACAAAGTCGTGCGGAACAGCTCAGATTACATTACAAGCTGGGCAAGGTCAGTTTATGCACAATTTTGTTTTGATAAATTCATTTGATGATACAATTGACGGTATCTTAGGGTCAGATTTCTTTGGAAAGTTTTCGGGTAAAATTGATTATGAGACTTATCACTTTTCATTTGCTCTTAACAATGTCAGAGTTTTCTTATCTATGGAATCGAAATTTCAAAATTTCACTAAAATCCCTCCCAGATGTCAAATTATTAAATATTTCAAAGTAAATTGCAATAAAGATTGCGTAATACTTCCACAGGAAATAGCTCAAGGTATCTTCATTGCAAGTGCTTTAGCGAGACCGGTAGGAAACTGCGTACCTGTTCAAATTTTAAACATCAATGATAGAGAAATTGTTTTAAGAAATTTTCAACCAGACGTGGTAGATTCCGAAAATTTCGAAATAATTGAATTCAATAAAGATAGAACACAAACACCAAGTCGCATTGAGGAAGTAATTAAATCGGTTAAGACAAATCATTTGACTAAAGAAGAAGGAAATTCATTACAGCATATTTTCGCAAAATACGCAGACGTTTTTCATTTACCAAACGATCCTCTCACAGTCACGAATGTTTACAAACACAAAATTAACTTGGAACATAATGCAGTACCTTCATATTCAAAACCTTATAGATTACCTCATGCTCAAAAAGCTGAAATAGACAAAGAAATACAAAAAATGTTAAATGACGGAATAATTGAACCAGCGCAATCAGCTTGGTCAGCACCTTTACTTATTGTACCGAAAAAACCAAAAGAGGGTAAAAAACAATGGAGGATAGTAATCGATTACAGATTATTGAACAAAAAAATTGAAGATGACAAGTTTCCCTTACCAAAAATCACGGAAATTTTGGATTCACTTTCCGGTGCGATTTATTTTTCACATTTAGACTTATCACAAGGTTATTACCAGGTCGAATTAGATACTTCAAGTAGAGCATGCACAGCGTTTACTACAGATAAAGGTCAGTATCAGATGACGAGATTGCCGATGGGGTTAAAGGTCAGTCCAAGCGCATTTTCGAGAGCCATGACAATTGCAATGTCGGGCTTAAGTTATGAGTGTTGTTTTGTTGTAACAATCGCCATATGGGTTATTTTATTTCTCAAATGCATAAAGTCATATCGAAAGACATTTAATTCGTGAAACAAATACAAAAATCTTAAAACTCGTTCCCATCGGAAATATCTCATTCACGACAAGAAAAAAAACACGTAATCTCCTTATAGAAATTGCGGCCTGTTGTTTAGTCTACCGCGGAAAAAGGCCATTTAAAATATCGAGTTCAGAATAGGGCCTTGTATTAATAGTAAGCAGATCAATGAATGAAACCATTGAGTCGGGAGACTGCTTAGTTGGAAAGCGATACACACGTCCTGACACTTACGAATTTTGCTGACGGGGGTCAGCTTGCATTAATTTTTAATTTAGGCACTGAACGTGGGAAATACAGATTCAGCAGAAAAATTCGACCATCTTGAATTGGGCGGGACTAATTCATTTTTCATAGTGAAGAAATCTGAATTATGGCCCAACGGACGAATGACTGATAATTTGGTTCCTGAGGGAGGACTCGAAAAATGGTACCTCCAACGAATGTTGGGAGGGGACCGCTGATCAGAAATGTCGAGGGAAAGGAGTCAGGCGCGCGGTTCGGTAGAAATCAGTCAGAAAACTGAGTTTTCGTTTGTGGTCGGGAGGTCGGTTTATATCTACACATTTTTCCAACGGTTTGTGTATAATTTTATATCGAAAATTTGCTATCTTAGAAACATCCGAATTCTAGAATCTAAAATTGAAATTATTTCTTGTGATAAATTAAATATATAAAAGACGCGTCTATGACCGGGATTTCAAATAGAGTGTTTCATCCCAGACGATAAATACATAAAGGATTAGCTGTTTTTGTTTTGGTAAGAAACCCAATTGATGTATACATGAACTAACTCATATATGTTCATTTCTCTGCTACGAATGCTTATCTTTTGCACTTAGCCAGATCTTCTCAGAACACCAACCCATAGTTTGTTCAAAGTAATAGTTAGGGACCTTGGCTCTGGTTAGACGTAGGAATCATAGTGAGTGTCGCTAAGTGGAAGACACAGTTGATAATTCTGATTTGGAAATCGTTGAAAGAACTCCCTAAGAGAACTTATTTTGTTATTGATATAGAAACGGTTTTGGCATTTTATATAATTTTGTTTAATTCGACATTTTCCTTCGTGATTATTTGTAAAATCACCAGGAGACTTCCTGGCAAATTGCACTCATCAAATAGTTTTTTATTTATTTATCTATATATATAGCCATTTATTTGGTTTTGTTTTATTTACATTTGAGTTATTTTTATCATTTTTTTCTTAATAGATATCGTTTTTCCGACGGTCGACTATTATTTGTAAAATTCCTTCTCTACTCCCAAAAATACCTGAGCAAAGACTTGCAAAACCAAAAGACTGCCTCTTCGTGCAGGCAGCCGAATTCTAGTCCTTACGGCCAGGATAAACCAGATAGACCGAACTTTAATTTTTATTCCTATCTGGCGTCTCCGCACCAGATAATTTTTTTTCTAACATCCTAAAAACCGCGGAGTGGTGATAGCATTGCTGCCAAATTATTTTATCTGGGTTGTCCTGGGTCACAGAGGTTCTTTGAAAACCTTTAAGGAAATCTGGTCTGGGGAACTTTTCCTCAGATACCTGTAGAGTCAGTGTATCACCGAGAGAAAGAAGAAAAAGCAAAAATAAAGACTGGTACAGGTAAAACAGTTTTCCATAATTAAACTTAACGACCCTCTTAAAGGTCAGTACTTTTCGTGACGACAAGTTGATGCGTCACCTTGGGGTAAGGTTACACACCTACAAAAGGGGTACCCCCCAAGTTTAGTACAATTTGGTGACAGCGGTGGGATATATCGACATTTATTTGGATAAACCGAGTGAAATTTGGTGAAAACAGCTGTGAAATTTACTTGGAAAACCTAGTCACAATTTCACTAACAAGGGTTGTGGGATTTATTAGGAAAATAAACCCAGTATGTTCAACTAACTAAATATTGCTCAGAGATTATAGGAGAAAAAAAATACAAAACTAAGGAGTAAGAGAGTAATTTCGGTGGCAAACGGGACTTTTATTTTTAAAGCTATAGTGTTGGAAAAACGAATATTCTATAAATTCTTTTGAATCATTCCTTAAGAAAAGACTAATTGCATATTTTTCTGTCTCGAGATACAGCGAGTTAATTTAAAAGGTTAAGTTCAAGTGCAGAAAGAAAGCCAATTCGAAGCAGAAAATTTTTGTTTGACTTTGTGAGTGTGTTGTTTATCTATTTATTTCTCATCGAAAGCGAAAGGTCTGAAAAATACATTTTCGGGCAAATCCGGTCAGATATATTTAGCTTTGAGTGTAGGGTCGAATTTTGTCGTTTTAATTAGTAGCAAAATCATTAATTTCAATATTTTGGTCACATTGGGCATTTTTTAGCCGCGTTCCTTGAGATTATACTCAACGGAAGAGTCAGTAACTTTAATAAAATAAATATCTTCAATTTTTCATATACATTTCTATATTTTTTTTTTGTTGTTTTGTCTTTTTACCTGCCTTTTGCTGAGTAAATACATAATTTTATGTAAAGTAAAGAACAAGTCATTAGAAAACATATTCCTTCTCATTTTCAGAGATAGATTAATTTTGAGTTAGGGAAAATACGGTTTGATTTTTTTTTATCAGTTAGGGAATTACAGGGTAGGACGTCGTAGAAGAGGCCATAAAAACAAAGGTTTGAAACTGTCTTGATAACAGCACTCCAAAGTCTAATAACCCTTAGTGACTATAATATTCACCGGCAAGAGAAGAGGACACTGCAGATAGCTAGCTATTCCGGCTAGCTATACACGAAGGATAGTCGTGGGCTTGGGCTGACTCGCAGCTTAAGGAAAACTTGGTTGAAGTTTTCCATTTCAAATTATTGTAGGCGTCGGGAAAACAATTTTTAATGTACTCAGAATAATTCAATTGAATTTTTCTGCCGGGTGGAACGAAACGGTAATCGACAATTTGTCAATATTATTTTTGTAGCGGATTGAGTGTTTTTGGGGAAACCAATTTCCCCTCGTACTGAGAATAATTCAGTTGAATTTTTCTCTCGGGTTTGTTTTTGGCGGTTTTTTTTTTATTATATTATATTTTTTTTATATTTTTGGCATTGACGTCATTTGTCATTATACGGAAAAGACAACTAGAGGAGTTTCGTTGAATTATACGGAAAAGAGAACTATAATCGATTAGAAGTCTTTGTTTGGTCTTAAATAAAAGGCAAAATAATTTTGGTTGCGCTCTTTGACGATTGATTTTTCCAATTTTTGTTTGGAGTTTTATTCGGTGACATTTTGACATTTGTTTTTTATTTTTCTATACAGGGTGAAACGGAAGGGTAGTCTAAAACCCGTAAGGTCAATTAATATTTTTTTAGATTTTCAATTTTTTTTTATTTTTGCGTTGAATCTTGATATACAGTGTGAAACGGAAGGGTAGTCTGAAACCCGGGAAGTCAATTAACATTTTAATTTTTTTTTAGATTTTTTCATTTTGTTCCGAATCTTGCTATACAGGGCGATACTGAAGGGTAGTCTGGAACCCGTAAAGACAATTAATTTTTTTTATTTTATTTTTTGCTTTGAATCTTGATATACAGGGTGAAATTGAAGGGTAGTCCGAAACACGTAAAGTCCAATAATATTGTTAATTTTTTTTTTGATTTTTCATTTTTGTTTTGAATTTTGCTATACAGGGTGAAACTGAATGGTAGTCAAATAACACTGTCATTTTTTTTAATTTTGATTTTTTTTGTTTTAAATCTTGCTGAAACTGAAACGTAATCGGAAATTAATAACATCAAATAATTATTTATTTTTCTGATTTTGATTGTCATATACTACAGGGTGATACAGAAATTCAATTCGAAACCCGTAGAGAATATTAATTTTTTTTTAACTTTTGGTATTGTATACAAGGTGATTCGGAAGGTAGCTTAAGTCTGAGGACTCCATTGAATAATTTTTGTTTATATTGCGTATATTTGGTGGTAAACCCTAAGTCACCATGCAAACCGGTTCGGGAAATAACCCCCAGGCAGGAGGACCCGCCCCTGCCCCAGTTCTCCGGTTGCCCACTGTCTA
The DNA here is from genome assembly GCA_958298965.1 of Chrysolina haemoptera. Classification (NCBI taxonomy): domain Eukaryota; kingdom Metazoa; phylum Arthropoda; class Insecta; order Coleoptera; family Chrysomelidae; genus Chrysolina; species Chrysolina haemoptera. Next base: position 36,343,833 of record OY282587.1, on the reverse strand, counting down.
TTCGTTGGGAATGGTGGCAACCACATTGGATAGTTTTTCGGGTAAAGAGGTGGTTAGATACTTTGAAAAATTGGAATCGCGATCGAAATTGGACGGATGGACTCAAGAGGATACGGGGAAACTCTTTAAATTCAAACTCACCGGAGAAGCCTATAATTTTTTTAAGTCGGATACAGGGTTGGACGCTTTGACTTATCCTGAAATCAAAGCAAAATTTTTAGAAAAGTTTACCCCCATAAAATTACCAGGGGAAAGTCAGTGGAATCTTAGTAAGTGTTTCCAAAGGTCGGATGAGGATGTGTCGTCCTTTTGCACGAGGTTGAGGACACTAGGAGCGAAGTTACTGAAGGAAGATTTGCTGGGAGCCACAACGGAAGAAGAAGCGGGAGTCAAGAAGAAAAACCGGGAACTATTGTTGAATCAATTCAAAGTGGGACTGAGGAAGGATTTGATGAGAGAGGTGGGCATCCTCTTATTGAGGGAAGATAAGCTGGACCTAGAAAAAGCCGAGGAATTGGTGAAATTACAAGAAATGACCGCGATGATGTTGCAGGGAAGAGCAGGAAACTCAAGGGTATCGACAGTGGAGACAGAAAGGACTTGCTATGCATGCGGCAAAAAGGGACACGTCAAGGAAGATTGTCGGAGTTCTAAACCCCATAGGGGAAATTTCAGTTCAGAGGAAGACAAAAGATGTTACAACTGTGGAAGGTATGGCCACTTCGCTAGGGAATGTTACGGCATGAAGTACCAGGACAGAAGCCCAAATAGTTGTTTTGTGTGCCAAGAGAAAGGACATTGGGCGCAAGATTGCCCAAGGAACCGGAATCGAGGAAACGGAGGATACCCGACGAGAGGACAGAGTTCAGGCAGAGGGGGATTTCAACAGTATGCAGGAAGAAGAGACGGAGGTAGAAGAGAGGGTGAGAGACGAGATTGGAGACCATCTACTGGGGCTATCCCAAAGCGAAAACCCGAAGGTAGGTCAGGGCCGCAGGGACCACCAACCAATGACAAAAAATCAAGAAAATTTAAACTAATAAGACCTAAATCATACTGCCAAGATGGAGGTCACAGAGAATACTGGCAGAAAACTTTTTATTCAAAAAGGTATCAAAATTTTCATAGACGACCACCCAGGTACCACCGGAGAGAAAAGGTGAAAATGGTTATTCCGGAAGTATCAGCTTTTACAATGAGAGACGTGCCGCATGTTATTAAAATATATTTGAATGGAATATCTTGCTATGCGTTGATAGACACGGGCGCAGCAGTTACGATAGTTCAGGAAGAGATGGTAGATAGAAGAAATATAGACCATAGTGAAGCAAATAGATTCCAGTTGTCAAGCGTGACAGGCCATCCCTTGAGAACAAGAGGAACTTCGAGGGTCATAATAGAAAGTGGAGATGGAAAATGGCGGAAAAATTGGAATGCCATAGTTTGCGGAAACCGCACGTTAGGAAACGTTCAAGCAATCCTAGGAAGAGATTTCCTGCAGGCCACTTGGGCCCACATCAGATATGGAACTTACCCAACAGTGAAAATTGAAAGAAAGATTTTCCAGCTTTTATACCCGGAAGAAATCGAGGACGCTAGAAGCAGTACCCCTAGGAATATTGGGAAGATTTGGAGGAGAGACAGATATACCAGAGGAAATAATTACTATAGATCTAGGCCTTATGAAGGTGGCCAAGGGAAGAGGATTAATGAAAAAAGAAGGTTGAAAAATAACAGAAGAGGGAGAAAAAGATTTTGGACAAACGTGAGAAGAAGAGAAGAAGATGAAGAAGTAAGCCAAGCGACGCCGAGGACGAGTCACCAAGAGAAGGAAGAATGGTGTCAACGAGTAGGAAAATTCTATGCGAATGAGGAAGACGGAAAAGCAGAGGAAGAACAGAAGATAGGGGAAGAAACGACGCTGAGAGAAGACAAGGAAGAAGAGAAAAATATAATAGAAGTATGTCACATTGAAGTCCAAACTGAACCACCTTCGGAGGAGGCGAAAGTACCTGTCGAAGAGGAGGCCAAAGAGCTAGAAGAGAGATGGATGGAGACAGAAAAAGATGAGGTAAAAGAAACAGGAGAGGATTCCATGAGCCAAGGAGGCTCACAGCGACTTTGGGAGACAGATATCTTGCTAGAAGAAGATGTTATTATACCTGCAAGAACAGAAGCACTCGTGGCGGCAAAACTGAAGAAAGAAATAGAAGGAGGACTATTAGTATGCGAACCAGTGGACATAGGAGATGGTCAGGTCCACACGGCAACTATCGTGACGGAGAACGCTAGAAGAATCTGGGTACGAGTCATAAACACTTCATGCAAAGAGGTAAAATTAAGCAGAAAGAAAAAAGTAGCTACAGCGGTGTCGTGCGAGAAAATAGAAAAAGAGGTGATCAAGACGGATAGGACGATTGGCGTAGTTAAACTAGGAAATGAAGAACGAAGAAATAGCGGGTTTGTCTTGGATCATTTGGAGGAAGGTACGAAGAATAAGTTGAAGACTTTGATTCAAGAATATCAGGATCTATTTATAGATGAAGACGTGGTGAGAACCAGCACCACGAAAGTCAAGCATAGCATAACCTTGGAGCCAGGAGCACAACCTATATGCAAGGCACCATATAGAATACCTTACCATCAACGAGAAGTTTTGAAAAAAGAGATTGACAGACTACTGGAAGCGGAAGTTATTCGACCATCATATAGCCCTTGGTCAGCACCGGTGGTGTTGGTCACGAAGAAACTACCTAATGGGGACGAGAAAGTGAGGATGTGTATCGATTACAGAGGGCTCAACAGCGTGACGAAAAAGGAATATTATCCTTTACCAAATATTTCGGATCTGATCCAGGGATATAGTTCAGGGGACGAAGCCCTATTTTCCGTGATGGATGTCGCAGAAGCTTATCATCAGATAGACATGGAAGAAAAAGATATACCCCTCACAGGTTTTAGTACGTTTCAAGGGCACTACGAATATTTAAAAATGCCTTTTGGATTAGTCAATGCGCCGTCAACATTCCAGAGATTTATGAACATAACCTTGTCAGGCTTGACAGGAGACATATGCATGGTCTACCTAGATGACATCATAATTTTCAATTCTACTGGCGCTGAGGACCATATTGGAAGGTTAAGGAAGGTGTTTGAGAGGTTGAGAGAGGTCAACGTCAAATTGAAGCCAAGCAAGTGCAACTTTTTGTTAAAAAGGGTCAAATACCTAGGTCATATGATTACTCAAGATGGAGTATTTCCGGATCCCGAAAAGATAGAGGCAATACATCAGTTTCCGTTACCGAAGAACTTACGAGGAGTAAGATCATTTTTAGGACTAGTGAACTGGTATAGAAGGTTCATACCAAATGCTGCCGAGCTAATTGCTCCACTAACCAACCTGACGAAGAAAGAGGTGAAATTCGAACTGACACCTTCGGTGCTGGAAGCCATCCAGACCTTGAAGGAGACCTTGACATCAGATATGGTACTGGTCTTCCCCGATTTTACACAGCCCTTTGTAGTGGCTGCGGATGCGTCTGGATCAGGGGTGGGAGCAGTTCTTAGCCAAGTACGAGAGGGCTACGAAAGACCTATAGCATATGCCAGCCGAACCTTCAAAAAAGCCGAACAAAATTATGCCACAACAGAGAAAGAACTATTAGGAGTAGTATTTGGGATACAAACATTTCGATGCTACCTGTATGGAAGAAAGTTCACGGTCATATCGGACCATCGACCATTGAAGTGGCTTTTGACCCTAAAGGACCCCGGCTCAAGATTAGTGAGATGGGCATTAACTCTAGCCGAATATGATTTCTCGGTAATCCACAGGAAGGGAAGACTTCACGGAAACGCCGACGCACTGAGTCGAATGTACAACAAAGACGACCACTTTCTCGACCTAGAGTACGAGGAATTCGAGGAATACCGGAAACAACACCAGGTACCTAGAGCCAAGAACATCACTACTCGTCAAGGAGATTTATTCTCCGCTCCGGAAGATTGGGCGCTAGCCCATTGTGTTTCACAGGATTTTGCCATGGGAAAAGGAATTGCGCAACGATTCAAAAGCATATATGGTTCCGTGGACATTCTGAAACAACAAAACAAGAACCTTGGGGAAACAGCGGAATTGAATTTACCGGAACGAAATATCTATTATTTGATAACAAAAGCCGCCTATTATGAAAAACCCTCTTACAGAGCTATGTGGACAGTGCTAAAAGATCTCAGACATTGTTGTGAGAAAAACAAGGATGCCTATTTAGCTATCCCTAAGATAGGATGCGGATTGGATGGACTTTTGTGGGACCAAGTGTTGGAAATGTTAGAATTCGTGTTCCATAATTCAACCATAAAAATTGTTATATACGAGGGCACCTCAAAAGTATGTGTTATTAAGGTGAATCAAGAACCGGACACGGGAATGATACCAGAGTGGGATCGCGAAGAATTACGAGCCGCACAGGAAAAGGACATTTTTTGTCAAGAGATTATTAAGCAAGTGAACGGTGATTGGGAAAAAGAAGAGGACTACTATATGACGAAAGATGGCATTTTATATCGCGCTGAAGAAGACGGAGATAAATTGATTGTTCCAAAGAAATTTACAGCTAGAGTTTTGAAAGATTTCCACGATTCACCGATGGCGGGACACGTAGGGCAACAGAAAACCCTATCTAGTTTGAAACGAAGATTCTTTTGGCCAAATATGCGCACTGAGGTAATCCACTATTGCGCCAGCTGTGAACCCTGCAGTAGAAGAAAGACATCTCCCCATTTGAAGAAAGCGCCACTCCAAAGGTTCACCCCGACTACCGAACCTTGGGAGCTGACATCTATGGACATTGTCGGACCATTGGTGACCTCCCTGAACGGAAACAGATACTTGTTGACATTCCAGGATTACTTCACCAAATACGTCGAAGCCGTCCCGCTACCAGACCAGAAAGCGGATACCATCGCACGAGCCTTCGTGGAACAGGTTATTGTGAGACATGGAACACCAAAGAAGCTGCTGACCGACCGAGGGGCAAATTTCACTTCCAGCCTCTTCAAGGAAACGTGCAAGGCCCTGGAGATCGAGAAAATACAGACAGCAAGCTATGCACCGACGACGAATGGGCAAATAGAGAGGATGCACAGGGTGCTCAAAGACATGCTGTCCCATTATATCAGTGAGAGCCAACGAGACTGGGATAACTGGATCCCGTTCGTATTAATGGCCTATAGGGGAAGTACCCACAATTCCACGGGATATAGTCCCTATTTTCTACTCCATGGGAGGGATCAAGTACTCCCTGTAGATGCATTCATAAAATCAGGCAGAGTACGATACGACTACGACGAGAATTACGTAGCAGAATTCCTAGAAAGAATGAGGCAGGTATACACTAACGTATACCAAAATACCGAAAGGGAAAAGGCGAAGAGAATCAAGAGGTTCAATCGCAAGGCAGGAGAACAGGAGTTTGCCATAGGGGATCAAGTGTACATGAAGGACATGGCTGTTAAGAAAGGTTTATCCAGAAAATTGGTACCAAAATGGATTGGACCATACCGAATCATAGAAAAAAAGGGGCCGGTAACTTATAAAATCAAGAAATGCGGAGGAAGAGAGGAACAGATGGTTCACGTGAACAGATTGAAAACCTACGTGGCGAGGGAGGACCCTCTACCAGCGGAAGAAACCAGGAGCAGGGCAGAGAAATACCAAGAATCGGAAGATGACAGGGACCCGGAAGAAGAAATAGAAGAAAGGGCTAAGTCCTACCCAGGGATGATACCGCCGTACGTCGAGATACCGATACTGGGAAGTGACAGTGAGGAAAGTCGGGAAGCGGAAAGCGAGGACCAGTCGGCCAGTGAAGAAGATGGGATACTGGACGAACCAGCAGGTCCAGTAAGGCGATCCACGCGCGTCAGAAGGCCGCCAGATCGTTTCATGTACTAAATCAGCGTTGAGAAAGAGGAAATGAGATGGGTGACACTATATATCTAACTGAACTCCGACCCCAAATTCCTATCTCATGAAGCCGACCAAGGAAACCTTGACCGACCAGGAGTTTTAGTTTACGTCTAATTTTTTTCCGACAACAATGGGTATGATATGTTGTAGAGATAATATAATTTTTTTCTTCTGTTTCAGTAAAAAGAAATCAAACCAGGGACGGAGTTTGATTTTTATTGGTTTATAGGAGGAGGCGAGGCCACCTGGTAAAATTGGTGGTGACACAGACTTTTGTTTAGTAAACCAGACCAAGCATGGAGTATATTTTTAATGAGTTTATAGGTGAGGCGAGGCCACCCGATGAAGATGACGGTAGAGCAGATAATATTTTTTTCAGCAAAGAAAACTGACCAGACAAGGAGTTTCATTTTTTTGTTATAGGTGAGGCAAGGCCATCAAATGTGATGGTGTGTTAAGTAAGCCGAAGTAGTTTTTTTAGGGCCTTGCAGCGGAGGCCTAAGAATCATGCTGCCGGGAAGTGTGCCCACCGGGAGGGTAAAAGTCCCCCAAAGCATGGCACAAACCGTGGGGAAAAGGAAGGGAGTGACTCTGAGGTATGGGGCCCCGTTATTCATGACCGCAGCCTGGGACCCGGAGCTGGCGCCTGAAGCCCCGTTACTTATGACTTAGAGGACACTCCTAACATCACCTAATTTAGCGCACAGCTAAATAAAAAAAAAAATTCCTCACCCCTTTTCTTTTTATTTTGTACGCTTTTATTAATTTTTTTTCTTTTATTTTCATGTCGGTTCTGTTTTTTTCACATTTGTTACCACCTACTGACAAGTCAATTCAGTATACCCGTTCAGGTGTTTTGAGTGGGATTGGTGTTTTTGTTTTGTATTGAAGTAATTTCTGTCTACATCGGGGTAACTGCTCCCTCATCTGAGCAGGCTGATTTCATTTATTTATTTTTCATTTTTTTTATCGATTGTTCATATATGTGTCTGCACGACTGACTAGTAGTACAGACCGGGGTAACTGCTCCCTCATCTGAGCAGCCTAATATTAATTTAATTTTTTTTTATCCTTTAAACATAAGTAGAGTCACACTCTACTTGATCACATCTGACCCCAATTTTTTTTGTTGGCCATCGGGCCTTATAAGTTTAAGGCAGAGAGCTAAGCTTGTTATCCGTAGGATACGGATATAAAGAGGCATGAATTATTGTATGTTGTGAACGTACTAGAGGTATATGAAAAGCTAGGTGAGGTATCGTACACCGAAGCTTGGGGAATTGGGATTCGTATTGACTATGTAAATTTTTTTTTTCTTGTGTTTTTGTTTGATGTCTAATTACTCTGTTGTTGCAGGAATGGTAACGGATGCTGAGGAAGATCAAAACGGCGGTTTAGTATATAAGTAAATTATAAACTGGAGCCAAATAGAATAAGTAAATATTTAAGTGTGTCATAGGGTAATCTGACCATACTATTTTATTGTCTAGATTTTTTTTTATTTTTTGTTTTGTAACCTGTTTTTTTTTTACCAAACATTCTTTTGTCAAACACGTGTATTCGAGAAGAAAGAAGACAACATGGGGCCTAGTAGGCCAGCATTAATGGTGGTGGGGATAACCTACCTCCTGTGTTCTGGATTCGTCACTCAGGTGAAGACCATCATTGCCTACGATTGTGATGACAAAGACGCTGAAATTACAGCAGTTTCGATTCGCGACGTCGCGAGATGTCCAGGTATAGAAACTGCCTACCAAAGTGAAGCCGTGGACGTGAAAGTGATTCAGAGAGACGAATTCTCTCTTCAACACGTGTGGACTTGCCTAATCGAAGTCACACGCATCATAAGTCACTGTGGCATGCACAGTCACAGTTCCATAGTAGCCGGAGGCATTACTAACTTTGTCTACCGGGTTGGTGCGGAAGAGTGCCGTAACATACATCGATACCAAACCATTAATTTGTATCGTCAGAAGATTGGAGGGATAACGATGAATGGCACCACTACAGCCTCACTCACATTAGAAGGAGTGGTGGACGCCGCGGGAACCTGCCAGGGGACAACCTACCACGAAAACGGACAAGTATGGAAAGATGTTGTTATCATAGCGACTGTCAAAATTCAAACGACGGACTACACAGCCAAAATCAAGACGGAGGAGAATGAAGTGAGCCTATTGGGAGGAGTCGTCTGCCCATACCTAAAGGGCTACTGCTTCGACACTACTATAGGGGAAGTTACATGGGATGCCACACCCTTGAGGACCTGTGAGGAGCAGCTGAGCTTGCTCTATCAGGGCAAGGCAGAAAAAGTAAGAAACCAAATTACTACTGAGCAAATTATAGTTGTGGAAGACAATACGAAGGTCTTTGCGGTTACCTTAGTGAAGAAGGTCAACCTCTGTCAGCTAGAGATCTGGCAGACCGAACATCCTAGGATATTGGTAGTAGAAGGGAACCAAGAGAAGTTTCTGATGCCGAAAGTGACAATTCTGCCGCACAATGCAGACCTCATGGCTTACATAAATAGCAAATTTCTATATGTGGAACAGGCATACACCAGGAAGCTGGATCGGCTGTATACAGACACCATCCACCGAAGATGTCTCATGCAGCGCGAGATACTGAAAAACAGATTACTAATGGCACCACTAGTTCCCAGCACCCTGAGTCAGTTGGTAAAAGAAAGCGGAGGATACGTAGGAAGAGTACTAGGCGAGGTCCTATACATAATGAAATGCGTACCCCGAGTAGTCACCATAAGACGAACCGAAAACTGCTACAATGAATTACCGATAATGATGAACAACGAGTCCAAATTCATGGCACCCGTTACCAGAATAGTACAAGCCCACGCTGAAGAGGTGGACTGCAATAGCTTGATGCCCCCCCTTTATTTAATAGACGACCAATGGATGGGACTGAGCCCCTATCCAACCGTTAAGAGAAGACCGGAAGAACTAGCACCAGAAACAAGTCAGAGACTCACTTTCAAACCGATTCAACCCATGGGTTCCTTAGGCATTTACACGCAGGAAGAAATTAGTGCCGCGCAGAGGATACTCACTTTTGGGAACGAGCGAAAGGCTGTTGAAAACATTCTAGCTCGCAGAGTAGCTGGCCTTGAAACCAATAGTCAAGGTTTCTCCACAGTCAGCATTTTTGACGTCGCAGAGATGAAAGAATTAGCCCACAATACCATGCATCAAATTTGGGGCTGGTTCACTGACCTAGGACTTTTCATGAGTGGTCTGATGGGTTTTTATGCAATATTCAGAATGCTAAAGTACGGAATTGGAGTAGTCCTGAACGGAGTACACCTTTACCAAACAGTAGGATGCAGCGTCATAATACTAGCCAGCCTATGGAATACCCTAACCATGTGGATAACTCACCGATACCAAGTGAACCGCCAGCGAGACGAGCCAACTCCCCCTGCAGAATCACCAACCCCAATCGAGGAAGCGCCCGCCATAAATATATACCCACCAATACAACACTGGTCCGAGTGTCCACCAGTTACAACCGACCAGCCAAGATAATCCAGTTTCACAAATAGTAAATTCTCGCGCGAGTGAACGGTACGCCGAAACAAGGCAGTTATATTAACTCAGGGGCAAGTGAAAACCTCAACAATACCAAGGTTCGGCAATGGTATAGTCAAACGTAGTCAAAAGTTTGACAACAGACATTCCGCGTACATAGTCATCAGAACGAGAGGAGGAGACCCCAATAGTCCTGAGATCAGCACGTGAAGGCTATTCCCTACCACCCAACGATCATTCTACAACACATGGCAGCGAACACAGTGCGTGGAAATATGAGAAATATTGTAAAGTGCGCGCGAAAAGTGAGTAAATTTGTTAGTAGGATGCTGAATTCTATGTATTGAAACATTGGAAAAAAAAAAAAAAAATATTGTACTTTTATTCGACATTGATTTTTTTTGTTATCTGTATTTTTTTTTTGGACCTCCCCAAATATTGAACAGGACCGGCCTTTCAGAAAAAACAGTTTAGCGTTTGTTTTTGGTAAAGAAATATTTGAATTCAGTGCTTCTTCTATATACCAGGAGCGATCAGAAATGTCGGTCCCAATCAATAGTTTTGTCACCCTGACAAAAAGAAGGAAAAAGCATGGGCGTGCCCATACTTTTTCCAAGGGGATAAACATAGGTAAGAGTAAATTAAGTGAATTGAATAATATGAAAGTTGGTGGTGTTTTGGGAACGCTGTTCTGGAAAAGTTGTGGCATTGGGTATGCCCAAAACTTTTTGAAAGGAGGGAGTAATGTAACAATCGCCATATGGGTTATTTTATTTCTCAAATGCATAAAGTCATATCGAAAGACATTTAATTCGTGAAACAAATACAAAAATCTTAAAACTCGTTCCCATCGGAAATATCTCATTCACGACAAGAAAAAAAACACGTAATCTCCTTATAGAAATTGCGGCCTGTTGTTTAGTCTACCGCGGAAAAAGGCCATTTAAAATATCGAGTTCAGAATAGGGCCTTGTATTAATAGTAAGCAGATCAATGAATGAAACCATTGAGTCGGGAGACTGCTTAGTTGGAAAGCGATACACACGTCCTGACACTTACGAATTTTGCTGACGGGGGTCAGCTTGCATTAATTTTTAATTTAGGCACTGAACGTGGGAAATACAGATTCAGCAGAAAAATTCGACCATCTTGAATTGGGCGGGACTAATTCATTTTTCATAGTGAAGAAATCTGAATTATGGCCCAACGGACGAATGACTGATAATTTGGTTCCTGAGGGAGGACTCGAAAAATGGTACCTCCAACGAATGTTGGGAGGGGACCGCTGATCAGAAATGTCGAGGGAAAGGAGTCAGGCGCGCGGTTCGGTAGAAATCAGTCAGAAAACTGAGTTTTCGTTTGTGGTCGGGAGGTCGGTTTATATCTACACATTTTTCCAACGGTTTGTGTATAATTTTATATCGAAAATTTGCTATCTTAGAAACATCCGAATTCTAGAATCTAAAATTGAAATTATTTCTTGTGATAAATTAAATATATAAAAGACGCGTCTATGACCGGGATTTCAAATAGAGTGTTTCATCCCAGACGATAAATACATAAAGGATTAGCTGTTTTTGTTTTGGTAAGAAACCCAATTGATGTATACATGAACTAACTCATATATGTTCATTTCTCTGCTACGAATGCTTATCTTTTGCACTTAGCCAGATCTTCTCAGAACACCAACCCATAGTTTGTTCAAAGTAATAGTTAGGGACCTTGGCTCTGGTTAGACGTAGGAATCATAGTGAGTGTCGCTAAGTGGAAGACACAGTTGATAATTCTGATTTGGAAATCGTTGAAAGAACTCCCTAAGAGAACTTATTTTGTTATTGATATAGAAACGGTTTTGGCATTTTATATAATTTTGTTTAATTCGACATTTTCCTTCGTGATTATTTGTAAAATCACCAGGAGACTTCCTGGCAAATTGCACTCATCAAATAGTTTTTTATTTATTTATCTATATATATAGCCATTTATTTGGTTTTGTTTTATTTACATTTGAGTTATTTTTATCATTTTTTTCTTAATAGATATCGTTTTTCCGACGGTCGACTATTATTTGTAAAATTCCTTCTCTACTCCCAAAAATACCTGAGCAAAGACTTGCAAAACCAAAAGACTGCCTCTTCGTGCAGGCAGCCGAATTCTAGTCCTTACGGCCAGGATAAACCAGATAGACCGAACTTTAATTTTTATTCCTATCTGGCGTCTCCGCACCAGATAATTTTTTTTCTAACATCCTAAAAACCGCGGAGTGGTGATAGCATTGCTGCCAAATTATTTTATCTGGGTTGTCCTGGGTCACAGAGGTTCTTTGAAAACCTTTAAGGAAATCTGGTCTGGGGAACTTTTCCTCAGATACCTGTAGAGTCAGTGTATCACCGAGAGAAAGAAGAAAAAGCAAAAATAAAGACTGGTACAGGTAAAACAGTTTTCCATAATTAAACTTAACGACCCTCTTAAAGGTCAGTACTTTTCGTGACGACAAGTTGATGCGTCACCTTGGGGTAAGGTTACACACCTACAAAAGGGGTACCCCCCAAGTTTAGTACATTGTCTACCTGGATGATCTAATTGTTTTTGGAAATAATTTAATAAACCATAATAAAAACTTAGTAAAAATCTTAGAACGCTTAAGAAAAGTCAATCTAAAATTAAACCCGACCAAATGTGACTTTTTGCGTAAGGAAATCTTATATCTAGGTCATGTAATTTCAGAAAAAGGCATCATGCCAGATCCGGAAAAAACTAGGGCAGTGCAACAATTCCCAGTTCCGACAGATTCTCAAGGAACAAAAAGATTTGTAGCCTTCGCGAACTACTATAGGTCTTTTATAAGAAATTTTTCTCAAATTGTTAATCCTTTGAATAAGTTAACCAGGAAAGGTGTTCCTTTCGTTTGGACTCAGGAATGTCAAAATGCATTTGAAACCATTAAATCGAAACTATTAAACCCTCCAATTCTTAGTTATCCAAATTTCTCAGAGAGTAATATATTCATTTTAAAAACTGACGCCAGTGGATTTGCGCTAGGTGCGGTGTTATGTAACCACGATGGGAAACCAGTCGCTTATGCGAGTCGTAGTCTTAATAAATCGGAAATTAATTATTGCACTATAGAAAAAGAATTATTAGGAATTGTGTGGGCTGTAGGGCATTTTAGGCCCTATCTGTATGCTAGGAAATTTGAACTAGAGACGGATCATCGTCCATTGGTCTATTTATTCAGCATGACCAATCCATCAAGCAGACTTACAAAATTTAGACTAAGTCTACAAGAATATGACTTTACTATCAGATATATCCGTGGCGAATCAAATGTCGCTGACGCTCTATCACGTATAGAACTATCAGCTAGTGATTTGAAAGAAATGACTAACACACATGCAAAAGTGAACGTTACCACTCGAGCTCGAACTAAACAACTTGCAAATCAATCAGCTGATGAAGTTAAAAACTCGATTAAGACAGACAATTCAACGAAGAACAATAGGATTGGCCATCCTGGCGTCGTTGAATTGTTGAAAAAACCCAAAAATGTAACTGAACTGCGACCGGTTGCAACCAAGGAATTTAACAAGTTAAAATACGAGAAAGGAAAGGACTATAGGATTTTTAATGATAAAATTATTTTCGAAGCAACGTTGCAAATAATTTATATAAAAATGGATGATTCTTGTTTAACGCCTGAACTTCGGTCGTCGTTAAGAGATCTCCAAACATTGTGTGAAAAACATGACATAACTGAATTGTTGTTAATGAAGAAAAAATGCGCATTAAGTAAAATTGATAAAATACTTAAACTATCGGATATAGTAACAAGAAAAAACGTTAAAATAACAGTTTTAAAGGACGTTAACAATATTGAAGAGTATGAGATAAGACAATTAATTCTAAATGACTTCCACTTATTACCTACAGGGGGACATGCTGGAATTAATCGAATGTTCAATAATATAAAAAAGTTGTATTATTGGAAAGGTTTGCTTACCGACATTCAATCATTTGTACGTCGTTGCGATCAATGTCAACGATATAAACATTCAATTCCAAAAATTCAACCGTTAACTATTACAACGACAGCATCCACAGCCTTTGAAAAAATATTCTTAGATTTAATGGGTCCGCTGGAACCGGATTTCGATGATAATAAATACATTTTAACAGCACAATGTGAATTGTCGAAATTTGTCGAAGCATACCCTTTAAATAATAAGGAATCAGCTACAGTGGCAAGTTCATTAGTCAGAAATTTTATTTTAAGGTATGGAGTGCCAAAAGACATTGTGACAGATAAAGGAACGGAATTTATGTCCTCACTTTTTAGTGATACATGCAAAATCTTAGAAATTAATCATTTGAATTCAACGGCCCATCACCACCAAACTTTAGGGAGTATTGAAAACTCACACAAACATCTAGGCTCTTACTTAAGGATGCAAGTATCCAAATACCACAATAGTTGGAGTAGTTGGCTACCCTTCTGGTGTTTCTTCTACAATACATCTGTCCATACAGAAACCAAGTACACACCATTTGAACTGGTGTACGGACAAACCGTTAGATTACCTTCAAATGTACTGCAAACAGCAGAGCCTTTATACTCATTCGATAATTACCCACTAGAACTAAAATTTAGAATACAGCAAGCTAGTACCGAAGCCAAACAAAATTTAGAGAAATCAAAGTTTACTAGAAAACAAATGTATGACGATAGGAAATCTAATATTTGTAATGTTAAGTTTAATAAGGATGACTTAGTGTTAGTGAAAAATGATAACGCTACAAGTAAGATGGCAGAACTTTTCAAAGGACCATACAGGGTAGTGCGCGATGACAATACGAACATAGTTGTGCAAGAAATAAATGATAAAAATAGGACATTTGTTGTGCATAAAAACAGGGTCAAGAGGTATTATAGATAGATTAAGTATTGTATGATTTGGGATTTAGTATAAAAAAAAAAAAAAAAAAAAAAAAAAAAAAAAAAAAAAAAAAAAAAAACGAAAAATTCTGGGAAAAATTTTCTTTTTTTTTCTTCCCCTAGGGAGATGTAAGGAATAGTTTATATTATCAGTTTATTACAATCTACACATTCATCAAATTGTTAGTAAGTCAGTTACTTCTTGTTTATAAATGAGGGCAACAACCGCATTTCTATAGTCGATGTTTATAGCTAATTAGTGCTGACAAATATTGTTCTACTTTTGATCGATTATTGAAAACTGGATAGTTCAGATATGTACTTCAACCTGTCAACCTGTAAACCAATCTTTTCGAGAGAATGAAATAAATACTCTGGACGAAGATTTCAAGTGTTTCAATGGCTTCTACCAACAGGGGCTCAACCTGGAACATTACAATTCAGTCCAGGGGTGTATATGGAATACTCAGCCAGGTATGAATGGTACCAGGTGAAACCGGATTTAACAGGTTTCGTCGCTTTATGGCCGAGTACCTGCCATCTCAGGTACCCAGTGATTCTCTAGTTACGGGTACTATATTTTTTGCTATTCTTATTTCTGATACTTTGAAAATGTCAATTTCTTATTCTTGAAAGTATCATAAGCTACTGATCCAATTTTTATATTCACATCCTGAAAGTTCTGCATTTGAATATGTCAAAAAATTACTAGGCATGCAAATTACATATCCCCATTCATCTACCTATTAATATAATTTTGAAGATTCTTGCATGATTTGAAAAATCGTTAGATTAGATAGTAATGATGATGGAACTTACAATGAAACATGGTGTATTTATCATCCCTATTTTCATCATGAAAATATATTTTAAGCAGTAAGGTGCAACTTATTGCAAATCTTGAAAAATCTTAAAAATCTTAAAATCTTAGTTACTCAATTTTTCCATTATTTTTTATTTCTAATAAAATAAGTTGAATACTTACTTCATCCTTTGATCCATCTCTTTTATCCAGTACATTGGGATTTAATACACCAACAACAGTTCCTAAAACAGTTTTCCAAAGCTGACTATGAGCACTGCTGAATAAAAATACTGCCACTGTTTTTATATCATCTTTGAGATCACTAAGTGTCCAAATGCTATACTGATTACCTTTTTGTGAAGTTTTTACAGTACTCTTATTAACGATCACACCAGCTATTACCCAATCAGTATCTTGCTTTTTGAACTGCAGATGATGATTAATTCTGGATAAAAACACTGCCTCACGGCCTAACATACGCTCTTGTAGGACAGCTGATGAAATCAGGGGATTTATTATACGTATACCAAATATGGGATCAGAATAAACGTCAGTTTTTGGTGTTTCTAGATTCTTGATATCTGAAGATGATTGTCTTGACTGAGGTAACGCAGTCGTTTTTTTCCAAAGTGATGATCTCTGTTTAGTGTTGACTCCTGAAATTTGAGAAGTGCTCAACAAATCCTTGACTGATTTTCCATATTCATTGTATTTTTGACATTCATAATTTCTGTTACTTTCATCATCCGAAGAATCTGTATCTCCACTACGTAGAACACTCTTGAATGGACCATCATCTCCAGTTGAATGTGGCAAATTACCCTCGGATTTAAATAAATCACTGTCAGTTAAGGATCTTTCATTCCTCAAGGAAGTATTCAATTCTTCTGAAGCTGCTGATAATAATTCATCGAGCAAATCTACAGTTTCGGTCATTTTTGAAAAAAATACGTTTTGTGTGGGTCTGATAAAAATTTTGACTTTGGTAATAATCCAGTGTGTGATTTGAAGTTGAAGCACCAAGAACTATGAAACCATAAAAGCAATGAATGAAAAAAATTCCCGCGTTAAACTTTTTATACGTCGGTTGTCAGTGTTGTCACCAGTCACATCCAATAATGGCAATAATTAACAATCAAAATAAAAACTAATACACTTAAGGGAAGTTATTGAAAAATTATGACAATTCAACAAAGCTACTGAAAGTTTTTCAAAAATAGGAACAATACTTACTATTCTGTTTTTTGCAATTTCGTCATATGATAAAAATGAAAATATTTTTTCAATGGCTATTTCTGGAAGATATAAAATGAAAGGAGTTCCACTCATCTTGTTTTCTGAAATGCTGGAAAGCCTGAAAATATTCCTACTATATTATGTAATCAAACCACATCAGTGAATGAATGATATCAAAAAACACTTTCACAAAAGTCCTATTTAATAACAAAATATAAACATTACTAAAATGAAAACTGACAAATCCCAAAAACAAATTTGTCATTGGCATTTGGCATATGACAGATGACTTCCAAGTCATAGGTTCTTGCGTTACTGGGCTACGTTCATAAATTTACTCAGAGTAAGGACTGCTTACTCCGAACCGTTCGTATGAGGTTTGCATCAAGGTGTAGTGTAGTGTAATTTACACATTTTGAAAGTCCAATGGTGGAAAATATAAGGTTGTGTCGATGGTTGTGCCGTTGTGCGTCAAAAAAAAAGTGAGAAGGGAAATATGTAGGTAACTGAAATAATTCTTGTTTTATTTGTTTTTTGAAAATTATTTACAAGGAACCAAAAAATTTGGGGAAAGGAGTATAAAGGGAGGGTAATATACTGAAATATTCGATGAGAGGGGGAAGAAGAAGGGGTAATGTGGGATACGGACATAATTCTGTTTCATATAGTTGTTTTAAAAAAAAATTATGACAAAATCGGGAGCGTAGCACCCAGAAAATTTTGGGGGGGGGTGCATAATGAGGGGTATTGACATAAAATATTTGTGGAGGAAGGAGAGGGGGATTATGCGGGATACTGACCTAAAAAGATTGAGGAAAATGGGAAGGGGCATATGGGTGTAACTGACATTATTCTGTTTGTTTTAGTTGTTTTTTCAAAAGTAATTTATTGTCTCTTTATGAAAAACGATCCTATCTCTTCAAATAAAAACGTGAGTGTCCCCTTGTAGATTTTTTTTGTTTTTTCTCTTGTTTTTTTCTATTTTTTGATAAAGATATCATTTTCTTTTCTGAATTATGGTTCTATCTTCTCAAATAAAAAAGTTAGCCCCTGTAGATTCTCTCGCTGTATCACAAATTCGACCATTTTTTCACAAAAATCAGCTATTTTTTCGTTTATTTATAGGGTAACGAAAATATGTTTTCGTGACTTTTTTGGTAGACCTATTTAAGAAGAATAAAATTATTTATATAAATTTTTTCGATATCTTGTTTGGTTTTCGAGTTTTTTGCGATTTCTGGAAAGTACAAATTTTTAAATTTTCTGTAATTTTTCAACTTTATTAATAGGTTGGACAAAAACTATTTGGAGGTATTACTAGGGCTTACAGTCTAAGTGATTTAATTTTTTTCATTATCTCCATTAGTACGGTCAATATCTCGATTTTCCGATTTTTTGAAATATCTCCCGTACTATAATGATTTTAGAAAAAAAAAAATTGTAGATATTCAGAAGGCGGTCAAAAGTTGTCTTGGTGATTTGGAAAAATACTAACCGTTTCCGAGTAATTTCGTATTATCCTAAATTCAATTGTTTTTTACCATATTCTTCAAATTTTTCCTGTTTTTTTTTTAACATTTTAGAGAAACTATCGAAGTGGTACAATTTCTTCGTATATTTGTGCTCTACCGATTGGATCTTTCGATTTGGAATAAATTTTTTTGGAAAATTTGCCGGAAAACTCTGTTATCATTTTCCGATCCTTTTTAAACATTACAACCTTCTGTAGGACATATTGAAGTATATCTTGAGGAAATATGATAGAGATCAAATCAATTCCTAAATCTATATCGAGGAAAATAGAAACTTGTCAAAAAAAATCGGAAAATCCCTGTAAAAATTTTTCGATCGCCAAAAAAAATCATCTTACAAATACTGTCCTCGAGTTGACAAAATAATTTAGATTTCATAGCGTTATCTTTGATAGTTCAGAAAATATAATTTTTCGAAATTGCCGCCATATTGGTAGTCACGTGACGATCGATCATTGTTTTCCAATGACCAATATGCAGAAACGAGCCCCTATAACGTATGTCGTATGCTGCAACGTTTATGGCCCACACTGTATAGATTTTTCAGTATTTTTTTTCATCCATATTCAGCAATTAACACTAGTTGGATAAAACGTTTCATAGGATTTATAATTTTTTTAATGTAACAAATTTCGTAAAAAAAAATGGCAAAAATTAAAAGTTGCAGCAGAACGTTCAAATTTGGCTTAGATGGGTAAAATCGAAATGGAAATAACTTTTCTCTTTAAAATTTCTTAAAATTCCAAGAGATAAGCCTATTTTCAGCGATTGTTTTGAAAAAAATTAACTTTTGACAGATAGTTTGAAGTTATGTTACCTCTTTCAAGTAGGCCATTTTTCATCTTTTTCAATGAAGGATTCAACGCCTAAGTAGAATTAAATAATAAGTTATTATTAAGAGTTTTTCCCAAATGATGCAAATTCTTTGAAGGACACTGTATATCATCCATTGAATAAAAAATTCTAATCAATTAATAATCAGAACAAAACGAAGCATATACTTACTGGGGTAAACCATTTGAAATAAAGAAATGTTGGGATATCGTAGCTTGAATACCATACTGTTATCGACTTCCATTTCTGGTTTCATTTAATTTTAGTTGACACATTCAGGACAACTATCAATATATAAGCTTAAAATATGTTCAATCTTATGTTCAAAGTATTTGTATTGTTGCGTCTTCGGGTTCAAAAATAAGTGTACTCTGGTATGAACTCGCCTTTATTATTCAAACTTTACTTGACAACACTGTAATACAAGTCACTGTCAAAATACTTGTATCCAAGGTAACTCAAGGTAACTTTCTAACTAACTTCTTTCATCTCACAAATGCATTGCTTTTATATACAAATAAAGTTCTAGAAAATTTAAGAAATCAATAGAACACAAATAGAATGTTCGACGATTGATCCAGAACAAAAGTTAGTGCTTCTAGATTTTTCCATCTAATTCATCGAACGATCTCGAACAATTCGAGAAGTCTTTATCAAATTTCAGGTCTGTAACACTGCCTCCTCCTTTAGGTTATTCCGTCCCGGATAACACCATCACCATTTTGGCTGTCCCTCTGGAACCAATTTGGGGGATCGTGGCCTCGGTATTCTGCTAACCTCTCGATGTGAACAACTTTGGGTTTACTCCTTGGGTTGAGCTGGATGCGGTATACCAAGTCGTTGATCTTCTTTATGATGACATAGGGTCCTGTCCAATTTCTCTGTAGCTTGGGGCATTTTCCTTTCTTTCTCTGAGGTTGGTATAGCCAAACGGCATCACCTGGCTCGAACATAGTCCCTGGACTCTTCCTGTCGAACCTCTTTTTCATTTTATCACTGGAGATTTGAAGACGACGTCTGCAGAATTCATGAACTTGGTCCAGTCTTTCTCGCAACTCTTGGACATATTCTGGTAGGACTTTGTCCTCTGTACTTCTGGGTGGCATTCCAAACAACAGATCGCATGGTAGTTTCATTTCTCGCCCAGTGATCAACATTGAAGGAGTATATCCGGTGGACTCATGCTGGGAACTTCGATAGGATAGGAGAAATAGTGGTACCAACTCATCCCAATCCTTTTGATTTTTGGAGATGAACATCGACAGGTACTGACTGATGGTTTTATTATGTCGTTCAACCATACCATCTGATTGTGGATGTAGGGCTGTGGTACGAGTCTTCTTCACACCTAGAATGTTCATCATTTCCTGCCATAACTCAGATTCGAAGTTTCGTCCTTGATCAGAATGTAATTCTTGTGGGACTCCATGTCTGGCTATTACATTTTCTATGAAGGCCTTTGCAACGGTCTTTGCCTCCTGGTTTGGAATGGGCACAACTTCAGGCCACTTGGAGAAATAGTCCATGGCTACCATCAAGTATTTATTTCCTTGCTCGGTAACAGGAAACGGCCCAAGAATGTCAACTGCTACTCTTTCGAATGGTTCACCAGAAAGATACTGAGCCATTTTCCCTCGACTTCTAGTTTTGGGTCCCTTCTTTGAAGAGCATAGGTCACATCTTCTGCACCATTCTTCTACATCACGACGACAATTCACCCAATAGAATCGTTCTCGAATTCTAGCAAGGGTCCTCTTGATTCCGAAGTGTCCACCTGCACGACTACTATGAAGTTGCTCGAGCACATCTTTAGTAAGTGCTTTCGGCAGGACCAGTTGGTACACCACAGTTGCTCCATCTGGGCTCTCCCATTTGCGATGCAATAGGCCATCACGAAGACATAGGGAATCCCATTGAGCCCAGTATCCCTTGGCAACTGCACCAAACTTGGATACTTCCTGCCACTCAGGTCTAACTCCATTTTTTAGCCACCTTAGAACTAACTTTAAATTGTTGTCTTTCTTCTGATTCTTCCTCATATCTTCTGTGGTCCATAAATCAGATTCTTCAGACTCCACTCTTACGGTGGTAACTTGCAGAATTTCCTTGCAATGTTCATCATTGTAAAAATTGACTTCTTTGTTTTCGAGTTTCTGGCAATATCGGCATTGCTGTTCCAAGCATGGACGTCTGGATAATGTGTCTGCATTTCTGTGTTTCCTGCCACTGCGATGAATAACTTTGAAGTCGTATTGTTGGAGTCTCTCTAGCCATCTCGCAATCTGACCCTCAGGTTTCTTGAAGTTCATTATCCACTGCAAAGCGCTGTGGTCAGTTCTTACGAGAAAACGTCTGCCATAGAGGAAGGTATGGAAATGTTCAATGGCTTTGATTATCGATAGAAGCTCCTTTCTTGTAACGCAGTAATTCCTTTCAGCTTTGCCCAGAGTTTTACTAAAGTAGGCTATTACTTTCTCTTCGCCATCCTGTTCTTGGGATAAAACTGATCCAATGCCTTGCTGAGACGCATCACAGTCCAAAATGAAAGTGCCTTGTTCTCGTGGGTAAGCCAAAATAGGTGCAGTTGTCAATTTCTTCTTCAGTTCAGTGAACGACTGTTGGCAATCAGGGCTCCAATCAAACTGAACGTTGTTCTCAGTTAAGCGGTGGAGTGGCTTGGCAATTTTACCAAAGTCTTGAACAAACTTCCTGTAGTAGGTACATAGTCCCAGAAAACTTCTTACTTCATGTTTATCCCTAGGACGTGGCCAACTCCTAACAGCCTCGATTTTAGCAGGATCGGTCTTGATTCCTTCGGCCGAGATGACATGGCCTAAAAAATTGACTTCTTTTTGAAATAAAGTCGAGTTCGGTAATTATGATCGCAGATTAGAGTAGATTTTAGTCACGTGGCCACAGATCATTCGGATCAATCGGTAATAAACGAACGAAACGGACGAGATTAGCGTGGGATTGACTTTGACAGAATGTTGTTAACCTATAACATTTAAATTTGAATTGTATTTTTTTGTAAAACAATCTTCAACTTCGAAATTTGAACTGTGGCTATTTCAAGATCATTTTTTCATTTCGATTTGAACTTTCAACATCAAACCAATGGTAACAATCATCAATCTAACATAAATATAACCTCACACTTTCAAATTAATCGCATTGATCTGCCGAAATTCTCCGAGCAAAAAGATCAATCTCTGACAGAACGGATTTGAAAAACCGAACGATCAAGATTTACCTCCCCTACAATCGCTTGCAATAAACGAACTATACAGATTAATCCGATCAGTCCGACGTAAATACCGAACGCGGTTTAAATAACACTTCTTTGGATTCAGTTGCAGGTTAGCATTTTCTAACCTCAAAAATACTTCTTCCAAATTATTCAGGTGTTCGTCAAATGTCCTTCCCATTACTATGACGTCATCCAAGTAGACTAGACAAATTTTCCATGTCAAACCTCTCAATACTAGTTCCATAAGTCTCTCAAAGGTGGCGGGAGCATTGCATAATCCGAACGGAAGAACTTTGAATTGGTACAGCCCTTGTCCGGTAGAGAACGCTGTTTTTCCTCTATCATCAGGATGAACTTCCACTTGCCAATACCCGCTTTTCAGGTCCAACGTTGAAAACCATTTGGAACCGGATAATGTGTTTAGTGTTTAGTGTATCATCGATTCTTGGTAATGGGTAGCTATCCTTCATCGTTACGTCATTCAATCGACGATAGTCCACGCAGAATCGGGTTGATCCATCCTTTTTAGTTACCAATACTACCGGTGAGGACCATGGGCTTGTGGTTTCTTCAATTATGTCATCCTCCATCATGTTGTTTATCATGTCTGCTACCTCTCTCTGTTTGGCAAACGGTAGTCTCCTCGGAGCCTGTCGGATTGGTCGGACATCGCCGGTGTTGATGCGATGTTGAATTAGACTGGTACGTCCCGTCGAAGTCTCTGTCGAGAAAATGTTACGATGGCTATCAAGAAACTCTTTGGCCTTCTGCTTTTCTTCCATAGTTAAATGTTCCGTGGATTCCATCATTTTGTCTATTGTTCTCTGATCGGTGTTAGTGGTATTTCTTCGCAGTGCCTGAGTGTGGTTTTCACAATTGATAACTCGAGTGACAGGTTTGCAGAATCCCAATTGGTCGTTTTTCTTCAGTAGGACTTTATTTTCTGAAGTATTGGCAACCCTGACAGGAATTAGTTGTTCTGTGTTCACAAGACATCGGGCAATTAAAATTCCATCTTGGCGGTATTCATCATTTTCAATTATTCCAGTGCTCAAATCTACAGGTTGTTTATCCATTCTGGCCATGATGATGGTTTCGGAGTTTTTCGGAATGTGGATGTCTTCGTCAACATAAATCTTAATTGGTTGGATTTTCTCATTGTATCTGCTCAGGAAGATTTCTTCATTGCCAATCCGCAAAATTTTCTGTCTGATGTTAAGGATAAAGTCGTTTTTCTCCATGATGTCCAGACCCAGAACACATTCATCCCTTATTTCCGCAACCAACATAGAATGTTCCATGGTAATAGGTCCTATCTGGATGTGTACAAGTGTTTCCCCAATGACTGGTGCGGTTTGTCCCGTTGCCGTTTCCAAAACCATATTCCTTTTCATCGGCTTCACAGATTCTTGTATGAGGTCTGGGCGAACGACTGATCTTGAAGCTCCTGTATCAATAGTGAAGGTGCATTTCCGATCTTCTAAGTGGCCTTGTATTAGTAGACTTTGACCATTTTTCTTCAATGACGATATATGGATCTTGGGGCTTTGAACACTGAAAGTCGCCACGCGCCCCCTAGTGCCGACTAATTCTGGTTTTCCTGGTTGGGAGCAAGTCCTCTTTCAGACGTTTGAGGTTTCCTTTCTGGCGTGGTCGATCTCCTGAAGGCTCCTCTGGTATATCGCCCACGTTGCTCTGTTCCTGGGCTCGGAGATCTCGATATATCCTCGTGGCTATCTGATGACCTCTTTTTTCTTGGACTTCTGGATCTCGATCTCTCCCAGCAACTCCTCTGTAGATGGCCGCTTTTCCCACAGTTATAGCAGCGCCTCTTCCTGTCTTCTGGGGAATGCACTTGGTTGCTTAATGCTGTTATGGAGTCCAATATTTTCTTCAATAGCGCCTCGCTTGTAGGAGAATCATCGTTGAATTTAACTTCACGTAACTTGGGCCTCGTATTTCTTGATGCGTTTTTCGCGGCCTCGAACTCCAAAGATGCTATTAGTGCTGCGCTTATGGTTTGAAGTCGTCCTAGTCGAAGGGCTTGCTGCATGTCAGTATCTCTCAAACCATCGATGAAAGTCTGCACCCCAATTTGTTCTATGAACTCCTTCGGTGCTTGTGGGTATGCCAAATTAATGAGTCGCTCTACGTCGGCTCCATACTCCTGTAGAGTTTCGTTGGATTTTTGGTATCGACTCTTTATTTGGCTCTGAAATACTTGTTTGAGATATTGCTGTCCATATCTGATTTCCAAAGCTTCAACGATTCTAGAATATTCCTTCTGATTACTCTCGGGGATGTTCTGAAGGATGTCCAATGCTTGTCCTCGTAGACACAGGACTAGAGAGGTGGCCATTTCTTCCTCGGACCAGCCATTTGCGTTTGCTGCCGCTTCAAACTGACGTCTATACATGGACCACGAGGATTGTCCATCAAATGTTGGAGGCTTCAAAATTTTCACTTGTGTAGGCCTTATCGGAGTTGTCAGTGAGGATGGCTTTTCGCTGGTGGGGGAGATTTCCTCAGATGGTGCACGCTTGTGTGGAAGGTGTAACGTTTCCAGCCTCTCCTTGATCCTATCCACTTCTTCGTTGAATTTCTTGTTCACCTCTCGTGCCACCCGTTCATCTATTTTGGACAGTTCATTTTCGACGTCTTGGACCCTTCTGTTGACTCCCTGGACTCCGCCTCTGACTTCTTGAACTTCACCTTTGA
This sequence comes from Chrysolina haemoptera, assembly GCA_958298965.1. NCBI lineage: Eukaryota > Metazoa > Arthropoda > Insecta > Coleoptera > Chrysomelidae > Chrysolina > Chrysolina haemoptera. The sequence goes on along the minus strand of OY282587.1, from coordinate 36,319,009 downwards.
CCTCTTGAACTTCACCTTTGACCTCTTGGACTTCACCTTTGACCTCCTGGACTTTTCCTCTGACCTCTTGTACTTCTTCAGTGATTTCATTCTGGAAGCACTGTTGACTGTGACTAATACGTTGCAGAAGATCAACATGTTGTTGTAACTGCTGGACTAACCGTGCCTCCTGTTCCTCTCGTTCTTGTTTTCGTTTGACTTCTTGTTCCTCTTGTTCTTGTTTCCTTTTCAGTTCGAATTGTTGTAGAAGCTCTTCTTGTTCTTGTTTTCGTTTGGCTTCTTGTTCCTCTTGTTCTTGTTTTCGTTTGGCTTCTTGTTCCTCTTGTTCTTGTTTTCGTTTGGCTTCTTGTTCCTTTAAAAACTCAAGGATATCTGCTGATGTCGCCATCTCGTCGTAATTATTTGCACGAGTATTCACCATCAAATACTGGAAAACTGCCTTACTTTTCTTTCTTCAGTAACACTTATTCCGCCGCTGTCACCAATTGTTGCGTCTTCGGGTTCAAAAATAAGTGTACTCTGGTATGAACTCGCCTTTATTATTCAAACTTTACTTGACAACACTGTAATACAAGTCACTGTCAAAATACTTGTATCCAAGGTAACTCAAGGTAACTTTCTAACTAACTTCTTTCATCTCACAAATGCATTGCTTTTATATACAAATAAAGTTCTAGAAAATTTAAGAAATCAATAGAACACAAATAGAATGTTCGACGATTGATCCAGAACAAAAGTTAGTGCTTCTAGATTTTTCCATCTAATTCATCGAACGATCTCGAACAATTCGAGAAGTCTTTATCAAATTTCAGGTCTGTAACAGTATGATCACTCCATGAACATCAAAATCTACCTAGCCCTTTTCTATACAGTAATGTCAATACATTTCAGTTCCTGAGAATATAAAAATAAAACTCTGAATGATGTAAACTTTTTATTTGATTTCACACATGAAAATATTTAGGAAAATACTAATGTCACCTGAAATCTACAATTTCATACAAACAATAGCATATTCTACATAATATGTTAATTATATTGCATTGGCTCATTTAAATGCTTACTCACCCTTCACAATATACTGATGAAAATGTAAAGGAATCAATTTTCACAACTGCATGGAATCACCTATAAGACCTTGGTAATTTCCAAAGATAAATCAATAATTTAAAAATCACAATTTTCCAGCCTGAAAATTAGAGTGCACATTTTCATAGTCTTTGTTTATAGCTAGTGCAGTTTCAAATATTACCAACTCAACACAAATTATATTTGACATACGGAACTTCTACATCTTCCCCTTCTGCATCATTGCAACACAATTCAAAAACAAGTGCTTTAACATGAGGTTCCAATTTTTTCTTCGAAACCCTCTTCACGACTTCAGACATACTGAGACCCAACCTTTCTTGAGCCTTAGCTTTAGCCATGAAAAATGAGTATAACATACAGACACCCTGTGACAGCATTGTAATTTCAAGATTATGCTTCTCCTTAAAATATCCCAAGAACTCGCTGAGTGTCATTTCTCCCTGGACTTCAAAACGGTCCCATAGAGTCCATTGATTTCCACAATACTCCATTTTGGGAGCGGCAATCGGCTCAGAAAACCCGAAGAATGGCAGAGCTAGGTTAACAAAACCATTTTTGAATGGTTCTAAGCTCTTCATACTTCTTGTAAGTTTATATAACTCGAAGCAAACAAGCCCTGCGACGACTGAGGTTGTAGTTGCAATGGCAGGGATAATTTTACCTGGTGAAAAAAATAAAATGTCAGCTCATACGTTTAACAACTGTCAAATGCGATAAATTCAAAATCATGACAAAAGTAATAATAATAATAATAGCTGTTTTCCAACTGTAGAACCATTAGCACGACAATTTTTTGGTAATTACAGGATAAAATCTATTCTATAGTTCTCCATTTTATTATGCTCACCAATCTCAAACACAGTACAAAGTTGGCCACAAAATTGATGAACAGCAGTTTCCAGAGAAAGCTTCGAGGTGAGATAAAGTTGAAAACTGAGGTTCTTTTGTAATTGCAGCTCAGATATATTCCAACAATTATCAAAAATTGCCTTAAAACAGAATAGCACCCATAAAGAAATGCTCATCGTAACTGTAATTTCTCAAATGGCAACATGTGCTTTTCATTTTATCAAGATAAAAAATTATGAATTTTCAAATTAGTCATGAGAAAAGTTTTGGAGAATACCGAAAGGAACCGAGAATACAAGATTTTTGTCAAGAGTGTTCTCAAAATTGAAAATTCTTCAAAGAAGGTGGCCATGGACATAGGAAAGTGTAACAAAAAAGCAGCATTAATTAAATAAGTAGAAAAAATTGTGACTTTGTTGAAATAAGATAAGCTTTTTTGCATTGCTCTCTCAATTATATTCTAAAGCACCTTTGGGAACACTCATAATAAAATTTGATTGTATCTTCATTTCCTTTAGGAATTCTCCAAAAATTGTCTAGCAAGTAAACCGATAATTTATCTGCTGACATGCACGTGTTACCTGGTTTAAGGTATTTGGAACGCTAGAATCGTTTTCTTACAAATTCAATGAAAATTTGATATGATATTTCTCGACAGTGACTACATCAGCTGAAATTTTTTTGAGAATTTTTGTCCGTTTAGAATCTGATATAATTGGACTCAAAGTTGCTTCCCAATAGACTTTTATATCATAGCACCATAGGCCAAATGCAATCATTGTTTCAAATAACACTCTGTACAGAAGAAACGCGTCTTACAAATTTGATGAGAAACTAACACAAGTCAATAAACTTGATAACAATGCTAATAACCAAATCTTGAAAAATTCGTCCGTCTAATTATAGAAATACAAGCATCTAAAGTCAGAATGTTTTGATGGATCAGAGCACAAAAATGACCACGTCCGGAGTAATGACAACAACGCGCTGCAGCTGGTAAGGAAATTATATCCCAAAATAAATAGACCAGGAAATATAGAAAATTGAGAATAGAGAATTGGGCAGCCTAGTTGCCCATATTGTCGTAAGAATAAAAGAATTGGAGAATTTTGGAAAAGATTAGACGTGAATTAAGACAAAGTAGCGGAATAATTTGGTTTTCGAAGTATATTTCACCTCACTTTCTAGTTTGACCCGAAAGCATTCACGTCGGAAAACATAATGTCCTACGGAGTTGAAATTTCACATGTTGTTTCAGTTCCGATGACATAATGTCAAAAAAATTATCCTCCCCTGCTCCCCGAATGCTAGATACAGATTGAGTAGGGTTTCGAAAGTTTTTTGACGAAACCGAAATATGAAACTGGCAGATTTCCTGATAAGGAAGTTGTGAAGCCGGCCATAGACGCCCGGAATAGTATATTGTGCAACAAGTGGGAAAAGTAACTTTCTCCACATGTTGGACACTATACTTTTTCTACAACTGCACAAATTTAAAGAATGCAAATATTGTAACTAATATTTATGTTAATTGTTAGCAAACTAAAATAGCAAATAACAGTTGAATAATTTATTTCAAATTGACTTAATAAAAATATCAAGATGTAAATAAAATTTTAAAAAAATGCCTACCCCGGTGTAGATCCCAGACCGCCTGTGCGACAGGCTAATTGATAATCCATTACACCATGGAGCCCTTGGTACTTCTCATTTGTTCAATAGTACATATACGTATCTAACAGAATTTGAAATAGAACGTTTAAACCGACCACAAAAAGCTATGTTAATTCGAGGAAAAAAGTGAAAGAAATTCTGAAAATAGTTCACTTCTTTATCAAAACACGAAAAAAACTACCATAAGAATTTAAAAAACTTCTATAGGTAATCTGACAGTTCTTGACAGCTGTGACAACTATTTGAAGCTGTACAGCAGCCAACTAGTTTTTGTCGATATTTGTTGATTCTCCATATAAATGTATGTAGTGTGGGCAATAATATTTCTCACAGTATGAGCAAAACATGGTTTTAAAAGTAAGTAAGCTATGAGAAATACGCTACTTTTCATAGCAGTTGTAGAAAAAAAAAACTGAACATTTGGTTTGTTTTCTCATGTCATTGTGATTGTCTAAACGAAATATGAAACTGGCAGAGTTCCTTATAAGGAAGTTGTGATTTATTGCTAGAGTGAAGCCGGCCCTGGACGAAAGGTAAAATTATTCTGAACATGTCGTTTGTTTTCTCATACCATTGTTGTTGTCAATCCGAAATATGAAACTAACAGAGTTCCTATTGCGGAAGTTATGACTTATTTCTTGAGCTATACCGGTCCAGAAAACCTGTGAATTCAATACCAGAGCTAAAATCTCTAAAAAACATAATTTTTGCTTAATTTTGTCCCCCACTGTTCTCCTGACAAAGAATTAAAAAAAAAAAATTATTGCCAAACTTTACTGCCAAACTGGGCTTAATTTTCATCATATATTGGATTCAAGAATGAGGCATTGACAAATCTATATACCATGTTGGAATGTTAGCCTTCAACATTAATATGACTTTGTTTATGTATTTTGTTATGACATTGTTTCACACAATTCTGTATGAATAAATGATAAATATGCATGATTCCATGCATCATCAAAATAAAATAGAAATATAATTCATTAGTCTTACCTGCAATGAGTTTCGATTTATGTCTATCAGCAGGAGGTATTTTATAGTTAGCAGCTCTGAGATTAGAAGCAGCAACAATGAAATCCATATGGAAATTAGTATCATCATCTTTTTCAAATTCAAGGGGAGTGAGGCGAAGCCCATTCAGATCTTCCACAGATGGCAGTTCGTTTCTTATTTGGGTGACTCGATCTAAATCAACATTGTTTCCATTCATTGCCATTTGAGAATCAGTAACAGCTATTTTCACACCAGATTTTGGTATGAATTCTGGCACCTGATGAAATAAATACAGCAGGCATTAATTAAGATAAAAATACCAGTTTTTGTCTCAATTAATTGAACAATGTTACCAGCTCAATTTTTTTCAGAATTTTTTTTGAATTCATTTGGTTAAAAAAAGGGGGTTACCTGGAAAGTTTTCCGAGAGTTTTGAAATTGAGTTATTTCATAGCTTTTGGTGTGCTCGCACTGCCATATTGGAAAATTGCGTCTTTTAGCAGTTTTTTATTTATTTATATAAGGACACAAAACATAAATATTTAAGAGACAATGTTTAAGTTACCTTATCCACAAATACAATCATAATCAACTAAAACTAAATTACCATAAATTAATGTGCCTCATTTGATTTTTGAATAAATATGTGGACGTGTCAAGTGAATCAATTATTTCACAATTTTTATTTGCCAATTTAACTACCCTTATAATTGACTCATTTTGGCCATAGTTTGAACTGTGATGAGGAACCATGAACAGTTCAGAAATTCATGTTCTTCTGGATAAATTGTTCAAACTAATCTTGTTATATGATGATTTACTGGATAGTTGTTAAAATTTCCATACTTTGACACTAAATTCTAGTAGAAAGCACACACGTAAACTGTCGATTTTTGATTATATTCAAGAGCATACAAAACGTGACGTGTCTCTTGTACATTCCCTATTTGACAATATCTCCTTTCTGACTCACACACATCTACCTTCTACGAAACATTTGCTGGCCGAACTCAGATTATTTAGTCCGAGTCATCAGTATACATGTAACGTTTTACAGTGTCGTTTTTATAGAGCCATGGCTTCTCATGAAGTAAAAAGTGTTTTATTTGTAAAGATTAACTTAAAGATAGTGAAGTAACAGAAGTGAAGGAAAAGGGATTGGAGACTTTTCAAGTCAAGTGTTAAACGAAAGGATAACAAGTGGAAATTATTGGAAGGACTAACATCTATTGTTGTTCATGGAGTATAATGAGAAGTTAATTGCCACATCATCACTCAACTACATTAGCGATCCACGCATCAAATATTTTCATTTAAAGACCACTGTGATACAACATGTACCCTTTTAAATCAAGCAAAAATAAAATTTATTTATGTACTGTGAAAGAATCCAAATTTAAGTGAGGTTATCCAGGCATTTAAAAATCTAAAGAGATAATTGCTGAAGCTGGAGAACCCTTTTTTCTTGAGCTTGGGTTAATTCCCGTTATGACACTTGCACCCCCAGCTCCAGAATCCTTGCTAAAATTAAGTACTTTTTTTTTTCTTCCCTTGGATGCTGGTCCTTTCGCCAGCTGCACCTCAGCCTCTTGGGCTTTTTGGGCTTAAAAAATTAATTACTTAAAAGGATGTCAAAAGCCTGTGGATGCAGAAATGCTGGGTTAAAATGCCCCGTTATATGCACTAATTGTACTGGTGGTACAATTAGTGCATATACAATACAATGTACAATTAGTACAAAATCCATCACACAATAGCGATGAAGAAAAGAAACGAAGACTGTTTTCGAACAAACATGTGATGGAATCGAAAACGAAGAAGCTGACGATGAATTTGATGATCCCATTGCAGATGATATCGAAGATGAAGTCTCAATTGTTACTGAAAACAATGAACTGGCAAACCTGGCCCATCAAGAACACCCAACCAAGAAAGGTTGCGATAAATTTCCGAATTATGAATTACATGTAGATTAAGGCCTACTGGGGAAACCACGTTAAAAAAAAACGCGCCGCTTACTCTACCTCAAGGTCGCGTGGAAACGATTTATTCAGCTAAAACACGTCTTAAGTTATATTTGTGGCGCTAAAACTTGATTTTTCGAAAAAAATTGTAGGAACATATATTATAGAAAATTTTCTCTTATTCAATTTTGTATATAGATCTTTTCATAGTAGAATGAGTCAGAGAGGATATATTGTCAAAACACTGCTACTACTATTTGAATTGAATGTAAATTCGGATTCAATGAATCAGCTACCAGTTCAATCATCATTAGAATTTTATTAAATAGATTTTTTTATATTATGTCTTTAATAATTCATTGATTTCTTTTTGAACTGAATGTTATTCGGAATCAATAAACAACAATTATTCATTACTTCATTCAACTATTTTCAAATTTTCCTGATAATATACATTATAGATGCATTATAAAAACAAATTAAGGACTGGTTTCCTTACGCCCCGACGTAGAATAGTAGAGCGAATTGGTCGGCGACCGTCGAACGCCGCTGTCAATGGTCGCAAGGATACCAGTCCTTTACTTCGACTTACTTTAACTTTGCTAACCACATCAGCAATGTACGACCTGTCTCTGTTTGTTGGTATGCCGTAAACTTGAGCCTTCAAATTAGCTGCTGCAATGACATAGTCCAAGTGAAGAGAATTATTGATGTCAAAAGTGAGTGCTACTGGACAACGCTTAGGCCCAGACCAGAACAACTGACCTGTGCTTGTCAGTTGATCAGGAGGGAAATTGAACAGCAATTGCCGAATTTGGTTCGAGTATTGTTCTTGCCAATGATTCCTTGCCCAAACAATGCAATCTTCCAAACTTTTTGGCCTCTCGTCAACTATTGCTGAAATCACGGATTCAAGAACTTCCAATGGTTGTACCCCAGGTAATTTCAGAGTACGATCAATAAAACCAGGGTCAGTTAAGTACTGAGAGGCATTTTCAGCGTTCTGTCTGAATAGTCCTTCGAAGTTATCCCGGGCCCACTGCAATGTATGTTCAATAGCATTGGGAAAGTTTTTGAGGGTACAAATAGGAATACTTTTTTCTGGTGGGTCTTGGGATGAGCTGTACGATTCGGATAGGAATGGCACAACCACTTGAGTATTGCCTTTAGTACCCAGGGTGCCAGACTCTAAAAGCGGTTTGCGGTAATAGACACATCTACGATCCATATAAATTCTGGCATCCACGTTATCTAAAGCATTAGCTACTCCATCCAATTCCTCAAAGAAAGCATCATTGTAGACACTTTCAGTTTCAGGTCCTACACGATTTTCATGAGCCACAACATTAACATCCGGATTCATTTTTTTTATCACCTGTAAAATAAAAACAACTTTCTATAATGATACAAATATACATTTCATCTGTTTGTTATTCAATCAGTAAAGTTGCATAGCTTTGTTCAACATATTATATTGTATCAGTGACTAGTAGTTACCTTTGCTGCAGTGGCTGACTTTGCCTGCTGCACATTGTGGGGTCTAAAAAGGAACTGCCGGTTCAAATTGGACTTTTCAATCAAATCCATATCTGTTACAGTTATTTGTCCCTCAGTACCAACACCCATCATAGCAAAATTTTTCAAAAGCTCACATCCTATTGCACCAGCACCAACAATGAAATATTTCAGAGCAGCTAAAAATGTAAAAAATAAAAATAAATATAAGTACATGAGTTCAACAGAAAATTGACATATTTTTTTACCCTATTTACTAAGATCATTGTGGATTTGCTAAAACAATGTATTGCTTAAAATTTCAAATATTAAGTCAATTTGTATGGTAGTATGAAACGACTCAGTCAGTAAAGAATATCAAAACTACCAGTTTTACTTGATTCAGTTAACCGACTCATGATAACTTTCTTGGCAAAAAGTACAACAAGCAGAACTATTACAGTTCTGGTGTTTCAGAAGTTTTTCTGTTTTTGGAACTACTCTGTCAATAATTTAAAAACATTCCGGATACAAAACATTCATTGTATTCACTTGAAGTGGAAAATTTAAAATAACTAAGCCATTTCTTAAAAATAGCAACAATTCAACATCTAGAAGCAATGTATCAAATTCACCAGATGAAATTTCGCTGTGCTGTGAAGCTGTGACTAAAATGGCCACGCAAAACCTTAGTAGCCTGCTGTAACTTACCCTGCTTCATAGCAATAAAGTCTGCAACTGGCAGTGACCAGGTTTTTGGTGTTTCTGATATCATAATGGAGAAATTCACTTTGTGAGTTATACAGTTTGTCATTTTGTTTCTCATAATAAAATATTTTTAAGAAAATAAACTGATGGAAACTTCAGTATTTTTATCTGTCAAAAGGCATGCCTACACTTATTCCTATGCAATAATTGTTATTCCCCTTCTTTGAATAATAATAATAATACTCCTTCATAAACACTCGTAAAGTGTACCCTAAGGAAATGCATAGCCTGTGCTAGAGGATGGGTATTATTCTCATTTGCCGTGGTGCTCTGGCGCGACTTACTGATTTTTGGTGGCTTATTCAATTTTCAGCTGCAGGAAAAACCGAAAAACCTACAGTATCAAAGATTCTAGAGGAATGTGGTAATTATTCACACGCCAGAACTTCATAAATATCATACTCGGTTATGATGAAATATATATTATGTAGAGAAACTATGTATAAGATTGAATCCAGCTTTTTTCAGTTTACAAAGCATCATCAGGTATGTGTCATATCTTGGGAGGCACAGAAAAAATCCTAGCTCTGGTACTGGACCTCAAGATTCTTCAGTTTAGCATAAAAAAATGTAAATTTCAATCCCACCTAACATTGATTAAGTTTGGTGGATTGAACTATTTTATTTCCATAAAAAACAAAAAAAAATTCGATTGCTTCTAATTATGTAAATGGAAATAACATTATTTACTTATCTGCAGATACCACTTTGCGGATATATAATAATAATAATAATTTATTCACCAATAATCCAATAATACAATAACACAATAACAAAATAATTTTAGATCAAAGGTACAGTAAACAAATCAGAAACCACTAAAGGGAAGCCCTTGAAAGTGGTAAGTATCCTTATTATAATAGAATGATCCGCTGGAACAGGTACTTTAAATATAGGATTTGTGAATAATTTCATTGAAGGTTTGTAAAAATAAATAGAATTATAGATATAAAAATAAAACAAAACAGTGTAATAAGTAATAATTAACAACACTGACATAAAAAACAGTACTTAATAAGGTATTTATAAATTAATTTGCTCATTGCTATATCTGAAGGATGAACAATCCACCCTGAGGCATACAATAATCCTGACCAGAAATTTTCATGTACAATTGATTAAAGCAATATCAAATTCACATATATATACATACACTTTTTACAAACAGAAACATAAATTTACAATGCAATAACGCTTTAATGATGCCACCTAGATGACGAAATAATGGATGTGTTCAGAAATTGTACAAATTATTATATTGTGTATTTGAAGTCTTGGCAATTCAATAATCCATTTTTTGACTTTTTTTCGAAAGGAATAAATGGTAAACATATTCTGGCAATAAACTGGAAGGTAGTTATATAACCTAGGGCTTAAATAAACATAACTTCTTTGTAAAGTTGTTTTCTCACGCCTTGGTACAATGTAAGCCCTATTCCGGGTCCTGTATTTATGGGTAGCTAGGGTAAATTCTGCTTTATATTTATATTGTCTAGTTACTGTTAAAAGAAGAATAGTTGACGTATATCCAGCATACTAGTTTCCGCAAATAGGTCATTGGTTGCGTAAGTGCGAGGCTTACCCTATATTATTTTTAATATTCATTTTTGAATCTTTTCGAGGTTCAGTATCTATTTGCTAGCAGCTGCTCCCCAAGCAATAATACCATATCTTAAGTGACTCTCGACGAGTACAAAATAAAGAGTTTTCATCTGATCCTCTGTAAGTATGTCATTCATATATTTGAATTTGAAAAGTGTACATAGAAGTTTTTTATCACAAATTCAATATCAAATACCAACTATAAAACATTGCAAGTGGCTGTGAAAAAATTAATAAGAATAAGAATCAATAAAAATATTGAGTTATAACTTGGAATTAAACTAAATATCATTAAAACTAAGAAGATGATAGAATATTAACATGGTATAATTGCATAATCAAACCTCAGTATAATTTCAGTGGCGCACTCATCTAATTATTCAAAATAAATTGACCAATTATAAAAAATGCAGGATCATGGAATGAGAATAATACTTCACATCACCAGCTCTAAGGCTGCTGCTGGGTTTAACTGACACTGACTAGAGTGCCAATACTCATCAATGGAATGTAAAGACCTTTAATTTCAATTGCGTCATAAAAAACTGAAAATATATATAGTGATATAAAAATATATAAACCCATGTTAAAAGTTCAAAATATATCAATTTAGTAATGAAATTAGAAAAAAAACAGTCACACTGATCATCAGGATAAATTCATGTAGGAGTATGAAATCATTATTTTTTGAGGATCTCAATAGTTTTAACAAATTAGGAAAATATGTAAAACATTCTACATTTAAAATGTAAAGTTTGTTTGTTTGTTTTGTAAGAGCTAAACTGCTAATAAATTGTAATATATACTAAAAGGCTCTGTTGGTTTGTTGGAATGAAACTATAAATTTGTGCCTATCCAATAATGTTGTATGCTGTAGTTTTTCTGCTATTTTGTTGAAAATGGAAATTTTATTATATTTGATACTTGTTTGTATTATGTGTATAGTAGGTATATTAATTATGTTTATATTAGGCTTGCCTATTCGATATAAACTTCTTGAATCTTGTGAACAATTCTATGTGAATTTTCAATAGTTAATCTGCTCCACTTTGCGGATTATTAATGAAAAATTTCTAGTCATGTGTTGGAAGTGGGGGTCCATAAGATAGTTTTCAATGAGTTGGTGACCATTATCAAGTAACATAAAACAATATAATCTCTGATTAATCCTGATTTATATTCTACCAGACAAGAAGGGTAAGTGGCTATGGTTCTCCAAATTTGTTGTATTATACAGTGAATTTTTTGTATTGAATGTATTCCTGGATTACTTGAGTCGGTTGATTCAATATTTTTATTGAAGGCAAAGCATCATTATTTTCGTGATAGCACTTTCTTTGTATAATCTGTTACAAAGGATTTCAAGAATGAATTCACTTTTCTGTATTTTGTAATTGTAGTTCAATGTCCAGTGTGGCTTTAGGCAGGAAAGTAGTTGTTTTCTGTTAGATATTACAAATCAATCAATCAAGTTCAATTTTTATGGAGTATGTTCTCCTTTTCAACATGTTTTCAGGTTGTTGTTACACGAGCTTCTTCAGTATGTGAAAAATTATGATCTGGATTTGGAAGGTGCCAATGTTTACGGATAGGACACCAAAGTATAAAATGAATACAATGTGTTACCCTTTACAACTGTCTAAAGAGGCTCATTCCACTAAAATTCAGTAAAAATTTTCAAAAAAATTATTAGATGTTGACTTGAATTTAGAAATTAATGAGAGAACAATAATATCAACATATTCTTGGAGAAAATTATGAAAAAATAAATGTATTTAAAAAAATATATCTATGCACCATTGGGTTAACCAAATTTAATGCATATACTCTACTGTGGAGATATCTGCTTAGATTAAATATAACATGCAGGACCTTGCTTGGTTAAACCAGGGGCGAATCCAGATGTCTCTGAGAGGGGCCAATTAGGTAAAGATAAAGTATGAAATAACCAAAAATCAGTGATGACATGACACTAGTAGGAGGAAGACATGTCAATTTTTCTCTCAAAGGAGGGGGTGGCAATTGCCCCCTCTTGGATCCGCAACTAAGATAAACTTTTCCTACCTTAGTATTCTTGAAAAATATTAATCAAAAGGAAAGCTGGACTTTTAAACATTTAATTTCTAGTTTCTATTTTTGACTAATTCTTGAATTGAGTTTGCCATTACCTATTTTCTTCTGGAAGTGTTTTCCAAAAACTGCAATTTGGCCATCATAACGACTTCCAGATGGAGCAGCTAGTTCTTCTGTGATTTCTGATCTTTCTTGAGGCAGGCATTCAATTGAGTCGAAATAAAGCCATTGGTAAATTGGATGGAATTTTCCAGAGCAAGCTTTCATCACTTCTTGCGCCACAATACCCCCAATAGTAGCATTCATAGGATTTAAATCACCTGCAGCTACTTTAGAAAAAATTTCTAATAAACTGCCATTAACTTCAGTATCATTTGAACCATCCACAGCAATAGATTTGGCCAAGGAAACAAATTCAGCAGCATCTTCATTATTCCATGGTTTAGGGACCCTACCATTTTTTTCAATGTATTTGTAGAGTGAAGTGAAGGCCAAGTGAAGTTGCTGTGGATGATCAAACTTCGCAAAATCTGTAACAATAAACTCCGGATTGAGAAGAGATTCTTTAAGGGGTTTGAAATGTAACTCTTTTGTCATTTTCACCTGTGATGCAATACCTCCTCTTTCATATTTAGCGAAGTTAGTAGTATCACCAATGCTGAAAGTATAGGGACCTAAAACTTTGATTTTGATAGGATCACAATTATTCAGATCAGTCATTCCTTGTACTTCAGAGAAAGTGACAAAATCTCCGTCTTCCATACCATGTCTAGTATCATCTATACATGTTACTACACCTTCTTTATCATTTGTTATATCAGCAATCATTGCAGATACTGTGGGCTCTCCATTGGTATCAACAACCGTAAAAGAATCTCCAAAATCACAGAATACTTGAGCAAATAAACCTCTAGTATCTGCGATAACTAGTGCAATATTATTAGTATGTGTAATTTCACTGATACGCAGTTGTTCTGATCTGGAACTTGCCGTGAGAACCACAACACTAAAGTTTTTAATGAAATTTTCATCAAGAGTTCCTGTATATGAATTTGTGGGCACATAATTATTTAGTTCAGACAATGGTTTACAACAAGCTTCTGCTCTGTTTTTTCCAATATCACCTTCTGAAATATAAAAATGACTGGACAAGTCACCAATTGTACAAACCGCCTCATCATGAAGAGTCACTGACTTGACACCACCAAGGATCACATTTTTTGCAATTTCTAATCCAAGCCCCCCTAAACCAGATATAAGAACATCACTTTTAGCCATTCGGCGCATTGCATCATGTCCCAAAACGTACAGTTGGCGAGAATACAGCCCTTCGTCGATTTCGCTGTTCCGAGATGATCCTGAAGCTTCATTGTTCGCCATTTCGGGGGTTGCAGTTCTGGAATCAAGCTTCCGCTTTTTAGCTGGGGGATCGACGGAGCTGTCTGCGATTACAGCACTAGACATCGGACACAAAAGAGCACAGTTTGAGAGTTGTCCGTATAAATAATCACTTTGAAAAAATCATACAGATATAATCACTTTCAGATAGCCGGCACAAGATAAAATTATATGAAAGTTAAGACGTATGCACTACCTCGTATTTGAGACAGATACGACACACAGAAAACGAAGGACGAACTACGAAGTGAAATAAGAAATAAATGGACAAAGAAATGCAGTGCGCAAGCTCACTTGCGCACAAGTAATTTTTCTGACTAATTTCATGCGACACGAACTCTGATTTTTGATGTTTAGATAATTATTTCTTCCTTTTAGATTTGGTAGTAAATTTAATGTAACTGATAGAAAATACCATTTCTACTTTTGTCTTAGTCGGAGACTATAATTTTGACAATTCTCACTTCTCAAATCAATTTTTCTCCACAAGCGAATGTCAAAAATTTAAAAAGTCATGTCGTCCGAAGTGAAGACGAAATATTTCTTTCGTACAACTTCAGAAGTACCAACATTTTAGAAGAGGTATACGTGTGAATGAATGGTGAATGACCGTAAAATACCACTCGACGTTGATAAATACCATGGACAAATATCATCCGCATTCAAGCGCCTTCGGTCATATTTGGTCATCTAGTCATGACGTCATTAAATAGCCCTTCGACGTCATCACTTGACGTTTGACGGACCGCGGTATTTACACAGGTCGAAAGCTTTTTAGCTGTTTTATAACATAACCAACCCCCACTTCGTGAGAGACATTTGCTTTTGATTGTTATTGATCAGTATCGTCATTCAACATTCAACATGGAACGAAAAAGATTTGAATTTTCTTTAAATCGTGAAGGTGGAGACATAAAGTCTAGTTCCAAAATTGTATAGATAGTGACTCATCGTACATTTTCAGGTTTTTACGGTATTTGAAAGTGCGGAGAGGGTGTAAGAAAGTGGCAAAGTAAAATTTGATTTGAAGCGTATGTACCTCTTTAATTTCTGTTCTATATTTCGACCTGAATGAATTATGAACCGCACTATCTACAATTTAGGAACTATATAGACATGAAGTTGCATGTTGTCGACAATATGGAAACAGCTTCTCTGTTATTAAATAGTTAATAACAATACATTTTTTAATACCTACCTACCCAATACCTACCTAAGCTTTATTAGAAAAAAATGTGAAACGCATTTATTTTGTGGACCAAGATGATTGAACGTTGTTCAAATCGGTCACTCACTGCGGGAGTGTGGGGAATTTTTGGGGCCATTGAATGTTTCTCTTGATTAAATACCTATCCATACATGTTTACTATAAGCACTTCTTTGTTAAATTATTTCGTCCACGATCCAATGTATGTCACCATCAAATAAAATAAAAAAGACATTTTGTGACGAAACAACAAATCTACAAATCTATAATGACCAATTCCATTCACGCACGTTCCAATGGTACTAATCAACGTATGTCAAAGGGCTATGCATGACCAAGGACAACCAAGGACACGACCGTGGTATTTAACAATGTCTCACTTAAATACCTCACCATTCTGATGATAGGATGAAACACATACTTCTTATGAAGTTTCATAAATAGACGAATGCGCCTAAAATGGGTTGCCTATCAAAACGTCTATTACCCTATGTCGCATGCGACAAAATGTCCCCATCTCTTTTCAATGGATAGTCGAGAAAAGTGATGGAAATATTTTGTTGCATACGACATATAAAAAGACAGGTCAACCTGGAGAATTTTCGTATTGAGAGAGCCCATGAAACAATGTGGTAATTTCCGTTTTGTGCATACATTTATGTAAAGAACTGTATTGATTCGGCATAGTTATTTACCTAACAAGTGCGGAAAGTAAGACTTTTCCGCACGCGACGGTTATACGAACGACTCGGAGCGGAGTTCGGGCAAGCCGTCAAGGGTGGAAAATACATTTCCCGCAAGAGTTAGGTACAATGTTTTCCCTACGAGTGTTTTTTTCTCCATCTTATTTATGAAAAAAAAAGTTTTTAATGAACAAGATTTTATAATGCTGCAAAATGACATAAGACAGAATAATTACATAGATCATTTCGTTAGTCCTAAATATCCTCATTTTCAACAATACAAAAATCGTGCGGAAAAGTAATTTTTCAGCACTCTAGTACGGAATACAACTTTCCCACACGAAAAGTAAAATCGTACGAAAAAGTACAATTTTCAAAACGAAAAATCGTGCGGAAAAGTTACTTATCCGCACGCTCGTAGGAAAATGTATGTTAAACTTTTGGTAAAATTATTTCGGTACAATAACTATTCGAAAAAAATGTAAAATGTTCTTCCGGGAATCTTTGGTTACAAATTGATAACAACACCGATAAAACTCACCCTATTAATTGATTGTCATCAGAGGAACTCAGAAATTGATCATTCGTCATCAGAATTCGTGAAAGTTTCTATGATTTCATCATCACTGTCCATTTCAAAGTTTGAAAGTAATTCATTAAGACACAAATAATGATAATCATAACCTAACCTAAAACTATGACAAAGAGTAGGGGCCTATATTGTTATAGGCCCCTACTCTTTGACTATGATTGGCACAATCAGGCTGGTTTCAGACTAGGCGGAATGCGGAGCGCGGAAATGTTAAATTTTAATTTTTGGCCAATCGAAACATTAGAATTTAATTTCAAGCCCAAATGGATTGGCCTAAATTCAAAATTTGACGTTTCCGCGCTCCGCGTTCCGCCTAGTCTGAAACCAGCCTTAGGCATTCAAATTCAGAATGGCTACTGGACCAAAAGGAAAATGGAACATAACACATAACAGCCGATTGAATTACTTGTTTTGACTTGGTTTCGACCGTTTCGACTTGGTTTCGACCGTTTCGACTTGGTTTCAAATTGTTTTTTAGGACTTTGGTGTCAGAAGTAGCTTTTTTGAGTTTGCATTGCCTAAAAAGCTTATATTGACGGGGAACTGAGCATCTAACTAGTGATACCTAATCAACAATTCTGGCGAATATACTCCTACATAGCCTACCTAGTTGTGTTATTTTGTTATTATTAATTTCGTTTTGAAATAAAAGATTTTATTAAAAATGTGGATCACACTAAGTTGTACAAGAGAAGTTCTACAACGGTTCAAGTGAACCGAGTTCCCTTGCTATGGATTAGCCAATGAAATTTTTAGTTCCTTAGAAACTGAATTCGGTTCACTGCTTGAACCGTTGTTGAACTTGTCTTGTACAACTCGCCCTTAGTGGGTCTATATTTATTATTGGGATATAGTGGTAACGTGGTAACACCACTGGAATATACCAAAAAGCTTTCAATAGTAAGGTAAGAGTAGAATATTGAGCTAAAGTTGAAAATTGTGCCTTTCATTTAATCTTTAATCTTTAGTATTGCACCGTGAGTCAGAACTGGTGTGCGATTATGAACACTCAATCCATAGCGAAATTCATAGTTTTACATTGGGTTTGCCATATTTATAGAAATGTCATCAGTATGTCAGTTTCACTAGAGATCAAGTGTTCATGTTCATAATCACAAACCTGAAATTATGGAAAATGAGTTAGTTTAGGAAAACTTTGAAATTGTCAATTCCAGGCAAGCATGGAGTCTTGGTATGGTATACTGTGGTGTGGAGAAACAGAACTTATGGCTCTGATTTTGACTCAAAACTGCACAGTATCAAGTATGTATAGTATATAAGTTTGTAAGCTTTTCTTCACACCAAATATATAATTATATTGAGTAACTTTGAGGATATGTCTTTTTCCGAAAATATATTATTCTAGCGTCATCCTGAGCCTGGAAAGGTGTATGGAAAATCTTGGAATTTGTACCTCATTCCATAGGCACTGTGGAGTGCAGTGTATGCATTTTTTTTGATAACGGTGCCTAGTATAACTGAGGAAGACCATATCTCAGCCGGGTTCTAGGCATCGAAGATTGAAATTCCATCCGAACAATTAATGAGAGCTCTCCAATGGGTGAGGAAATACCCCAAAAAATTGAAAAAATCCATCTTCATAGCTCCATATCTCGAAAACTGTCAATTTTTGAGCTTTGTGGCTATCGCTATGGACACTTTTGATCAGCTCATCAAGAACTGCAACATACCAAAAATTCAGCCAAATTCACGGAAAGCCATTTCCCATAAGAAATGTGCGGGGTCCTTTTAAATTTTGTTAAAAAATTCAAAAAACCTTGGAAACCGCCGTTCGAAATTACACAGTTTCGACGAATTTTCCAACATAATATAAACTTTCCACAAATTTTTTTCGAATTTTTCACACCTGCCATTCGTTATAAAATGGCATTATATACACCCGTCCTTCACGGGAGTGCAAGAAGTTAGATTCCACCCTATATACAGTGAGTTTAAAAAATTTGCACCATATGGAAAACTTTTTTCTTATCGAAAATTTTAAGCATCACAAAATTTTTTTTATCTGGTTAACAGATGGGTGGAAGTAGACTCTATTCCGTTTCTTAGACTAATTTATTTATTATAGGTATTAGAATTAATGAGAATATATGAGAACAAAATTTTAGTTCTTATTTGTATTGAATATTGAAATACGAACAGAAGATAGATACTAACAGAAACATTTATTTATTATTTATTTTAATATTCATATTAAAATTCGAGCACTTCCCTACTTTCTCAAAGAAAAAGCTTCCGGGAAGCACGTATATACTCTTTCTGGATGGTTGCAAATATAATAATTCACGTAACAAGTCCGGAAAATACTGTTTTTTTGGATGAGTAGGCAAGGTTCTAGAGCAAGCCGTTTGCGAGTCCTGGAAGTCTGTGAGCCCAAAAAAACTTGGATCGAGAGATGGCAACACAAAATTTTCGGTCATTTGTACCAAGTATGGCGACCCTTCAGGGCTCTGGCAGCCATTTGGAACCGTCGGAAAAGTATGGCATGGTGATTTTCGTGAATGGCTAGTCAACGATGATTAGCTGTGCACAAATCAGCCTGGATTGAATTTTTAATTAATGTGTTATCGTCGGTATGGAGGGCTGTAAGTCACACCGGAGAAGTATGGCATTACGCTACCGCCTACTTTATTTTTAATCGTCTTTCGAAAATTTCAAGAATTTTTGTGTAACAAATCGTTCGACTTTCTTAATTAATCCGACACGTTCGATTAAATCATTTTCTTTTCGTCAATTACTAGCCCTGAAGAGCCCTGAAGGGTCGCCATGCTTAGTACAAATGACCGTAAATTTTGTGTTACCATCTCTCGGTCTAACTGTTGTGGAACGTGTTGCGTACTCTATTTTTCGGCAACCGTGTAGAATAACAAATCAATGAGACCCATTTAGTCTAAGAGAAGAAGAAGAGAGGTCGACCTTCACCCATCTGTTAACCGGATGAAACATACTTTTTTTATGAATTTTTATAAACAGACAAATTCACCTATAATGCTTTGCCTATCAAAATGTAGTCCAGACACTATATAGTGAGTTTCAAAAATTTGCCACCATATGGAAAACTTTTTTATTATCGATTTTTCGGAAAATTTCATTCTTCATGAAAATTGGTGCATTGCTGAATACTTGTATTCGAGTTATCAAAATTCTAAATTTCCAAACGGTGTACAGGGGAGAACAAAAAATAGAATTTTGATTTGGTGCAAATTTTTAAAACTCACTGTTTATAGGCTAGACCACATTTTGATAGTCAGGCCATTATAGGTGTATTCGTCTATTTATGAAATTTATTATCCATAAAAAGTATGATGTTTCATCTGGTTAATAGATGAGTGAAAGTCGACCTCTATTCCGTCTCTTAGACTAATTTATTTATTATAGGTATTTGAATTCGAATGAGAATATATGAGAACAAAATTTCGAACATTTTAATTCTTATTTGTATTAAATATTGAAATTCGAACAGAAGACAGAAGAGAAACATTTTAATTCTTATTTATATTAATATTCATATTAAAATTCGAGCACTCCTCGGCCTGGTCCGGGAAGTAAGTACTTGCCGGACTAGGGCGGAAGTGCTACTTTCTCAAAGAAAAGTAGGATGGTTGCCGAGAATTTACTATTCCGTGATCTGTCACATCCTTCAATCTTTTCACAGCGCAATTCCTCTATCTTTTCACAGCGCAATACCTCTATCTTTTCACAGCGCAATTCCTCTATCTTTTCACAGCGCAATTCCTCTATCTTTTCACAGCGCAATTCCTCTATCTTTTCACAGCGCAATTCCTCTATCTTTTCACAGCGCAATACCTCTATCTTTTCACAGCGCAATTCCTCTATCTTTTCACAGCGCAATTCCTCTATCTTTTCACAGCGCAATTCCTCTATCTTTTCACAGCGCAATTCCTCTATCGTTTCACAGCGCAATTCCTCTATCTTTTCACAGCGCAATTCCTCTATCTTTTCACAGCGCAATTCCTCTATCTTTTCACAGCGCAATACCTCTATCTTTTCACAGCGCAATTCCTCTATCTTTTCACAGCACAATACCTCTATCTTTTCACAGCGCAATTTCTCTATCTTTTCAAAGCACAATACCTCTATCTTTTCACAGCACAATACCTCTATCTTTTCACAGCGCAATTCCTCTATCTTTTCACAGCGCAATTCCTCTGCGTCGGTCGGTCGGCTTCGGAAAATATCTGTAATTTTTCTTGGAGAAAAAATTAAAATTGTGACTCCAAGATGGCGCATTAGATTATTATGACAAAATTCCAATCAAACTTTAACTTTGGAGGTTCTCGGGCTCGGAAATCATAAACTTTTTTACAAAATTATTCATAAATTCAGAATTGGGGCTCCAATTTGGTAGGTATGTGGAGATTTTCGAGGTCGGAGATTACGATTTTTTTGTAGAAATTCATAAGTCCAAGATGGCAGAAGAGTTTTGTATTTATAGCTAAATTCTATAAAAAAATGGCATTTGGGTCGAAGATATTGAATGTTTTATTAAAATTCATAAATTCAAGATGGAGTTTCCAGGATGGCAGACTAGTTAATATTCAGATGGTCTCCTCATTGAAGAGCTAGATAGGTCAAAACTTACAGGAAACATACCTCTTAATAACTATGCTTGATCAGAAATCCATAGAGGATAATGCGGACTAACAAAAGCACAAAATAAAACAATAAAAACACTTTTTAAATAAAGATTTTATTGAAATGCGCTAAAAAGTTAAAGGATCTTCCTCAAGATGTGTAGGTAAATGATGTTTTTCTGTCAGTTTCAGAATTATACAAAACTTCGAACTGAAAACTTGGTCTGGGGAGCTTTTGAATCTATAACTCACAGAATAACCTGCATTACAAATGTAAAGATATGATTATTCACTTTTTAGCGCCTTAGAATAAAAGCTTGTCGTTAATTTTTGTTGAATATTTCCTAGGTGGGTTTGGCAAATAAAACATTTTTCTATGAAGTGAAAATATATTTCCTAATTCCAACAATTAATATTCAATAAATACTCAATTTTCATCGTTACAGTTAACCCTGATCTATGAAAATTCATAGTATTAACCTACCTGTTTTGTATTGAGTAACGTTCAGAAAGAACTAATTTAAATCTTCATCATCTGTTAGTGATATGACACTGCCAAATATTTCTGGATTTTTTGTCTTATAGTTTGACGGTTTTGCAACTGAGAAACGTCTCTGGGGAGAATCGTTGAGCATGGTGGTTTTATCCAAGTCACTCCTGCTGAAAATTAAAATGTACATTAATCTCTCATGGATAACAGTAGGGGCTGCAGTGGGGATTTGCTGCCCTGTTCTATTATTCGTAATGAGGACGTAATTAAAGATATAATTATTCAATGATTGATTTTGATAACGGAAAAAATAGTCTGAACGTTTGAAATCTGATTTATTTGAACTCTTGTACGAACTTAATATGTGCTTATACTTTAATTTATGTTAACAGTTCGGGTATAATTATTATTTAAATTTTCCACTCATTGCACTCTCTATTATTCGAATAGCTAAGCTCCGGCTGATTCAACTCCCCTCTCGCCGTATATTAAATTCTCCAATGATCGGGAATTTCAATTCACGACTAGATGTCGCTCTTGAATGGTACAACGGTATTGTCTAAATTGCGAAGTTGAATGGTGATTTGTGTGATGTTTATGAGCTCCGTCAGGACGGCTTGAGTAGGAATCGTTACACTTTATAAGAATAACTTAAATCTGGACAATAGTAATATAAGCTATGTGATGCAGTAGGTTCAGCAAATGGTTTTGAAGATAACTGTATTATAAAGAGTGGTTTAAAATATCAAATCTAAAGAAATATACAAAATTTAAAAATAAGACAGAAAAAGACCGATAGTGGTGGGCGGTAACCTAGTGAAAACAAATCAATTAATGGATTCACTCGTTGATTATATATGTTTTTGAAAAAAAAAACGGATTTTTCGATTTCCCTCGAAAATCGCCCATAAAAATTTTCCGGATGTTTTCACGGCTTATCACCTTCGAAATTCGGATTCAGCGGGTTGAAATACGTAAGAATAACTTGGGAGATCCCGTCGCGCTTCATCGGCTACGAAAACCCTCCCTGCCACCGGACTATTGGTTTTGGTAAGAATTTGCAGGATGCAGTAGCCAGTTGCTTGTTTGGCTTTATTAGACAAAAAGCTGCTGAGTGTTTTATAGGGCCCTCTTGAGAAGCATACGATCTTGGATTTGTTAGTGTTTATTGTGAGGCGATTGAGAGAAACGTAGTTTTCCAGAAGCCAGACTGACGTACTTTCCGGTAGTATGTTATATACAGAGTGGTCCAACGAAAAGTATGCACCTAGCTTTTATCCTTTTTGTGGAATTGCAAGCAAAAATACTCGGACACGTGGAGTTTGTTTTTGAGAGGGACACATTTCAGATATATTTTGCAACTTGTGTCTTCAACCCTCTAGCGAGGGGGTGTTACAACCCTACAATTTTAAATGGAACGTGGGGTCGAGTGATATATCATTTGAACGGGCACAAAATTATCTTCCCAATGATACTCTATTTGCTGAAATTTACTGAAGCAGTTAATGCGAAAACGGCTTTAAGAACATGAACCCGATAATGTTGGTATTAATGAAAAATACAAATAAGTTTTGGTTACTAGGAATTAAAACATGTACAAGTAGTACTTAGTACGTTTCAATATTTGTTACTTGTAATAGTGCTTTGTAAAAAAAACAGGCTGTTAAATTGATTTATTGAAATGTTACTTCAACAAGTGTTCAAATTGTGACCCATTTGCTTCCATACAATAATACAGATTTTGTTCAAATCTATGTCTAACATTTTGTAGCATATCAGGTGGTATGCTTCTGCACTCTGCTATAATCCGTTGGCGAATATCTTCTATGGACTCGGGTTTCGTAGCAAAACATTTATTTTTCAAGTGTCCCCATAAAAAAAAGTCCAAAGGCGATAAATCAGGTGACCTGGCAGGTCATTCCATCGGGCCTCTCCTGCCAATCCACTGTCCGGGGAACCGGTTATCTAAAAATTCTCGTACAGGAACAAAATAGTGCGGAGGTACTCCATCTTGCTGGAAATGAAGCCGATCAGCATCATGATTTTGGTCATCTTCTATTATTTGTGTGATGAAAGGATCAATTGCGTCTTCAAGCATGTTTAGGTAGATTTCACCATTTAAATTTCCAGGAATGAAAAGTGGTCCTATGATATGACTTCCTAATATGCCACACCAGACGTTTATTTTTTGAGGCGCCTGGGAATGAACCTCACGGAATAAGTATTGGTTACTGTCATTCCAGTAACGGCAA
The DNA here is from genome assembly GCA_958298965.1 of Chrysolina haemoptera. Taxonomy (NCBI): domain Eukaryota; kingdom Metazoa; phylum Arthropoda; class Insecta; order Coleoptera; family Chrysomelidae; genus Chrysolina; species Chrysolina haemoptera. The sequence goes on along the minus strand of OY282587.1, from coordinate 36,295,262 downwards.
TTATGCCTATTCAAAGCTTCATTCAAATAAAATGTACACTCATCTCTAAATCAAATGTCACACATATCTGCAGTTTTTTTCTTACACTTATCTGCAGTCGTTTTCGACAAAATCACGCAAACGATAAATGGGGAATTTAGTTGTGATAACAAAAAATTATCATTGAAATGTTGCTTTCGGCAAAATGAAGTAATTAAAAATGATTGTTGTTATCCTGATTCCTAGTAACCAAAACTGATTTGTATTTTTCATTAATACCAAAATTATCGAGTTAATGTTCTTAAAGCCATTTTCGCATTAACTGTTTCAGTAAATTTCAACAAATGGGGTATCATTGGAAAGATAATTTTATGTCCGTTCAAATGATATATCACTCGACCCCACGTTCCATTTAAAATTTTAGGGTTGTAACACCCCCTGGCTAGGGGGTTAAAGACACAAGTTGCAAAATATATCTAAAATGTGTCCCCCTCAAAGGCACACTTCACATGTCCGAGTATATTTGCTATGAATTCCAAAAAAAGGAGAAAAGCTAGGTGCATACTTTTCGTTGGATCACTCTGTATGTTTCAGCCCAGTTCATTAATCTGGTGTAAATGATATGTGCAAAACAGTTAACCAGTGCTATATCTAATTGAAGTTGTCTCCTACTACTATCAGGGACTCACAAAAGTTTTCGACTTTTGAAAAAGGAATTGTTTGATATCTCGACTGCGTTATTTACACTTTTTGCTGCGGTCAACACAGGGTCACATTCCAAGTACAAGGTTTTTTTCCGCTTGTTTCGCAGCAATTATCTGCTTATTTACATTGTATAGAACAGATAATTGAGCAACTCAGCTTTGCCGGCGATAAAAATTATATGTTTAACGGAGTAATATGTCATTGGAGTGACCCGAGCGTTTTAGGAATTAGATCCAAATAAAAATTGACGACATTTTGAACATTTATTGAAATAATTGAGCACCACTACATCTTCATGGATTTATTGTTAAAACAAAATGTTTGAAATTGTTTTTTTCCGTTAACCAGCTGTTGCCCCCCTACGAACGGCAGCCCTCAAAAGTCTAAACTTGTGCGAGCTGAGGATTAACGAGGTCTCACCTTTTAACGTGCGATTCCTAGCACCTATTATTACACATGTTCGACTTTGATACTTTTAGCATTTTATGATGATAAAAACATTTCAAAAATACTACCCAATCTACTTTTCATTAAACTCTCTGCATGTTCTGCTGACATTCTTGTTATATTGAGCATAAATGATGAATAAATCAATCAAAACCACATTTGAGTAATTATTTTCTGCCATAGTTAGTACTTTCACACCTGTGCAACTAGAATTCAGATGATGACAATGAAGGAATAAATAACATGTCAGTTCTCTGTCCGAATGAAGTAAATTTTTTTTTTTCAAATTTTGGTTCCCACGGAAAGGAAAATCCTTCCTATTGTTCAAGGAATATCGTGAGAGCCGAGGGAAAGCAGATAGAAATTGATGTTCTTGAATTTCTGAAGGCTGTATGTAGTCCAACCAATATAACAAAAATAAAGCCTGTTTTGCAAATTAATTCTAATAGTAAGCGACTTGCGCCATGACTTCGGGGATACTTTATAAATAACTAAAATCCAAATTGCAACTCAAAATTTTTTTGTGCAATTGTTTAAACAATGATTCTTAAAAAAAAGGGTCCTTTTTTTGTTTTTTTGTAAATATCTCAAAAGATACTGGACGAATGGCTTTACTCATAAAGGACCGTTTGTAGAGAATGAAAAAACCTACAAAATGGTTTTTGGAAAATCCCGATACGACCATTTTTCGCCGAGAAAAGCCGGAAAAACTCTTGAAAAAAGGCCTTTTTTCAAAAATTCGTATCTCCCTCAATTTTCAATATTAAGAAATAATTTTTCGGGAAATGGTAGCTAATATCATGTACGTTGAGCTCCCGAAAGGTGGAAATTGTCGCTTCAATAGTTTTCCTACAATCGGGTTTTAAAAAAATTACAGCCATATTTTGCATGATGCGTCATATTACGGGAAATGGTCCGATTTGAATTTTAAAGCGGCATTTTGAAGTTAAGGTTAAAAACTACAATTTGTCTATCTCACATTTTTCCATAAGTTTGGAGAACATTGTTAAAAATGCTTCTGAACACAGCGCTTCGAGTGAAAATTCGTCGCCGAGTCGTGCTAAGGTAGTAGTGGAGGGGGCGCCGAGAAAAATTTGAGTTGCAATTTGGATTTTAGTTATTTATAAAGTATCCCCGAAGTCATGGCGCAAGTCGCTTACTATTAGAATTAATTTCCACAAAAAATTTATATTGGTTGGTCTAATGCCTCATTGAACACTTCCTGAGGCAGCGAGTTCCAAAGTTTGCCGTTCGGTGGAAGAACGGGCCTTGAGAAAGAGATTTTCGGTGTATCTCCAAAGTGACAGAATATGGATGTGAGGACTGAGCTCGACGAGAGCAGTCTCGATGGGTCCGCTAACGGTGGAACGATTGATGATACTTCGAAAGAGCGTCGTCCATGGAAATATATATAAAACAGAGACAGATCGCCAACTTTTCTGCGAAGTTTCAGAGAAGTAAGCGAGCTTGAGACCGAAGTATCACCGACGAGACGAATGGCTCTCTTTTGGACACAATCTGAAAGTTTCAATGTGTGTTTGATTGGTTGGTACCATCATCCGCAAAGCTGTGAACTGGATATGATGTAGCTCCGAACAAATCATTGATGTGAAGGTGGAAGTGTTGATGCTAGAATGGATCCCTGCGGAATACCAGCATTTATTGGTAGAGTATTAGATGATACTCCATCGACTACCACGTAGAGAGATTGGTCTGAGAGAAAGCTAGATAGCAAGAAACACAGCTGGGAGGCAAGCCATAGGATGGAAGTTTGGCTAAGAGTCCTTGATGCGTCGATCCACTAGCTTTGTTGGTGTGCAGATCCAGCAAAATGCGTCTGATGGTTCGTTGGCGAAATATAATCTCAGGCATATGACTGTCAATGAGGATTATGTTTGGGAAAAGACTCGTAGAATTTGCGTAGAATTTGCAGCAAACATGTCTGCAAAGATATTGGTTCCATCTTCCTTGGTTGGGGGAGGAAATGAGCTGGAAGTGAAATTTCTTCCGACAGCTTTGGCAAATGACCAAAAAGAGCGGGACCCGTTAGGACACTCAAGGAGCTGCCTGCTTGAGGGCGACTGCTCTGGAGATTAGCCTATATTATCTGAATCATTATCCAATATTTATTTTATTGAAGATAATTTCATAACATAAATGATTATGAGTAACAAACTGTAAAAGATAGGTATAGGGAAAGTATACACAATTGAATTATAAAATGTTCCAGCATTCCAAATAAGTAATAATATACAGAGTGATCTATTTAAAAATCTCAGTTTGTCATTTTCATGAGTCCCCGGAAGGAACTCACTTCTAAGCCTCCCTGTATGCTAAAACTGCGATCCAGTTCAGAATACCTAATGGTCTCGTGCAGCTATGACCCAGTATTGCAGTATTTTGTAAATTCGTATAGTGAAATGATTGTTATTTTTCAACGGTCAGGTTTTGCACATAAATTGGACAAAATAATTTTTATCTCGAAAACCGTCACGCATAGGTACAGGGAATCACCAGAGAGAGTTATGAGGAATCCTATAAGAATTCCAAAAATTAAATAATATACGGGGTGTTCTATTTAAAATAACAAAGTAGCTACTACTGTGTGATACAAGCGGCAACACTGTATTGATGAATATGTTTCAGACGGATAGAGCATGTATGATTATCCACGCCAACAAATTTTCTACTTGCAAGCTAGGTTAGCTTGCTCAGTTTAGGTTTGTGTGTCCATTGCGAGCAAAAAACTAATTCACGCTAGTGTAAAATGCACCACGTTTCAGTCTGGATGGGCAAAATGTACCTATGCTTGGTCACAACCAATCAGAGAGCTAGAATATCTGCCGCTGACTGAAACGTGGTACGTTCTGCTTATGTGCCTCCCGGTATATGGTTAGTTTCAAAATATCCCAGTTCTTTATATTTCCCATAAAATAAAAACAGCCTCATTTCAGGAAGAAATAAAGAAAATTTGGTTATGGTATATTACAATATTTACAATAATACATAATTCTGATATAGGTATATAAAATAACTTAAGCAATCATATAGTTGCCACTGAAAAAGTCCACCTCAATATAAAAAAATATTACTTGAGAAAACCATGAAACAATTAGCTTCTGTTTGGAAAGGGGATTTATTTCAAATATACGAAATGTTTTTGTGACCAACGGAATAACACAATATCCTTGTGATATCTCATATGAAAGGTAATTATGGTAAGTAGGTACAAAATAAGTTCATTAAAATTTCAATGACTTGATTGGTTCACGAGCTACACCCTCTTGAAATGAATAATTAGGAGAATAATTATTGTTATCCAAGCAAATGAACAATCCCGTTCGTACTACACAAAACTGGCCAGGGAATTTGTAAACTCAGAGTTGGTAACTCCTAATTCCGAGATAGTATAGTGTCGGAAGAAGACTAATTTCGACTTATTCGGAATTATAGCTTCGTAGTTTTGAGCTAATTTATTAATAGTGTTTTTTGTTGCCGGCTCTTAAGATTTCGCACATTTGAATGATACTCACCTTTCATTGTTGACATTTTTATCATCATTTGCAGATTCAGATGTCCTCAAACGAACCAGTCGTACTGCATTCGACTTGTCTTCGAGCGAATTATGTCTACGATGACCTACCGAAGCTGGAGTCCTATGAAGAATTGGTATAGAGCATGTTAATAATTGGTTTCGAAAACGTTTTCTCTGTTTAGGTGAGTAATTAAATACCTCTTTCAGTAACGAACTTACCCGTTTCCAAGCTGTCGTTTATTTAGTTCTTTCCTAATCGATTCTGGCAATTGTTTGGGTGATGAATTCTCCTGAAATTGATTTTGATTGATTGGTTTAGGCATGGAAGCATTTGGAAATTTCGATTAGGAAGTGAAATTGATATTATTCCTTTTTTAATAGCTGTACCATACGAATGGAGAAATTCATTATTAATTGTACTTTCCAATGCACCCATTTGCAATTTGCCATAAAACTGTACTATGCAATCACAGATTTTTTTAAAATTTTATCCAGTTGAAGGCGTTGGCTTGGTACTTCAAAGAATAGTATATGACGTAACAAGCACATTACGCACGAATGAAAAAATTACTCACGAAGCCGCTTAGAATATAATTATACAAATCATTATACAAATTGTTCTTTTGATAAATGGGTGTTCAATTTTTTTTATTGCAAAAAAAATTCTCACTGATTATTCCTCCAACATTGATGAATAACTCATAATTATCACAACTTCCTTAAGCACATTATTTTAGGTAACAACCCTGCGCCTTCGCCGTCGGGCGACTCACCAAATAACATGCTTCAGAAACCTGTAGTAGAATTATTTCATTGGTTATCAGTCTCCTCGGGATATTACAGCTGGACATTTAAGAATGACTCGAATTTTATGAATAAAATCTTATATGAGTAAAGAAAAAAAAAATAAACCGTTATAATATCTATAGGTTGTTCTAGAAAAAATAAGTGCACTAAACAAGTGGATAGCAATTATTAGTACCTATTTATTGTAGTTGCAACTTAAGAAGTTTGGTGGAGCATTTAGCTGTATTAACTGTAGAAAAACATGAAAAAAACTAACGGTACGCTAACCAGGTATTCGATTTATTTCACAAAAAGAGGGCTCATCGTGCTCGTAATTAGAAACAAAAAATTAAAATAGCATTCGATACCCAATAAGTTCTCTCTTCCTTTCTATTGAAGTTTTCTTGATGTTTGTATATACCAATGGCTTCTTAATACATTCTGGTTGGATAACGATTCAACTTTGCTAGCCTCTCTGTGATGTCGAATGAGTTCTTGTGTTCTCCGTCGAACAATGCATGTTCTGCGACTGCAGACTTCTCAGTTTGCCCCAATCGACAACTTCGCTTGTGCTCTACTAGGCGGGTACCGATGCTCCTTTTAGTTTGTCCGATATAAATCTTACCACTGTTATGTGGAATCATGTAAAATGCTGCTGATTTAAGTGGACCTCTGCTGTTTTTTTTTGCTGATCACCAATATTCCGATGTTTACTTCGATGGTTTGAAGACGGTGTTTATTTTCAATTTCTTCAGAATTTTTAAAATGCATGGTAGATAGGCAGTTCCTTGGGGTTCATTTTCTTCTCTCTTGGAAGCGTAGCACGAATTGTGTCTTTTTTGCTGTATATAGACGTTTGCTTGAAACACAGTTGTTAGGTATTTTATTTCGTCGTCGATGTGTCTTGGTTCACAGATTTTCAACGCTATGTTCACTAGGGTATTGATGACGCTGCGTTTTTATTTTGGATTATGGTTGTATACATTATGTAGATATTGATCTGTATGTGTTTTCTTCCTGTACACCTTATGATCTAGTTGACGACTGCCTTATTTGGTGACCACTACATCCAGAAATGAAATTTGGCTATTTTCGTCTAATTCAATTGTGAACTGGACCTTTGGGTGAAAACTATTCAGATTTTTCAGGAAGTTCTGAAGTTCTTCTCTTCTGTGGCTGCAAACAACGAATATGTTATGGTCGTTTTTCTGAAGTTCGAATGGCTCTATATTCAAATGTTTTCATTCAGAAATCAGAAAAACGATCGAAGCACTGGTTAAGGTATGTAGATGACACGTTCGTTGTTTGGAGCCACGGAAGAGAACTTCAGGACTAAACTTCTAAACCAACTGGATAGTTTTCATCCAAAGCTCCAGCTCACAATGGAATTAGAAGAAAACGGTCAAATTCCATTTCTGGTCTATTGGTCAATAAATAATAAGGCAGTCAACTATGCTGTAAGGTGTACAGGGCCGGAGAGAGCCAGTATTGGGCCTGGGGCAGAGTATGCTTCTGGGCCCCTACCTCCTTTCCTTTACTATTTATATCATCAGTTTTCGAAGTTTGTTGCAACTGGTCAAAAATGCAATTTTCTAGAAGTTTTTTTTATTTTACAGATATCAAAAGAATAAATGGAACATTATAATCTTCACCAATACAATAATTTTTTTAAACAAATTCGCCTTTCTGACTTAGACTGTGGCTGCCTGGCGCCTCACTAGAGATTCAGGTGTTCACATTGAATCATAATTATTTTGTTTCAAGAGGACTCCGAGCCCCCTGCCTTCTCGGGCCCCAGGACATTTGCCCCCCCCCTCTTTCCGGGCCTGCAGGTGTATAGAAAAAAACACACACAGATCGATATCTGCATAATGGATCCAAACATCGCCCACAACAAAAACGCAGCGTCATGAATACCCTAGTGAAGAGAGCGTTGAGAATATGTGAACAAAGACACATCGAAGCCGAAATAAAACACCTAACAACGGTATTACAAGGGAATGAATTTAACGTGCTAGGAATCGCACGTTAAAAGGTAAGACCTCGTTGATTCTTAGCTCGCACAAGTTTCGACTTCTGAGGGCTGCCGTTCGTAGGGGGACGACAGCAGGTTAACGGAAAACACACAATGGCTACAACAAAAAAGACATCATTCGTGCTACGCTTTCAATAGAGAAGAAAAGAACACCAGTAAAGAGCAACCCCAAGCAACTGTCTATTTGCCACTCATAGAAACCGAATTGGGAAATATCTGATGAAAGAGAAAATAAACACCTTCAAATCAACGAAGGAAATATCGGAATATTTGAGATCAGCAAATGAGAGCAGAGTTCTACCTTAATCAGCAGGAGCTTACAGCATTCCATATGACTGTGGCAAGGTTTATATCTGACAAACGAAAAGGTGCATTGGAACACAATATCCTATTCGAGAACACCGAGAGTCTAGCAATCTCGAATCATATTATCCAACCAGAATGTATTTAGGAGCCATTGAAATACACAAACATGAAGAAAACTTCAAATAGAAAGGAAAAGAGGATAGATCTATCACAGATCTGGCACACATCACTGAAAGGCTCTAAAACGAAGCTATATCACCAAAATTGGGCATAAAAAAAGTGCGCGCCATAACAGCATTATAAATGACGTGCTATAAACGAGAGCTCGAGTTTCAGTTGGCAAGTCAAGAAGAGTACTGCGACCATGCCACTGAAGATGACTGCCGCAGTTGCAGTTGAAACGTTTGGAGATTTTAACAAAAGGAGGCCCTCGGCAAAACCCACACACAAACCAGAACATTGACGACAGCCGTACATGAAAGCCTGCACATTCCTATTCTATAAGATCTGTGATAATATTCCTATTGGGTGTGTCACGAAAAAGTTGTGAATTTTTTCATTGATAAAACATTATTAGATAACTTCAAATTCACTTGATCTAAAGATATTTTCTCACCGGCGCTTTATCAGGAATGGGATTGGTCCAAATATTGGTATTTTCTGGATCACTCTTCAAAATGTCTGCAGAGAAAGCTGGTCTAGCCGGAATTAGTGGAGATCTGCAACATATTCTATAATGAATATGATATACAACATACATTTTTATTCAAGTTTCCCTTACGAATTGACTTCTTCTAGTTTTTTTATTAGACGTTCATTCTCCCTACAAACTATCTCGTGGTCTCTCTGCAGTAGATCCCGGGAAGTAAATAGTTCTTCATTGTCTCTTCTCAATGCTTTATTTTCTATCATGTAAAGTTTAATTAACTCAGCCAGTTGAGGCCCTTCCAGATTTGCTAGTTGTTCCAGATCTACATGAGGGGGAGTTTGGATAACTCGACGTTCTGAAAATAGTAGTTGCTTGAGTGGAAACTTCCTTTAAACCTAATCATTATCAATTTTCCCTGAACCCCGCATGTTTTTCCAATAAAAATTGCTCTCTGCTTATTCTACTAAATTTTTGATGAGTTTAAGCACAAAGTTTGGAAATAGAATACGTAGGTTGTCATCTAAAATCCCAATGAGAATTTGAAAATAAGGAATATTAATCTGATCTTATTATTAATAAAATAATGAAAGAAAACATTTTGGAAGGTAAGCATTTATTCAAATGCGCTAAAGAGTAGAAAATAATTTCTTTAGATGTGTGATGTTGGTTATTCTGTTAGTTACAGATTCAAAACCTTGCCGCGCAAGTTTTAGATCAATTACGAACTATATCTCTCACAGGATAATCTACATGACACATCTAAAGAAAATATTTTTCACTTTTTAGCGCCTTTGAATGATATAAGACGTGAAATACAAGGACTTTTCCTAAATTGACTTATTTCATGACTATGACATTGCCGAAAAGGTTATGTTCAAGATTTATACCTGCAAAACTGTGGGATCAAAGTGAAGAAGCTAGATACTAGATTCTGTTTAATTTTTTGATTATTGCACTTTAGTTTCGAATTCACTACCAGATGGCAGCTTCAGGAAACTTTATATTTATGTACAAAGATCATTTAAAAAAAAAATCGGAAAATTTCCGGGAAAGATAGAAAATGATGAATGAAAACTTTCTTTTCCGAGGTCTTGGCACTAAAATGATCAGTACGCTTGTTCAGAAGTCTAAACTTTGATATTTTTACGTCGATTGTAAAGACATCGGTCATCAAAAAACAACTGAACTAAAAATCGACGGAAACAGAATAACTTTATTTAGTTAGGCCTAATATATATTGGGAATGAATGTTATATCTGATTTGTTAAAATTTTACCTGCTGAATGTTTGAGCAAACTCAGCTTGTCGAGCTAGTTCGATAGGAAAACGTAAAAAATTGGCCAAATTACATTGTTTATTTATCAAAGATCATTATTTCACCTTCGAATATCAAATACAACCACTTCTACCGACACCTACATTTGTAGGCGGATATTAAACCAATTTGCTGATTTTTCTATACCAAGACTGTAAAAGATGATATCGACATCCGGTTATTTGAGCTAATGGCCAAACTTGTTCGACAGCCTTATGGGTCCCTTTTTTAAAATCGATTACAATTTCAGAAATGTCTAATCCAACACTATGATGCAGATCTCTATTAGAATATTAAATAATTTCTGGTACGTTTCACTCCGTTTGTTGGGTAATAGAGAAAAAAAATCAAAGGAATATTTATAATGGCCCTTAAAATACCCGTGTATTGTAAAAAATTGTGGGTAGTAATTTGAAACTCGTTGAAATCTCTTATATTTTAGAACGATTCTTTAACGCATGCAAAGAGGTTTTTCTGACAGTTTGAACTGATAAACCCACGAAAAATAAGTTGCGTCTCTTTTCTCCTGTATAGAAAGCCCCGAAATTCTCATCTGTACATAAGAAAAAGGTATTTGATGTCTGTTTTTTCAAACACTCATTTTTGGTGTTATATGGATCACTGTCTACTTACAGGTTTTTACGAATGTAATGCTATAACAAATAACAAAATGGCCGTTGAGGGAGATTATATTGGTTATTGAATAATTGTAGATAGAAACAATTTGTTAACCCAGTTTCTTAGGCGTTTATTGCATACCAACAAAATAAATAAGAAATGTAGCCTATCAAATTTTTCAACTCACTAATAATCCCGGCAATTTCTTCAATAAATGTTGAAAATAATCGCTCGTACACATTCTACATGAAAAATGAAGTATGTGATTTCAAGCTTGAGGTTTACACTTCGCATTTCGCAATAGTGTTATTAAACATATATGCAGGATATGAATAATCGATTATTTTCAACATTTACTGAAGGTAATGCCGGTTTTATGTGTAAGTTGAAAATGAGGCAGGACAAAGTTTTTATTTTGGCAAGTATAGGTAAGTAGAACCTGTCACACTACTTTAAAATTGTTGCATATAGTCAAAAGAGGGTATGGGTGGCCGTATAATAATTCCATATTTACTAAATTATTCATGATTTTCGGATCATCCGCAAACATTTCCGTGAAGAGCGAAAAAATATTTTTTAGGTACACAAATACTCTCGCATATTATGTTTGCATGAGTAGGTAGGAGTCCTCAGAAACGATATGAACTTTTCTTTTTTCTTCTCCGATCATTTCAGCAGAGTTATGACCAATCAAATATTCGGCTCCGCCAGAATTTTCAGCGGCGGTAAGGGTGAACCTGAAAGTTGATGTCGGCGTTCAATCACGTTTTGTGAGAAAACGAGCGCATTTCATAAAAAATTATTTAGAATCATTCTTGTGGAGAATTGAGAGTTGTTTTTCCGATAAATCATATACTTTCCAAGATTACAGCAAAAAACTATTTATTTATTTTTAAATAATAAAAAAAAATGTTCCACTCCTGGAATTTTGGTAAACAATTTTTTTTCGAGTTCATCATGGTTCCAACTACTAGCATACTAAGTTTGGTGGTGTTACAATCGATCCTCGTCGTAAAACCCAGTCGCACTGAATTATCAGGTTTTCTTGAAAAGTGGAAACTAGGTATGATCACGCTAATCTATAGAAGATGAACGTGAAATATCTTTTAAAATCGAGCTTTTATTAATTTATAAACTATTGAACTGTAAAAATAATATTTTCAAAATAATACCGAGGCTGAGAATCCATCAATTTGTTGATGTTACAAATGTTCACTTCTAATATGCAGAAAGTGATAACCAATAAAAAAAAAATACTTTATTTTTATATGTATATGTTTATTATTTTTGTTTATGTATTTGTTTATTAAATTAATGTATCTGCTTGTATGTGATAAAACGCCAAATGAACTTTCGAATGTCTAAAACAAAAAAACAAAACAAAAAGAAATGTCGATTTATTTATATTTGGAGAAAGGTTACTACACCACTTTCAAGGACCTTCCTTTAGTGGCTGATGCAATTTATTTACCTTTATATATATATATACATTTTTCATACGTTTATGTAACAAATTTTATATGGCAAATAAATTATTATTATTATTATTATTATTACTTAATTTAAATAATTTCTTAGAAGCTTCAGGCTTTATTTCAAGTGTAATAACGTTCCACGTCTCAAGCTTTCAAGACAATATTTGAATTTTTAAAATTTCTGTTTTCCAAACACTAATATTATCATCAAAGTTTTCAAATTCCTACTAGTTCTCTATCTAGCCTTCAGAGGGTAACATTTTTTAAATACATTTTGCCATTTTTACGGATATTTTCGATTAAATTTTCTTAACATCTTTCGGGAAGGAGAGGAGAGTAGAAACGAGACTCACACATTTTTTTCAACGCAATTTTCGACAACAGGCGGAAAAATTTCCAAATTCCTGCGCGTTCTCCTTTAACCTTCAAAGGGCTGTGGGGTACATTTTTTTCAAATTGAATTAATCGACGCTCCGATATTTTTCGCCATTTTTACGGATTTTTTCGGGTTAATTTTCACGAGATGAGTCCGAGATCTCCGACCAACACATTTTTTTCTATGTCTGAAATCGGCGGAAATTTTACGGAATTCCTACAGGTTCATATCTATTTACCCGTTTATGAATATTTCATGGCGACCATGGTGCATTGGTTCACAGGAACGCGAAGCTGATGATGGAGATAACAGAAAATTTAAATATAAGTCGTAGATATACTTACCATTAGAAGAGTCGCCAATGGATGATCCAGAGTAGTTCAAAGCTGAGCGCAGATGTTCGTTTTCACTTTGTAGCGCAGTTACTTCTCTTTTCAAGCTCAGGATCAGGGCTTCGCGTGGATCCTGTATGATGAAATTCGTGGTTGAAGAAAAAAATCAAGGAATAACTCTCGATTTGCAAATACATTGGCGCAGCCAGGGGGGCTTTGGGGCTGCACCCCCACCCCCAAGCCACTAAATTACTACTGTTATTCATAACACTCAGATGACGAAAAAAAAAGCTCTGGTAACTGATGAATTGTATGTTCAGCCCCCCCCCCCCAAACTGAAATCCTGGCTGCGCCACTGTGCAAGTACACAATTCAAATGTTAAATATGATTTAGAAACAATAAACATATTAACAGAGATATCTTCAGAATATATAATAAACAACTTCCATATAAACTTTCTACCACAATATTGGTAACTAGGGATGCACCGGGTAGTAATTTTCACAATGCCGGGTACCGAATTTGATCTAAAATCCACAAAGCGGGTACCGAGTCCGGCTAGGCCGGGTAACAAGTACCGAGAACCCGGTATTCACCGAGTACCGGGTAGACACAACTGAAAATTACTTATTATTTATCTTCATTTTTATTGTTATATGT